>JAHWFO010039506.1:133168-265098 GCA_023313115.1 Rhysida immarginata | reverse complement strand
AAACGTCAGCTTTTTATTTTGATTTAGATTAATTATTTTTGTTTATTATACCTTATTTTTTTATCTAATTTGTATTTTTAATTAATATTTATTATTTATTGTATTCCAGGGTTCTTGTGTCTCGTCCTTGTCTTAATATATATCCATCCTGTTTACTACAAATACATTGTGTAACCTAACTAGTTTACTGGCTATATATAGTCAGGTTCTACAACTACACGTAAGGACAAAGTTTAATATAAAGATATATCCTAAAATAATTCCTGAAGAATTATACCCACATGATGTTATTCACATAACATTCTGTCACTTGAGGAATTTTCATACTTTTATACCTTATCTACATATAATCCATAGATTTTTTTTTACAGGGATATCTAAAATTTTTTTTAATTCCACTCCCATTCATGATACTGAATGAATAGAAAATAGAAGATGGATGCCAGCAATTTATGGGCACATGTGAATTTTTGAGCATGTGAGGCACTCCTGGATCCGATCCGCTCAGCAATGCATACCCACTCATGAGGTCATTTTGAACATTTGCAATATCTTATCGTATCTGGTACAGAGGGTAGATTATCGCTCCGCTATAATCTGTGGCACTTACTCCTTGGAGGGAGTTTTGCGCCATCCCTATATCTTAACGACTGCTGTATGATGGTTGCAGCAGCCGGGAGCACGGGGGGAGATGTATGATGGTCGAAGCACGGGGAGAGATGGAAATTTCCAGGTGGTCACCCAACCTGTGATTAGCCACGCCCAAGGTTGCTTAACTCCACCACTGCATTGAGCAAGGCGAGACAACTGGGCTACGGCAGCCCCCTAACATTTGCAATAACTGCAAGTATTGATTTCATGCATTTTCATTGGTACTCATTTAGCCGGACTGAAAATAAAAGATTGTTAATCTCGTGAATTAAGTAAATATGTAGATACCTTTAACTCGTTAACGAATCACTTTAGGGTATCTCTTTATACAGTTGTCCCTCTACAAATCGGACAATCTTACACTCCAACATAAATGTTGATCCATTTAGTAACTGCTGTTATCAAAATTTACATAAAAAACTTAGTAAATATCCTACAACCAAAGACTACTGTAGTAACTTGACAATATTAATTGACAGAAACATTAAAACTTTATACAGTACATTTTGTATATTTTCAAATTTATATAACGTAGTTATATTCCTAAGCTGGAGCATGTTTAAGAGAAAAAAAATAGTTCCATGACTTATGATCCTAGTTTCTTCATTGCAGTCCACAAAAATTTGAAACTGCTTTCAAAAACATTTTGGCAATTTATTCGAATTACCCATGAAAGGTTCTATCCTTAATTTTGGCAATTTTTTTAATTACTCTAGAAAACAAAGGTGTGCTGATCTGTTGTGGTAAAACCATAACTGGAGTTGCCTTTGCCTCAGCTGCAGAAATAACACGTCATTTTGCTCATCCTTGTTCCAGTGCACGTGTCGATTTAAGTTGCATTGACAGATGCCAACTATACATTTTTCACTTCCTTTTCATCTACTGTATATTCTCGACTACAAGTCGCATCCCCAAATTTAGAGTAAATTTTGGTACAAAATTTTTTTCCCTCTTAAATTTAAACCAGATCATCACAACTCAGAATGCTAATTACATCACAAAAAGATCACAACAAACAAAATAAATGCCATTAAATTCATTTTATATCTCACGTTGTATTGTATATAGTTAATTATTCAAAAAACGTCCATTTTACAATACCATGTTTTATTCAATTTGAATTAGTCTAAATTAAAACTTAATAAAAGACAATACCATATACTAATAAAATTACAAAGTACAAAATAAGAAAATATGTAGTAAAAAGCATTAACAATGAATAGATAAATATTGTTCAAAAATAAAATATTTATATTGTAAGGAATTTAAAAAATCAGTTGTAACGAATATGAAGATTCCGAAAGGACGTAAGTCGACTACTTCAAATTGAATAAAACATGGTATTGTAAAATGGATGTTTTTTGAATAATTAAAATAAATGCCATCTTGAAACAAGTTTAATTACATATAAAAATATCAAAACTCTTCAAAACTCTCATCCTCAATGTCACCAAAAAGTTCACTTACGACCACAAAAAAAAAAAAAAGGGGGGGGGGGGAGGGTCAAGTAAGGAGTCAAAGTAATTTTCACTGCTTCTCAGATCATAAAAAGTGGAAAACATCACGAGTTCATTACAGAAAAATGAAAAAGTGAATAATGTTCCATTGCAGGGAAGAGGGAGAATGGCTTATTGATGGTCTCTGACAACACCTCCCAGAAAGAAAGCCTGTGCACTGAAATTTATACATTGTTACATGATCATAGAAAGTCATAATTTAGGGCTTAGTATTAGTAGAAATACGATTAACAATGCCTTTTTATGATGATGTAACAATGTAAGAATTTTCAATGCACAAGCTTTCCTTTTAGATTGTGTTCTCTTCTTCTTCTACTCAGCCCACATCTCCTCGGTGATAGGAGACTAGCTGATGAAGTTAATGGAGGAACTTATTTTAAAACACGTTTAGCAAGAGACTAGGGGTCAGATAAAGCACCTTGAATTCTGTCATATAAGCCGGAACTTTTAAAAAACTACATAATAACCTGACTATGAGACGTTTGCATCATGGAGGTAAGGGGGAAGCGATAAGAACATTTCCCAATGAAACTTCTGTGTTATGTTTAACGAGGCCACGTATAAGTGGTTCCCTCTGGCATTGAAAAAGGGGGCAGTCTAAGAGGACGTGTTCCACTGACTCAGTGGCTCCACATGCACACAAATCCGAAGAGGAAATCTTAATTTATAAACAAAGTTTTTCAGGGGGACGTGTCCACTTCTTAATCTGAAGAGGATACATTTTTGAGTGAAAGTAAGCCATTTAGGCGAGAACGCTCTATTAGTTTTGATCTCGAAAATAATGTCCTTATAATGTTTTCCTTTGATCTCAAGGTGCCACTGCTGATTCCATAAGGCTCTGACTTTTTTCCGCACGCATGTGCTGAAATTTGATAAATCCACATGTGTTGAATTAAGTATCCGTTTCCCAATTCTTGCCCAGTTTGCCTACTTGTCAGCGAGCTCGTTCCCTTGGATGCCTTTGTGGCCGGGTATCCACAGAAACTGTATGCAGCATGTGCAATATATCCATCACTTATCCAAGGAGACTGCCATAGTACCACCGGCATTTCCTTAATGCTGCTTGGATAGAAAGGACCACGCTTTTAGAGTCAGTGAGAATTAGGAAGGGACCCAGAGGAAGACATGCGAAGCACGTTAGTGCGATGTAGATCGCTGTAAGCTCAAGTTGGAAGGAGCTGGCAGCAAGCTCAATTTTCTGTGAGATGGCGTATCTGCCTCTCAAATAAACACCAATACCTCCGACAAGGTTTTGTGGGGATAAGGAAGCGTCCGTATAAACACATCGATGATTAGGGTACTTGGCTTTTAAAAAATTCGTAAATAACAGGGGTAGTTGTTTAGGAGACGACGATATTTTTGCTAACTAACTAGGCATGAAAGCAATTAATTCAGATGAGTCTTGCTCCCAGACATTTGCCAGTAATGTTGTCACACAAATTTTCCCTCCTCCGCTGCCAAGTTTATTTAGAATTCGGAGTATTAATTGCCGGAGTCTGTTTGATTTTAAGATCAGATGGCAATTTTCTTCCAAAATTAATGGGCTCTTGGACTTGTTGGATGCTTGACAATAGGAGAAGATTAGCTTAATGGCTTTCTCCTCCCATCTAAGTGGAAGGGGGCAATATTTGCCTCTATATATAACAGTGGGCATGGCAAAGAGAGAGTTGCGTGCAGGCTGTGCCTAATAATTTTCCTTTCCGCTTTTAGCAGAGGGTCTAGAACTCTGTTTGAGGCGAGAAGCAGGATAATTGAAAAGGGATCCAACGATGTCACTAGATAGTTGATAAATGCGGAGACTTCACTCCATGGGGGGCCCCATTTGGCTTTCATGATTAATTTTGCCCGAGCTAAGTTACTCTGAAGTTTGTTTTTAATTTCAGACACATGGCTTCTCCAGCTTAACTTGTCATCGATGGAAATGCCAAGAAATTTGTGTGTGCGTCTACATGGGAGTTTGCTTCCCTGCAGGTAAATCGGTAGTGAAGGAGGGGGGCCTTCTCTCGGGATGCACATGACTATTGACTTCTTCGTGGAGAATTTTATTTGATTTTTGAGTCCCCAGTCCTCGAGCTTATCGCACACTTCTTGCAGAGTTGCTTTGATATCCGGAATAGACTTACTACAATACCATATTGCTAGATCATCAGCAAATATACTTTTTCCTATTTCTCGGGGTATGTCAACAAAAACGTCTCTAATAAACACGTTGAACAGCGTAGAACTGAGAATTGATCCCGGGGGAGGCCCTGGTACTGTAAGGTCCAAACAACTTCTCCTGGGCATTTCATTCCAACTTTCCTTTTTTTTTTAAAAAGGAGGAAATCCACAAAATCATCTTATTTGGAACGTTTATTTCTATCATTTTGTCTAGTAGCGTATGATGCGGGACCGAGTCAAAAGCCTTGGTTATATCCAGGAAGATAATTCCGGTATTTTCACCGTTCTCTTTTGCCAAAAAGATGTCATCGATAAGGTTTATGACTGGGAACAAAGATTTCAACCCTTACGAAAGCTGTAGGAGTAGTCTGGTGAGATTGTTTGTTTCCAGAAACTGCTGTAATCTATTATTAATCATGCGCTCAGCAATCTTGATTAGACAGGATGTTAACGCAATCGACCGATAACTAGAAGGGGAGAGAGAAGGCTTTCCTGGCTTCAAGATGGGATAGATAATGGTGTCTTTCCAGGTCGATGGAATTATTCCAGTTGCCCAGGAAGTGTTGATTGATCTCAGAAGATGTGCTAGATGACTAGAGCTGAGCTTGAGAAAAGTAAGATTAATTAAATTGTCCTCACCTGGTGCTGTGCGCTTGGTTCTGAGTGTCGAGTAAAGGGCCATGAGTGTAAAATGTTTCTCCCAGGGTGAAAAAGAATTTTCAGGACAATAGGTGGCTGTCAAGTGCTTAGGCCAGTGATGGTCATTCGTTAGTTTTAGGGATGTTATTACTGGTATTACCGTTACCAGTAATACCGGTTTTCTAATAGAAAATGTATTTCAGTAATACCGGTAATAAAAATGCATTAAATTACACCTGTAAATACTCTTTATTTCAAGTATGGCCAAAAATAGAACTGTAAACTATCTGTTAGTTGTAAAGTTCTAAGTAAACCCACTGAACTAAACGGGTTGAATCTACAACATTAGTGCTTTCAGAATCATATGAGCGTTTAAAGTATCTGAATAAACCTAGTAAACTCTCTTTTATAGCCATCAGAGTTTTTACTGTCTGTGATTTGGGTGTGCTGATTCTAGGCTTTCCTTTAAATAGCATATCCTGGCAGTTACTGAGAATTACTTTGCTTTTCTAGGTGGCCTTTGTCGCCTTCTTTGTAATCTTAGTAACATAGAAACATTTTGAAAATTGCAGGATTTGGTAGACTAGTTGTGTGCCCCATAGACCTGCAATGATTATCGCTGTTCATATGTATTCATTTCACGACAGCACTTGGTGATAACTTTAATATGTGTAGTACGCACTAGACGAGGACCAGTTAACAATGGGCAGGAAAAACGATTCTGTTCCGTATTAAAATTAACTTGATCTCCTCAAACACATGCGGGTTCCAATTAAAAATAAACAGGAAAATAAGTAGAAAAGATCTCACCATTCCTTGCGTCGAAACACTGCCAAGTTCTCAACTTGGACGGTCTATTCAATCAAAGCCAGATGACAAAAGAATAATCAGTTCGCAGTGTTCCAAAAGTGCAGCTCAGGCAGAAATTTCCTCTGGCTAAAAGTCAACTCCATAGAAAACAGGACAGGAATAATCATTCAGTCATCATCAAAGACAAGTAGCAAATTAATTAGATCTGTTTGTCCTGTAAATTAAGCGCAAGACAAATTTCATCGAACATCGCTGAACAGGGCTGTACCCAGAAATTTTTTTCGGGGGGGGACGGGGGGGGGGGGGCCATGTGACAGATTTAGTTGACATGGTGGCCAATTTCGGGGGGGTTGGCACGACGCCACTCCTAAACTAGGGGTATGAAGCATCCTAGGATAAACTAACCCCGGGTATAATCTATCCGAGAGTACACTCTGTCCTGCTACACCGGAACGAAGAGCAAGTGATCCACCAGGAACTGTTACACCTATTGTATCCGAAATCCTGCATAAACAATTTTACGACCACAAAAAAGTATTTACGGATGGATCCCTAACCCCAGGAAACATTTACGGAGGAATAAGCATTTACGAAAAAAATAAGTACATAATTTCTAACAAAATCATGCCAGCAACCAGTGCCACCATGCTGGAGCTGATTGCATCCACAGAGCCATAGCACTAATTGCTCTACAACCAACAGCCAAATACCTAATCTTCTCAGACTCTAAAAGTGCGATCAAGACAATTAAAAAATCTCTTCATTCTGGAAGATGATTCCACCGCAACACCTTGGGCCATATAGTAATCCTCATAGAATCATTAACATTAACCTGATGTGGAGCCCAGGTAATAAAGGCATAAAAGGCAATGAAGTGGCAGACCATCTCACCAACTGGGCCAAAACATCTAAAAGAACCGCCAGGAAAGCTTATATCAACAGAAAGCTCATAGTGCTCCAGAACGCTGACTGGTGTGTTGATATCAGAGGCGGCCACTATAAAAATCTCAGACCAACACTTTTAAAAAATAGTAATGTCTCCCCAAAATGGCTCACTTTTGATCAAAGAACTATATTATTTAGGCTAAGAAGTGGACATAAGCCAATTAAAAGCTTCCTTCTTAAGATAAAAATCTCCTCATCAGACAAATGCTCATGTGGTGCGCCGGAAATGGCTGGACACACTTTGCTTGAGTGCCCAAATTATCGCCAACAGAGGGAGCACATGTCTCTGCAAATAAGCACTCCCCACTCACCATCAGTAACATCTACTTATAAATACGGGAAGGCATTTTTTTGTATTACACTTTTACCTATGTTAACGTGGACGAATACGCATGAACTTATATGGTTGGAAAGGTCCTGTGCTGTAGATGTGCACAATATATTTTGTATGTATTTGTTCACGTTAACACATGTAAAAGCGTTTCAAATAAAGGTAGCATTAAGGAACAGGTTGTGCACCATATTTTTCAACGCATGTAGGATATTAAATATCAAATTAACTCAAATCTATACAGGATGTTTCTAAATGGAAGGACAATAAGTACATAGTGTGATCCATGCATCAATAGAAGTAAAAAAGTTCCTTATTGAAAATGTCGAAAACTAAAATTTAAATTGCGTCGTTACGTCATTTATGAGCTTTCTGCACCAACACTTCACATAACGAACTGCGCTATGCCACGAGAAAACGGTGGCAATTGTGGAGATTAAATGATGTTTTCCGCCAGCTTTTAGAAAACTTCGTGTGTTGTTTAGACCCTTAAAATTTGAGTTTAGAACATTTTGCATAAGGAACTTTAAGTTTGTTATCGTGCAAAGGATCACGCTAGGTATTTATTGTCCTTCCATTTAGAAACACCCTGTATATAAATACGGGAACGCATTTTTTGCATTACACTTTTACCTGTGTTAACGTGGATGAATACGCATGAAACTTATATGGTTGGAAAGTCCTGTGCTGTAAATGTGCACAGTATATATTTTGTTTGTGTATTTGTTCACGTTAACACAGGTAAAAGCGTTTCAAAAAAAAGGTAGCATTAAGGAACAAGTTGTGCGCCTTATTTGTCAAAGCATATAGCATTGCCTTTTTTATTGTTTTTTTTTTTTTAGATATTAATTATCAAATTAACTCATCATTGTTGATGATCATTTGAAAGCATTTTAATTGTTGATTTGTTGATGTTCCTTTGAAAACATTAGAAAACCTTATCATAAATATGTGCAGGAACTTGATGAAAATACTCTGCAGCTTTTGAAAGTCAACGAACTGACTTCAGAACCTGAAGGTGCCCAAGTATAATCTAGTACCTATAATGTACCTATATATTATTCCATAGAAATAACTGCTTAAAAATTGTTATTAACCAACCATTCAAAATATTTCTATAATTAGTAGGTAAGCATTTTATGTATTTTTCGTCGTTTTCTAAGCTATTTTTAGGTATTTTCATACACTTTGAAAATAATATTTTTAGTTAAAAATAAAATAAATACCAAGTTTGAAGTTTTTGATTTTTATTTATTTTTTAAAAATTTTGTATTACGAAAAATTCTAAAAAAAAAAAGCAATTCATTGGAAGCGTCATATACTACTTTATGTTTGTGCAAAATTATACATTATATATATACTACTTTATATATATTCCCTTGTACAATTCTGACGTACAAGCTATACAGCAGCTTTTAAACTAACGGCCAAGATTGAAAAGGCCAAAGAGCAATCGTGCAGCAGCAAGTCAGTTAGGACTCGACGAAAAATGTATTCAGCGCTGGAGGAAATGTATGCAGAAATATATTATATGTACAAAATTAAAAATTTTTTCCCACTTTTTTGCGTATTACTTTTATTGAAGCATATAAGAAAACTGTTTTTAGATTACCGATGGGGGGGGGGGGGGGGCGACGTTACTGTCGGATATTTTACATTTATGTTAAATTTTTTGCTGCTGCGGTAATTACTAACACTACATACGTAGATTATTCAATGACCACCAGACACCACTATTTCACATACAGATTTGCAAGTTCCCATTACTATCTCTGCCGAGCATCAAACGAGTGGATCCAGAGGTCCATGCACTATTAATTAACTACAGACCACAATGTCTCAAACAACAACCGTTTTCCCGATTTCTACGAGGCGAAACCTACTATGCAAGTCCCAACGTACAGAACACGTTGGGTGATCCCTTTTTACTGCATAAGATCAAGGAAGGGATCATGGTAACCCCATAACGTGCCTTATGGACTCCTCTACAGCCCCAGCTGCCCTTCCTTTCTTGGACCACCTAAGTAACTAGTCCAGCGTGAGGGAAAATTAATACCTCTCAAAACCACATGATGCTATGCGTTCAAATCTTCAAGGCCCCAATATTTATGCATGGTTTCACGCTCCAACAATCCTAGCTCACCAGATACAAGCTATACATGTGACAGATTTGAAAACTTGTTCTACCTACAATATTAACTTAACGCAGACGCTAACAACGACAATTAGCCTATATTAGCAACTCTGCTTCTAAAACAAACACAGAATGTCGTTAGAGACTGTCCACCTGTAAACAGGCTACATAGACGACACTTTGCTGCCATTTCATTTGCATTACAGAATGCAAACTCACAGCGTTTAACAGAGAACAAATCCCTACAACAACAAATGACACCAGGCCATACCATTGCAATAGCCAAGACAGTGAGCTTCAACGATGATCAACAACACGATTAACATAACGTACAACTTATAATCGGCACGGATCCTGTCAAGAGAATTGAAGTCACTCACCACTTGAATCTGTTCTTCAAACATTACCCAAGGAGGTTTCACTGCATGCCATGCGCAGCGTCATGAGCACAGCGTTCGATTCGACTTAGGGTATAAATGAGGAATGTTAACTATTTATCTTAGACGGATCAACGAAATATTTCGGGTATAGAACGGCATCCATTCATGAATGGAGATGTGTCTAATTAATTATCATTATAGTAGCTGGCATTATTCACCTCTCAATAGGCAACATTGACTAAAAAAAAGCTCACTCACTTGTCATGTGACTTCAAAGCACAAAGAAAATGCATAAGCTTAAAACAAATTCTAAATTCAACACACATATAAAAAGAAAACAATAACATCAAAGATCCAGCTTCACTTCTGGGAAGAGATGCTGGGAACAATGCTGGCTTCTCACATGGCCATCGTTGTTGCGGTTTGTTTTTCTTTTTTTCTTTTAAAAATTACAGCTAAGCAACAACAATGCTCAGATCAAGGAGCTTTAAAATCTAAAATTTTAACTCAAAAATAACCAACAGGAAATATCAATATTTATTTGCCAAAAGAACTGAACTAAATAAATTATTATTAATAAAGTCTGTCTAATTTATCTTGGCACATGAGCCAATATGTTGCCATGGGTAATGGGAGAGGATTAACTCATAGTCTCTATTTAAGGCAAATTTAAATAATGGTCACCTAAGCAAAGCCCCTTAAGCCATGCAGGCTTTGACCTGAATGAAATCACTAGGGAAAAAAACAGGTGCTGGCAGCTGGAGGGTAAAGGCAAACGTGATTGGCTGAATTTGAACTATGACGTTTCGCGCTTAAACAAGGTCATGTGCCTTTTATAACAGATGAACTGTAGTTACCCCACACAATTTTCAATGATAAACAACACTGACATCATATGTCACAAAAGAATAGAGCTTTTTCACTACGCGTCATCGTGTCGTCATTGTGATGTCATCGACACGACGCCGCCATATTGGATAACAAGCAAATAGGTACTCGCTTTCTTCGCTATCAGTTCGCTACTCGCACACGCTCTGGAATTCATTATACAATGTCTTTTTGCTGCATCTTAGGATGTTCTAATTTCTAGAAATAGATTAAAATATTTTTACAGAATATCTGTAGTTCAGAGGCACTAAGATAAGCTAATCTTCGAAATAACACAGAGGAGAAGAAGAGCTTGGCTCGCCGCGATTAAAGAGTTGTACTCCACAACTGCGACAGTATAAAATACTGGCGTGTCTACTCCAATCATTTCTTAGAATGAAATTCAATCTGGATACTACATACAGAAAACGCTTGTTTAATTAAATAAAGGCTGTTCGTCGTAATTTTCCCAAAGGAGTCTGGTGTATCAGAAATTGATAAAGTTCAGATTAGCGGCCCCCAATTTTCTCGGCTGACATCGATCAGCCTCATCGCGTTTATGCTCTGAATTTATTATCGTAACATATCTAATTAATATGTAAATGATTTATCATATTATGGAAATTATATTTTAAGAAATTTATGTAGGAAAATAATCATGAAAATTCCATGAAGGTGTACGATAAATGATGGGCGGCTATGCCGGCATAGCCCCCTAAATAGTAAATGGGGGCTATGCCAGTGGTCGCCCGTTAGCCGAAGTTCATCGCCACGGAACTTTCGTGATTTTTTTCCTGCTTATATTTCTTTAAATTTAATTTCTATAACACTATAAATCATTTACATATTAATTAGATATTCTACGATAATAAATTCAGAGCATAAACGCGACGGGGCTGATCGATGTTAGCCGAGAAAATTAGGGGATGCTGCGCTGAACTTTTATCCTGAAATTTTACTTTCGGTGTCTCATTTATTATATACATACCAGTGTATTAACGTTAATTTGTTTGTAGCCGACTTCGAGGACCCAGCCACACAAAAAATTCTTGTATGCATCGAGTGATTTGTTTGCGTGTGATCCGGCTGTGCTTGTGGACGACGTAGCTTGAAATTAAGATGAGATCCAACGAGGCAAACTTCTTTTCTCTAAAGTAAACTCCTGATTTAATAGGGTACAAGGATCAATACTATCAATATCAGCAATTTTTTGTTCATATCTCAGCTGTGCATGGATTGGGAGATTCGTGTAATATGCTCTCTTGCCATAGCGACTAGCGTGTGCGAAGCGTGCTTGTTATCCAAGATGGCTGACCTAGTTCTGCGTCCTGAGTTGCTAAGCAACCTAAACCCAGAATGCCTTACGCGGTCACGTGCTGTAAAAGCTCTATAGGGGAAAATTTTAATCCAATAATTGAGATCACTTTTATTGCTATGTAATTATACTTGTATTATGTATTGGTATTTTGTTTTCACGTACTGTTTATTTTGAATAGCCATATTACTGTATAAAGTTTTGCAAATTTCATTCAAATTCATTAATAAAACTTTAGTCCATGATGCAAATCACAAATAAGCTTTGTATGTCATTAGATTATACCCTTAAAATGTTAAACAATTGAAACAATGAAAACTTTATAAATCACTAAAATTATAAAAGTATATCCCAACTCCCTAATTCTTTAATTACATGGCCACCTCTCCAGGCGACTACTATTACATGGAACTATTGCTGGTAGGCTTAAAGAGGTTTCATTGTATATAACACAAACTGACTGTTACTTTTGATAGGGTTTTTTGTTTTGCTTTGTTTTTTCTGTTGTTTTTTTTTTTCCTTTTTAAATAACGCTATTACAACACAGCAAGAAATTAATAAGACACCAAATATCCTTTGCTTGCCATAAAATCTCAAATTCAACCTAATCCTTCCTTTCTTCATACATGAAAAGTCTTTTATTCAAATACAAAGAACAACACATTGTTAAATCCTTTAATGCCATGAAAATATTTAAAAATGATACCACTTACTTTTTCATAATCTCTTAATTTACGATGCAAAAATCCAATTGGAAATGCTGTATCTGAATTGGAATTGTTGTTCAAATCAGAGTGCTAATGAAAAATTAAAAAGAATATTTAATATCATTAAGACACAATTTAAGACATTTCTGAATTAAATCATTAATGTAAAAAAATACAAGCTCTAGAGGATAAAATTCTTAAATATAAATTTTTTGTACATATACAGATTAAAAAAAGAAAAAAGATAAATTTTCAGTAAATAAAACTATTTTAACAATTTTATTTTATGCTTCAAATCATCTTCTGTTTTCTTTATCCAGAATTGTTGATGTCAATAATTGACTTAGTACTAGATGAGCTTAGCCTTTTGGTAAAAGGCCTAAACTTCACTCTATCCAACCCCAATGATGACCTGAAAACTCTTTTATTTCCTTCCTTATTGGAGGTTCTCCCCAAAATCTACCAATCTGAAGAGGGGGGGGGGGCGGGCCCCCACAATATTTATAGAAAACCAAATTATAGAATAACTAAAGCCATGATTAATGAGGGTTTTTATCCTGTGGTTCTTATTCTCTTCCCTATTTTTCATTAATAAAAACAAATTGTGTTCTAGCCTCTACAGGGCATTTCTGAATGGTCTGTTCAAACTTTCAGGATACGTTCTAGGGACCAAAAAAGCAGAAAATGTTATATGAACATGAGGCCAAAAATGCTTCTTTCTACAGTTATAACGGTTTGAAGGTGTCCTGTAGTAGAAGAAAAATTTCGACAATTGAAAGAACCATCTGAAGAAAATTGTGCTCTTTCAACATCAGATTCAGAACGTTCTTGGAGCACCATTGTTGGCAGTACCAGTTGTTGCAACTCTTCATCTGTCATATACCTGGTATTTTCCAATGGGTTTCACCAATTCATGTGTTGCACAGGCTTCCTTGGAATATAACAGAGGCCATTTTGAGCATTTGCAAGTGTATTGTCTTGTTATACCACAGAAATAAATCAAGCAATTAGCAGCTCCTATATGTTTTAACGTTAATTTCTTCTACTGCAGGACACCTTCAAACCATTATAACTCTAGAAAGAAGTGTTTTTGACCTCATGTTCAAAGACATTTTCTGCTTGTTTTCTGTTTGTTTCATACAAAGAGGCCATGTTTAAACAGATGATCTATCGGACCTTATCTATTCAATGGATGAAACAAAACAAAATGAAGAGCTTTCCAAGGTACAACCGGATTTATAATGGGTACAACCTTTAAAAAGTAAAGGAAACTGAAGATTAGAATTACGACTCCCCTTTCATGGCTCATTGCATGTAAAATTTTGTGCTTAGTCATATTTCTTTATGCTCTATCAAATGCAATAGGTCCTTTTTTTTATTTTTTTATTTTTTTTGTAATGCACTTACACAATTCAGAACATTCCCTTGTTAGTTTCATGCTAAACGAAAAAGTTAATGGAGCATAAACAATCAGACAATCCTTGACTATATACAAGGGTGAATCAAAAATTATCTGCACTCCAATAATATTTTAAATTTTTTTGGGCTGCAGTGTACTCTTGCACTTTCCTTCAGAGGGAGCTATCTGTCCTGTCACTATTGTGTAGGTCGGAATCCTATGTTAATTTAGTTGTCACTACATTGATATAAACAGTATCTGCCCCACTTGTGATTGTACCAAGGAAGAGCAGCCTGAGACAATTCATTTTCTGTGGTCTGAGGATATATCTGGGGGCGAGACGCATTGGAGACTTTATGCACAGTATGGAGAAAGTGCTATACCACGAAAGAGTGTATGAGGATGAAAAAAGAAGTTTAAGGAAGACTGTGCAAATGTCATGCATAATGAAGGAGCCAGTCACCCATCCATGTCCACAGATGATGGCAGCAATGAGCGTACACGTGAACAGATTCTGACGGTGCTTTCTTTATAAATATTTATTAATGAAATCAAATCAAAATGTAGTTAATATTAAAGTTGGTATGTTTAACAAGTTTTCTTAAAATATGAATTACAGTATTAATTACTCTTATGGGAAATGAAGGAGAATTGATTATGTGACAAATTATTTTCAATTAGCCATTGGGATAATCCATAACAATCTTAGGTTTCATAAAGTGTGAATAAGATGGATATCGAAACAATTTACAGAAGAGCACAAAAGAAAGTCTGAATATTGGCAGACAAAATCTGGACTAAATCCAAGGAGGCAGAATAATCATCTGTTTAGTGCCCTGAAAGGAACTCTCCAAGAACAAAGATTTGCATCAGATGAAGATATTTGAAAAAATGGAATTGGGCGTCACGCCTGCTACTCGTGGTTCCCGGTTTGAATCCAGGTCACAGAATTGTTCCTTCCATTTTTTCAAATAATATCATTACTTGATGTTTGGAGAATTAGCCCCAGTTTTATTTATTATATCTTATCAGATGAAGAGGTTAGAAATTTACATTTGTAGCTTGCTGCTCTGCCTAAAACATTTTCTTCTGAGGGAATATGAAATCTTGTTGACAAGTGAACCAAGTGTGCTACAAAGCAAGGGGAGGGGGTTATGTAGAAAAAGATGCAAATGTCTGTTCTTGAAATTGATTTAGATAAGCGTTGAGTGATTGACTGTCTCACCTTTGCACTTTTAAGCTCATTCCCAGATCTGTATATACTTTTGAATAAAATTATTATAACGAATTACAATATTTTATAAATTTAAAATTTTATATAACCTTTGTAGTAAGCAGCAAATCTTTTAATTTACTCAGTATTGGTTCTGTAGAATGTTCAATAACTTCATGTTTCTCTGATCCAAACATCACAAACTGACTATGTTCACAAACGTGCTGACACATCAAGGCAAGTAACAGTCCCATTTCAAGAATCTGAAAAATTTTAAAAATTATCAGAGGAAATAAAAATACAGTATACATTTATTCTCAGTAAATTTGTAATGAATAATCAAATGAGTTTTTATTAAAAATTTAAAAGTTTCACCTCCCCCCCCCTTTCTTACTGTTCTTGGCTTTCCTAGTCCTTTTGCAGAACGACAATTTATATCCATATTCCAATGAACATCACAGAAAATGACAGTACGTCCTCTAATTACTGCTAAATTGTGCATGGTTGCCAAGTGAACAGATTCATTCAAAGCATTATGGTAACGCTCTAACAATGCCACATCATATTTAACTTTACTATAAAGAATAATAATGAGAAGACAGAAATGAATAAAAAAATTCAAATGAAATACAAAAATTTTAATTAAAAACTTATACAGTTCTCCCTCTGCATAATGGCAAATTTAAAAAGGCAACGCCACAAAAACTTCGTTATATGGATTTACCATTATAAATTTTCCATTATGTAGAGTGCAGTTATGAAGACGGAGCACTGTATATCATTAATTAAAATGATATTTCTTCACAACTGAAATTGGGTAGGAAATAATTTAAATAACAGAACCAAGAAAATAAAAGAACTAATACCAAAAAAAATTAATGGATCCCAGTAATTTGTCTTTGCAAGGAAAAACAAAAAAGGGCATTAGCAGATGTAATTTATATCAGCATTTTAGTTTTTAAACATCTTACTCCGAATCATCTTACTCATGAATTTTGTAAAATAAATGTCATCGAGGAGTTCTTTTTAAATGGGCTTTTCATGTCATGCAAGCTAAAATCATCAGTAAAAAGTGGAAAAGGGCAGGGTAAAACAGCAAAATCAATGAACTCTAGTAAAATTGTTACCTGTATTTATTTTGATTCCCTGTAATAAATGATCAAGTTGGGGGTGGTTGCAGAACAAAGGTTTTAAAGTGATATATATTGGTTCTTTTCTCATTCCATAATAAATCTTATTTTGTAAATTTGTTCTCTTCAATGCAATATTCTCCCTGATGTCTTTGGCTCTTTCTAGAGTCTCTATCTTCCAAGGCATATTACATACAATAGAAAAATAACTCGAGGTCTGGATAAAATAATCAAGAAGTTTGGATTCAACATAGCCTACAAACGCAGCCACACCCCACAAAGACTTCTTGGAAGAATTAAAAAAAATATTCCAAATGAAAATCACTCTGGCGTTTATCAATTAAATTGTGGAACGTGCCTACTCATTTATTACGGCCAATCTCATCATAAGATTTCAACCAAAATTAAGGAACATTTGCAATATATAAAATATGGAAATCCAAATAATACTGGATTCGCAAAACATATCCTTAGAACAAAACACAATGCTGACCCTAAAAAGTTCAAGGCGATCCGCCATAATAGATTTATGAATTTCTTGGAGTCAGTGGAAATTCACAGACGGCCTCCCAGAAGCTTATGAATCAGGATAGGGGACCCATCGACCTTTCCAATTGGCTTGACATTTTAGAATACTGTTTTTTTCTCATTGGTTCTTCAATGTAATTTTTGTTACTTTCACTGCTTAGGTAAAAATATTTTTTAAATGAACTTAGTCATGCTGAAAGATGGGCACATATGGGCTGAAATATGCATATTCATGCTAAAGTAAAATATTTGTGGAAAAGCAGATTTGACTCTGTTTACTGAGATATTTTTGTTAGTTTTCTACTGATTACATCAAAAATGCTTTGGTCTTGTATACCATTTTGCATATCAGATACATCAAAAAAACTGGTATGAAACCCAGAAAATTCTATGACTGGAATCAAGCTGCTTACCTCACTATGATCTATTAAGGACATCCAATATTTGTTAAAAGTGTTTTTTGCTTTTTTTTTGACTCTGTAAATTTTCCTCTGATGCTGTAAAAAACCTATTTGGTTCTATTCGACAGCTTGGGAGAAGAACAACGAAACAAATGCAGCACGTGTGATACAATGTTTGTACATAATACTATTTACAGGAATTACTATCTCATTACATTGCAGCTACATATCAAATAGTATATCTGAGCAATGGTTGTCTACATCAGACTAAACAAATACTGCAATGAAAGAACGATTCCAAGTATTTCTTGCTACGAGCTAATTGAATATGTCACTAGAGAAATGTCTTTTTGTAGCTATGTAGTGGCAATCTTTATCGATTATTCTAAAGCATTTGACAGTATTCCTACCAGCCTTCTCCTCAATAAACTAATCAAATATTATAAAATATGGACCCCTGTAGATTGGATATCTAGTGTTTTGACACATTTTGGCTCATCTTCCAGGCTATTAATTAGAAACTGGGGAGTCCCTCAAGGTTCTGTGCTTTCACCACTCTTGTTCAACCTGTTTATAAATGACCTACAATTTGCGATTTCCCCAGTAGTAACTATTCTCTATGCAGATGATGCCACTTTATTGCTCTCCAGCCAGGAACAAAGGTGTCTTTTGCAATCCCTTAACCAAACACTATCAGTACTATAAGAATGGAACGACAAGAATCTAATGTCCCTTAATGTACACAAAATTAAGGTTATGTTCTTTGCGCAACGAAACAAACGGAAAATTATTTCACCAACGATCTACTACGAAAACAATTTAATATCAGTGGTCAAATTGTTCAAATACTTAGGCCTTTGTTTGACACACGACCTGACCTGGAATCTCCACATTGATACTTTAATGACCAAATTAAACAATAAAATGGGTACAATCTCCAGATTACATTATTTACCGAATAATATACTCTATCTTCTTTATTATATGGGGACACATTCTTACCTGTGCTTCGGTGTAGTTTTCTGGGGTGATACTACATTTTATAATTTAAATAGCATATTAATATTACAGAAATGGTTTATACGAGTATTATTAAGAACACATAAATTTGATACGGTTTCTAATTTGTTTATGCCTTTGCATATACTCACAGTACAGCAAATATACTATATCCAAATGTGCACATTTATATACAAAGTAATAAGGCGCTCTTTAATAATATCTACCCCTATTATTATGCAATCAAATCATGATGTGCACAATCGTTCGACACGTAATGCTCATAAATCCGGTTGCCCTTTGTCAAGCGAAACTATTGCAGCAGATGCATATCTTACAAATGCTTGCTTAATTGGTCAACGTTACCTGAGAACATTCAAACGTTAGAGCTATACAGAATATTTAGGAAAAGGCTATAAATAGTATGCGTCTTCTGTTATTAAATCCTAGAACGATCATTGTACTGTTGAACCCATTTTTGTCATATTCTAATTCTAATACTAAGTTTATGGCACATACAGAGGATCTAAATAATAATGGCTGGACTTAAATCTAATTAGATAAAATATTAGATAACAGGAATGTCCAGAGGGATCACACTGTATAATTAATTATTTTTTAATATTATTAACGTGGTTGCATTTGCATAGCAGAGACGGAACGCTGAATGGCCTCTCCATTGTGTTATACTACTAACCCGTTTGCTAACATTAACATTATAATTCTTTTGAATATTTTGTATTTAATGCTAGGTAAGATTGAAATTTACTGTTTGCAAACTTGTGTTTTAACTACGTACTAAACACATCTATACTTAGTTGTTTGTTTGTTCTTTATTAGTTTTTCTGATGCTTTCGTATTTGTTTGTTCTTTATTAGTTAATAATTTTTGATAGAATGTTTTGCTTGTATAAAATATATTGCCCGCAGGGAACCCAACTCGTTGGTTCATGACCATACCGGTCCCTGTTGGGCATTGATGTAAATTTTTATTAACAACAAACAAATAAATAAATAAATAAGTAAATATTTAGATGCGTTTTAAAGTGAAAATCACAATTGATAAGGTGACCAGACATCCCAATTTTTCACCCTTTGTCGTGATTTTTTTGAAAGGTAAATTGGGATGTTTACAGAGGTTGAGTCTAAAGTAGTGGCAGACTCAGAAGGGGGGGGGGGGGGGGTTAGAGTTTGACGAATTATGGGCAAAGGCCATTTACCACAAGGGTATATCGCAGTTTATTAAGAGAAAAGAGTGGGAAGAAACGTCAGTACGAATGTGAATGCCATAAACTCTGTGCCACCTGCATCAGCCAATATAAAAGTATGGCAGAAAAAGTGGTGATACCGAGCAGTGCGCGAGCAGCAGCCGCCGAAATTTGCAGGATGGAAGATCAGGGTGTGACCAATGAACGGACAGCACGATGGTGGTTCTCCTGCTTTTCGTCTGGAGACATGGGCCTGGAAGATGCGCCAAGGAGCAGATGACCCAAAAAAGTGGATGACGTAGCCCTACGGCAACAAGTGGAGGCCAACCCAGGCAGCATCACCCCTGGACTAGTGGCAGACGTCGTGTGTGGTTCGACATCTGCACGCCATGGAAAAGGTCAACAGGAGCTGCCGAGTTGTGCCCCACGAGCTGACGCCCACACAAGCACAATAACGGGTGAAGGTGTGTCGTCAATTGCTGGAAAAAATCGAGTCTCTGCCACATCCAGCATACAGCCCCGACCTGACACCTTTCGACTACCATCTCTTCCGGTCCATGGCGCACTTCCTACGTGAATGGTGCTTCGCCAATGTCAGTGAGGTTGAAGACTCTGTACGTGACATTTTTGCCCAGAAACCGGAGGAGTGGTTTCGCGAGGGCATCCGCCAACTGGCTGATCATTGGATGAAGACCATCGAGCTTGATGGACTCTTTGAAGGTTAGCAATGAGTGGTTCCTGTCTGGTGCCCATTTAAAAGTTTGCGCGGTGATCGGCCACTACTTTTGACTCAACCTCTGTATTCATCCTGACTGTTCCAATTTATATAGAAATGCCTCCAAGATGTAACGGGAGGAGATTATTTGCCTCTTATTCTCCTTACACAGAGACCAACTCCTTCAGCCTTTCCCAGCATCCACTGGACAGGATATCTCGCATCTCATCTCTCCTCAGAGATTGATGAATCACAGGAATGCTCCCAAAGTGGTTCGTCCGATGTATTTTTTCACTAAAGTTCTCGTTTGTTTTCGAAGTGTGTTTTCTTCATAGATTAAAAAAAATTAGGATACTGCAAATCGTGATTATTAATTGTGATTATTAATCATAATTCCCACATAAATACAGGGTGATAATAATTAAAGTTACGATTTCAAAATTCGATAATTTGAAAACTACTTGTCAGAATGACCTGATATTTTAGCAGAACAATCGTGAGGCAATGGAATTTTGTTTGGCCAAGGAAAAAAATAGTTCCAAAAACAGTTTTAAAATATCAGGTCATTCTGACGAGTAGTTTTCAAATTATCGATTTTTGAAATCGTAACTTTAATTATAATCACCCTGTACTTTCAGAGCCATTGAAAATTCTGAATTTCTCACGAAGTAACAAGGGTATTACACGAACATGTATCTCACAGATTCCCACCAAATTGCAATACATGTATGTTACTCATCTGAAGCTATTATTGATGCTTGCAAAATAAGAAAATGCAAAATTTTGTTTCTTTCAAAACAAAAACACATAGCTCTACAAAGACTCCATGATTAAAGCAGTGTGTGTGTGTATGTGTGTGTGCGTATATGTGTGTCTGTGTGTATGTGTGTGTCTGTATTAATGCACTTGATGGAACTTCTCTTTTTCACTAGTCAGCAGGAATCCATTTCACATGAAAGCAATGAGAGTAGACAGCAGACGACAATTGAATGGATTCTCAAGTTTCTAAACAAACTTAGTTTTTTAAAATAGATTATTAAAATTAGCTAATTGCCTTCCAGTAAAAAATGTGTATAGTAATTAATAATTAATTACTTAATTTGTTATTCCATTTTATTAATTAATTCGGTAATCTTCGTAAATTTTCTGTCACGGGGCTGGCGTCATGTGAAACGTCGAGTGATACATTGCGTTGATGAGGGACATATATCGCATTGTTTATAAACAATATCAGAATAAAAGGAAAACACAATCCAGGGTGGGTGATGCTGAGGAAGCCCGCTAGGAGGTCTGCCAGTGAGGCAGATAGTAGGATGCGTTGGGTGGCCCTTTGTGGTCAGTGCAAAGGACAGTGCAGGGTGGGTCCAAATTATAGGAGTAAGGTATGTGGATGTAAAATGGGTCAAGGCAGGGCAATTATGGTTACGGTGGCAAGGGGGTTGGTACGGAGTCAGGAGTGAAACATGCCAGGACAATAGCCACTTAGGTGGAGCGTAATTCATGACAGGGGGCTCACCTATTTATACAGCGGCCAATAACTCTTGTTCGCCCTATGGGGAAAATATTCAAGTGAATTATCTCATGCAAGGCAGTTGCTTGTATACAGTACCTGAGACGTCTGTGTTTGAGCAGAGTCATTATACGGAGGTTGTTGACCCTAAATACGTCCAAGGAACCATGGCTAACAAACCCAGGAGCTTGGTAGAGCGTAATGTTGGGAATTATGGCGTTAGGACAGAGGTGAGGGCTCCAGAAGGAGTAGCGGCTGAGTCCACTATGGCGTGGCCCGCATGTCCAGAGACAATAGGGGCACAGGTAGTTACAGACAGGAATTATGAACAGGTTCAGGTGAGGAATGGTAGTAGACGAAATCTGGTATTACAGGCAGGAACCTATGAACAGTTGCGAAGTTTGCGCTGCGTTATAGCGTAAGGTAATATGAGGGGTGGGTGATTGGCGTTAGTGACGTGGATTCATTAAGTAGTGTGGGGTTACAGCCTTTCTCCCCAATGTTTAATAGCTTCGATTAATCACTGTTAAAGTGTAGTTGGAAGTATTAAATTGCAACATAAAAGAGAGGCACGACGCGTTCTTTTCCCTCTCGTATTACCCAGCGCCGCAAAATGGTATTGCGCTTACGGCAACGTAATATACATGGCTGTTACTATAGGTGGCACATTGATAGTGAACATCGGCTCATGACTTGGTTACAGCGGGTCGCACTTATCATGAGCACCAAGTTGTCCATGCACTGAATGTTGAGGAGTAGTAAATTTAATAATAATAATTATAATTAGTTGTACATTGTTTAAGCAAAGTCTTTGTTGAGGGTAAATGTCCCGGGGACCGTATAAGTTTAAAGAATAATAAGGAGTTAAAGGAATACAGTATAACTCGGATAATACGAACTTGTTGGGGGCCAACAATTTTTTTCGCTTTATCCGGGTTTCGTATTATCCAGGAACTATAGAAACAAGTCATAAGTCATGTATATTTTCTATAAATGAACTGCTTTTATTTGCGTAAATGTTTTTACTCTATATAACTTTATTTATTCGTCAAAATATTACAATTTAGGAAAATAGTTCTCCATATGCGATTGTTTAAATCATTTCTGTAAGCGCTTATCAATTTTTTCTTTCAAAGAAAAGTAAGCATTAAATTCATTGTCATTGATATCTTCTTCCGTCATTAGAAAATTGTTTATCGTATCTAAAGCTTCCTTTACCTTATTAGAAGAAACTCTCTCTTGCATGTTGCCGACTTCGTCATCGCTGCTCTCTGCTTCATCGTCCACTATTCCTTGGGCTATTATTTCCTGGTCGTCTAACGGCTCAGAAGTTACAACATCATTGTCGACAATGACAAAATCCTCAAACGAGATGTTTGCCAGTTTCTCCCTGTACAAGGCTTGGCTTTTAAGAATCGTCCATTCATCAAAACCTTCAAAGTCCGGTTCGTTATCAAAATCCTCATTAAGGCCGTTTGAAAATCCTGCTTTGCGAAAACAATTTTGAATTGGCGCCGCAGGTATCTTGTGCCACACCGCGACAGCATTTAAAATGGCATCTAAAACGCTCCATTTTCTGAACTCCGTTTTCTTTTCACAAGCCGCTATCATATCCCAAACTAGTTTTTGTCGAAATTCGGATTTGAAAGAACAGATAATGCCCTGATCCAAGGGCTGCAAGTGTGAGGTGGTGTTTGCAGGGAAAAATTTTACTTCTAAGTTGCTAAATGCAACTGGTGGCAATTTATGTAGAGCGCAATTATCAACGAATAAAATTGCCTTGCGATTCTCCTCTTTCAACTGGCTATTCCATTTCCTCAAACACTGATCAAAGATTGTTGCAGTCATCCACGCTTTTTTATTGTAAAAATAATCACATGGCAGAGACTTTATGTTTTTAAAACATCGTGGTCATGCAGATTTGCTGATTATGACCGGTTTCTATTTGTCCGAGCCGTCCATGTTTGTGCAAAGGAGAACGCTTATGCGTTCCTTTCCTTTTTTCCCTGAAAAAAAGAAAAACAATCAGTGAATTGTATTGATTTAATACGTAAACAATCTTTACAAAAGACAAAATTTAACTAATTTACCTCCATGACATTTTTCTCCTCGATAATGCAAGGTTTTATCGGGCAGTAAATGATAAAAGAGACCAGTCTCGTCAGCATTATAAATGTTTCGTGGAGTGTATGCTTCAATTAATCCTGGCAAAATGTTTTCTCGCCAGTCACATACCACGTCTTCGTTTACAGCATTTGCTTCACCTGAAATTGCCCTGTAAACGATTCCGTTCCTTTGCTTGAGTCGATCCAGCCAGCCGTTGGAACACTGAAAATCAGGCAGCCCCATTTGTGCCGCAAATTCATTGGCCTTTGTTCGTAGAATTTGACCATTAATGGGAATGTTTTCCTGACGTACCTACACACAAAACTTTAAATTACATTATGTAATGTATTGGTTACCTTCTAACACGGTTTACAGTTCAGTATTGTACAATCGACATAAAATTTTTGATTACATTTACATGTACTGTACGTACCTGATGAAACCATGTTAAGACGGCATTTTCCAAATCGCTGTGGGTTGCTGTTCGCATTCGCTTCCTTTTTAACGCTCCAGTCGATTCAGCTTGCATCCGAATTTTTTCAGAATTTTTCAGAATAGTGGAAAGCGTCGAATTTGGGATTCCAAATCGCTTAGCAATTTCACTTTTTTTAACATGTGACTTTTTTACTACTTCTAATATTTGTAATTTAGTTTTCAGCGATAAATCTTTTCGTTTTTTCCCCGACATGTTTTAACGTTGACAGATCAAATGAAAAGAGCAGAGATTGATATCCTTGGTGATGTTTCCTGGAGGCGCATGGCAATCCTAAGCGCAGCCGTCCAGGTGTATGCGTCACGGGAGTAACCAGTGGTAGAGCAGAACTAATAAAAGGGGTTATTGTGCCTCCCCCCCCTTCTCTCCCCATAATGAAGGTGGCACTGCGTGCTTGATTAGCGTTTAATGTAGGAATACCTATTCGGGGGGGTGTTGGTTTCCTATCCATCTGTAAGTGCTTGTCGTACTCCCTCTCTTTATTAGTTTCGCTGGTATCCCTGTATTTAATGGAGTTCTCCGAGCTCGAGTATAACAGATACGGCACCTGGATAATTAATTTGGCGCATTACAATTGTGACGAATGTGGATTCATCACACGCAGATGCACATTTTATATGTGAATCTATGTTTTGTTTATAGTGCAATGCTCTGTTTTTATCATAAAAGATCAATGTTTTGTTTTACAATAATCACAAAACTTCACTATTAGTTTCATTTGGGTATTACATTCAAACACTAAAAGAATGTCTATTACAACTATTGTTTGTTTTTGTAAAATTTATTATAACAGTCAGTCTGCTTCTCCTTGTCTTCAAAAGGGGGAGGGTGTTCCTGCTCTCTAAGCTTGGTTGCCATGGCAACAAGCTGAGTTCGTTAAGCGGCAATTCTGAAGCGTTAGCTTAGCGAGTTAATTAGCCTATTGTAGGACTGTTTATTTTTCAGTGGCTTTCACTTAAATTTGTATTAGAGAAGCACATTGGCGGAGGTTCTTCCCACACTTTTTCTACAAGGTGGTATAAAAAATCCTCGGAAGTGTGCCGACGCTCTCTTACACTCTTACTCTCAGCTCTTATCTCTTATGGTCTGAGACTCTTGTTTTCTTTATCCTACATTTGGTATCTCTAACATTTTGATATAGAAAGTGACGGCGAGTGAGGCGTGAGGCGACCAGCCCTTACAGCGGGCGGTCCGACGACGACGTCCGGAATGTCGAGCAATGGCCACGAGGAACCACGCAGTGCGGGGATGCATCGAATGCCAGGGCACCGGTTTCCACACATCGGATGAAACGGGCACTCTCATGCGGCGACACATCCTCACGGTGGGCAGCCACTTCATCGGCCAGTCCAGCGCAGCAGCTCAGGACAGCAGATGACGATCAAGACTAACCACGCAGTGCGGGGAGGCATTGAAGGCCGGAGCACTGGTTCACCTACATCGGGCGGGAGGAACAAGGCCTGTCCCAATGGCGATCGAGCGTACATCGGAGCTCGGCAACGGAGCGGGACAACACGGCGGATAGCATACAACAACGGGCACTGGAGTCCGTCCTTACAGATGGTCTTCATCGAATGCGACTACCTAGCTACATCTAGGATTAAAGACGCCTGGTACGCCATCAACGAGTCACGCAATGGTGGGCATAATTTTCCATTTGCGGGAGACTCGATGGCATGATCGTGCAGGTATCCTGAGCTGCGGACAACTAGTCATCAAGATCATGTCGTGACTGTGCAGAATTTTAATATTACTCCTTTGTCATCTCTGCTTCAAAGAACTGTCATTTGTGTAACGCTCAGAAAATGTGATTAATGACTAACGGTATGAACTAGCGGAACTGAACTACAGATAAGTAGACTGTTGCTAAGTGTTTGAAAATTTAAGACTCTACATTTCCTGTTCTTTTGATTTTAAAATTAATGAAGAAGAGGAGGGAGCTAAGGAAAGAGACAAATTTATAGTCTATCATGCATTTTTTTAGCTTTTCTTAAATTTTATTTCATTTTACTAACACGTTAACTAATGTATTGCTATATTTCAATTTTTCTATTTAAGCTTTTAAATAAAATAAAGAGTTTTCATTTTATCCATTGTCTTTATTTATAAGTTTAGTGAGTCACTTTGCTATCCTAATGGAAGGAAGGGGAGGTCTTAGTATTTTCTATAGCGCTACAAGTTAGTCAATAGATCTTATTCTTATAATTAAATGTTATTGCGGACACAACGGTTTCATAATTAAATGTTATTGCGGACACAATGGTTTTCTTCTCATATTAATAAATCCACTATACGATCTAGGTTTAAGACAGAACTTTTGGAATCATTATTTTTTGAATAACATGGCACGTGCGTCTACATGTCACGTTTAAACCCATGACGTTGGGCTAGCGTCTTTCACCATGTTACACAATAAACGGATATAAATTAAGAGAAGGAAGAGACACAAGAACCCTGGAATACACTAAATAATAGTTATAAATTAAAAATACAAATTAAATAAAAAATAAGATATAATAAACAAAAATAATTAATCAAAATCAAAATAAAAAGCTGACGTTTCGGATAGAGTCTATCCTTTATCAAAGCAAAAAAGGATAATTCTCTAAAAGCAAATAGAATATTAGAGAATTATCCTGAAGTTATGAAAGTTGTACTAACGGACGGGTTTATATATTGTTTGCATGGGGAATAGTAAGACGGTATTGGCTGAAAAACAAGAAGAGAACCAATGAGATTAATTAGAAGAACTGTTGGGATAGGATTTTTATACCATAGGAAATAAAAAGGAGGCGGCGAGAAAAATGCAATAGGATGACACATATGAAATTGAAATTATAAAAAAGTTTAAGAATGCCAGGGTGCCTAGCAAAAAGATTTCGTAAAATTCCCTGAATTTTCCTTGATTTTACCTGATTATCAGCAGAAAAAAGGCTGTCATGAAAGAATATTATTGACATTGTTCAAAATTTTCGATTTTATGATATTCCCTGATTGTTCCCGGTAAAAAAAAAAAAATTCCCTGACAATTCCCGGTCGCTAGTCACCCTGTAAAATAGTCCCACACGTACGAGCATCGGGTCAAAGGTAGAAAAATATGAAAGAACATTGAATTAAAGAAATAAAAGATAAGATAAAGAAAAAAGAAAAGGGCCCATAGAGCTTGCGACAAATTAAGGAATAGCTGAAGTTGGAGAGGGATATGGGAAAGGTAATGAGGGAATGGTGCCTTTGCTAAGGTTAATGCCATTAGGGGTGAGAGAATTGAATTTCCAAATAAGAAAAGACTCAAATTGCTTTCTCTCTTTTTTGTTATGGAAGTTACTACGAAGAATATAAAGGCTGATGGCCTGTAAAGAGTGGCCAGGGGAATTAAAGTGTTTAGCGACAGGGGTGTCAGCATTGCTAAGGATGTCGAATTTATGTCCAGCAAATCTGGCACGTATGGTATTGCCTGTCTCACCGACATACTGTTTCTGGCATACTTTGCAATGTAACAGGTAAATTAGATTGTGAGAAGTGCAGGTCAGGTTCTGGTTAATTTTGAAAGTAAAGGAGGAAGCACTGCTGGAAATGGAGGTAGCAGGGTTAAGAAAATGGCAAACGCCACAACGCTTTTCATTGCAAGGAGAACATCCCTTAGTGGAAGTGCGTGGTTTAGTAATAGCAGCATGGACCAGAATATCTTTAAAATTAGATGTCCGTTTAAAAGAAACTTTAGGTGGTTCAGGTAGAATGGAATGGAGAAGAGGAGAGTTGTCAATTATATGTTGATGTTTCCTTAGGATATTTTTAATACTATTGAGGGTTAGATGATAAGGAAGAACTAACGTAGGTGTGGCCATGGCTGGAGAAGGTTTAGGATTGTTGTTAGAACAGGGATTGCGATGCTTATAGATAGAAGCGCATATGACAGATTTGGGGTAGCCTCTTGCTTTAAGGGAGTGAGTAAGGGCGTTAGCATGGAAGTCCTTGTCAGACTGACTAGTGCATATTCTATGGATGCGCGTTAACTGACCTAAAGGGATGTTATCCTTGCAATGGCGTGGCTGGCAGCTATCATAGTGTAAGTACTGGTGCCTGTCAGTGGGCTTCTTATAGAGATTAGTAGACAATTTGTTGTTAGTGATAGAGATAGAGACATCCAAAAAAGAAACAGTTGTGATAGAATAATTGTGAGAAAACTTGATAGAGGGGTGGATGGAGTTAGAGTGGGTTATAAAAGATAGGAGAGAGTCTTCATTATGTTGCCAGATCAGGAAAACATCGTCAATATACCGTAGCCAGACTAACGGCTTCAAGGGAGATGTGGAAAGCAGTTTGGTTTCAACCTCCCCCATAAAAATGTTGGCATAGTTAGGAGCCATTTTGGAACCCATAGCAGTGCCACTGGACTGGATATAATAATCATTGTTAAAAGTGAAGAAATTGGAGGTTAGGATGGTGTTAAGGAGAAGGCAGATTGTGTCAGTAGAAGGAACTTGGAAAGGTTTGTTAGCCTCGAGACTGTTGCGAACAGCTTCAATTCCATCATCATGAGGAATGTTAGTGTAGAGAGAAGAGACATCAAGTGTGCAGAGGAAGACGTTCTTAAAATCGTAATTAGAGTCGTTAAGGCGCTGGATGAGGGAGAGAAAATCGTTAGTGTCTTTGATATAGGAAGGAAGACTGGGTGGGATGTGGCGTATGTGGTGGTCGACATAAGCAGAAAGTGGCTCACAGAGGGTGTTGTTACAAGAGATGATTGGACGGCCGGGATTGCCAGGTTTATGAATCTTGGGAAGAAGGTAGAAACGACCAGGGGAACTGAATTTAGGAAGGAGGAAAAGGCGGGTTTTTTTATCGATTTGGGAGGATTCATTTCCTATTTGTCCTCCGTCCTGTCCTATCCCAACAGCTCTTCTAATTAATCTCATTGGTTCTCTTCTTGTTTTTCAGCCAATAACGTCTTACTATTCCCCATGCAAACAATATATAAACCCGTCCATTAGTACAACTTTCATAACTTCAGGATAATTCTCTAATATTCTATTTGCTTTTAGAGAATTATCCTTTTTTGCTTTGATAAAGGATAGTCTCTATCCGAAACGCCAGCTTTTTATTTTGATTTTGATTATTTATTTTTGTTTATTATATCTTATTTTTTATTTAATTTGTATTTTTAATTTATAACTATTATTCATGTTACACAATAAGCGGTTTTAGCGAATTGTATAAGGTTTCGTGGCTACGTTGGGACCCCCGTAGATGCGATATGCATAATGTAAATGTACAGTCATCAAAGGGAAATAATCCACACTTGAATTTTACTCTAAGTTTTACCGTTTCAATATTAATTTATTTTTAATAATTTAATATTACATTTATAGTTAACATTATTAAGATTATTAAATTTAAATAATTATAATTAAAAAAGCTATTTAAACAACACATTAGCATGAAATGAAATATTAAGTATTAAACTCGTGTGGATTATTTCCTTTGGTTGACTGTACACACGTAGTTTATTGAAATAAATTTCGTAGATTCACTCCACACGCATCTTGTCCGAGTTGCTTTCTAGTTTTGGGTCCCGAAACCTTGATGCGCTCACATCCCACACAGATCTTATTCGATTTTGTGAATTTTCCAGATGGGGGGGGGGGGGACATCACAAAAGCATATATATAGCACTTGACTCCTTTGCAACCTGTTTCCAACACAAGAGACTGGCCAGACATTCTAGTTAATAAATGAATTGTTTCTAAAATACATATAATTTAATTTGGTAGCCCAGAAGGTAATGCACCACAATTTTTTTCTCCGTCCCCAACAATGGTACGAATGTGAAACTTGAGATATGCATTCATTGAAGTTTTCGGAGTGCACACACAAAGTTTCCGTTTCTTCCGACAGATAGCGTACATGCAGCAATGGAAGAACATGGTGTCTGTAAGTGACGTACGTTACAAGCAGCGTGTCGTCATGGAATTTCTCACTGCGGAGCAAGAAACGGTTAGCAACATTCACAAACATTTATGTACAGTTTATGGAGCATCAGCGGTCGACAGAAGTATGGTTAATCGCTGTGCACAGAGGGTGAGGCCATCAGAAAGCGGTTCGGCGGAGCTCCAAGATTTGCCGCGGTCAGGACAGCCATCCTCGGCTGTCACACCTGACAAGATGCAGCGTGCTGATGCGCTCATTCGTCAGGATCGACGCAGAACGACACAGCAGTTTGCAGCACCATTAATTCTGAGGCATATGTGAACACATTAACCAAACTCAAGAAGTGCTTCCAGTGAAACAACAGAAGACATGGAAACCACTAAATCCACAAATCAGAATAAATTCTTTATGAGGATTGGTAGTTTCCCTGTCTTCTGTTGTTTGATGTCCATCCACAGTTTCTGGCTTCTCATTTTTCTGCTTCCAGTGACTTGGATGCCATAACAACCCAGCTGATTGTTTGCTTCAACACGAAAACGCTCGCCCTCACACCTGTTTGAGGATGTCGGAATACATCATGAAACAGGGTTGGACAGTGTTACCCCATCAACCCTACAGCCATGACCTAGTGCTCTCAGACTTTCACTTGTTTGGGCCATTGAAGAATGCCATTCATGGAAGACATTTTGAGGATGATGAAGAGGTGATTTGCACAGTGAAGACATGGCTGCGTGAACAGAACAAGGAAGGAAGGCCATAGAACAGGACAGAGATTATGTGGAAAAATAGGGAGTGTAGAAGAAACATCATTCTTTCATGTGTATAAGTTTCGTTGTGTTCAATAAATAATTGTTGAAGAAAAAAATTATGGTGCATTACTTTCTGGGCTACCCTCGTAAATAAAATAAATTTTACGTGACAGTATCTCTTCTCTCATTAATTCAAGATTGATATTGAGACCGAGAGCACCCAACTCATTCTGACTTGTTCGTGCAAAGATGACAGATTTGAAGCACCATGCACAGCCTTCCCAACAATGGAAATCAAGCAATGCAGCACCATATACTTCAGCATCAGCTTGTGTAGTTTCTTCTTTTAAATTAATATGGTTGAGTTCAATTGTTAAACTTGTAATGGGAAAGCAATGAGAAAAACAAATTAAAATTTGTCCATTTACAAACATATACAGGGTGAACTAAAGCAATAGGGGCAAATTCACAAGAAAAGTAACAAAAAAACACAAATCAACAACAAACAATGAGTTGCCATATTATTAGGGACAGTCATATTTTTTACAATTTTGTTGATGGGCATTTTAGGATAGCATATTACAATATTAGCTTGAAAATTAGGTTGCCATCTTTCACAAGCATTATTTATTTGGGGAAATGCTACAAGTCTAAATTCGTACTTATTTCATTGTTCAACTAGAAGAGGCTGCATATCAGCAGCTCAAAACTTCAGGTTCTTTTTTTTCCTCCATCTTTATTAGATATACCAACCAACTTAAGCAGCTGAAGATAATTGGGGACCAAATTTGAGCTCAACAAATATTTGTATTCTTGTGGAAGCAGCTTGTTGAGAATATTATAAAAGCAGCACCACTATTCCAGTATAGAAGAAAATGAAAAAAGTTGTATTGCAAGTATGCCAAGGTGCATTGAAGCCATTATAATTGCCAGAGGGTCTATGACAAAATATTGATATATTACAGAAAAGTATGGTATTTTAGTATTTTAAGTAATATTTACAATTCAATTATAAATTACAGTTTTGCATCACTTTATTTAAAAAGATTATTAGGTAATAGTTTAAAATAAAAACATTTATTTATAAACTAAGCAAATTTGATTTTAATAATGAATAATATAAAGCCAAAAAGACACTGATAATACTTAGAAGAAGACAGGAGAAACAACACGCCACTTTACCACAAAGAAGTTTATTCAGCCATATATGTATACATTTCGGTTGCAATGCAACCTTCGTTTAGTATGGGTCTAGCGTTTGGGTCCACCGGCTGAAATGCAACGTTAGTTGGGTCTTATACCGAATGAACATTACATTGGGCCTTTGAAACCCTTGAAATCTTCAGGAAGGACCCTAATTATTTACTGAATGGAGACACGGGCCCTGTCGGGGACTTGACGTTGACTTCTGCACTGAAATACTTTTATTAATTCTGTATTTTGTTAGTTTTTTTTGTATTATTAGGTCCTAACTATTGTATAATTTCTTCTTTGTATTGTAAAAAATTTTTTTTGGTATTACTGTTGTTTGCATTTTATTGTTTTATCTTCTTTATATTTTACTAATTAATTTTGCTGTATAAACCGACGTGACTGGGTATCTCTCCCAGGTCTGCGTTATGATTGTTAAGGCTTTCCCTCCTCCTATTGGTTGTTCGGTTGGTTAACCCTTCCCCTTTGGAGATTGGCTACTGCCTCTTCCTTATATAAATGTGTACTTGATTTACAAATTCATATGGCATTAATAATGACCTTAATGAGGTGAAATACATATATGCTAATTAAATCTATTTTATGGACAAGAGTTTGTTTCCCGTTGATTACATTGCAACCGGTGGATCCATATTGAATGAAGGTTGCAGACCTTAACCCTAATTTTATCCAGACCTTACCAGAAAGTCATGTTAAAATACTAATTTTTTAAGATGTTACTTTACTATAATTTTAAAGCTATTATAATAGTATAATCAGAAACCATACCGTTTTTTAATTTCCCACCAGGGTAAAAGTTTTCCATGTTCTCGCTTGACTGCAGGATCTATAAATTATATATAAAAATTTTTAAATTGTTAAAATACCACACATTCATCTACATAAAATTACCATTTTATAAGGTTCATGAGCTGAAAAGTGAAAGGAAATTGAGAAGTACACTTATAACAATAACACAACTGATATATATAAATTATTTAAATAAAAGACATGAATCAAATATGCTAAAATTAACCAATTAAATTATAATGTTGCCTTGCAATACACTGTATCAGAATTTTGTGATCCCAACCAATTTCGTCTTTTTTCCTGGCTTTTTAAGGGTACATTTGAAATTAACATGCCTCGATATTTATAGTCTTCAAGAACATAAGAAGCACAGGGTTAAAGTACAGAATGGTGAGTGGATAAAACTGAGATGATGTCATTTTGTTTGGAGGAATAGGGGTTGGGGTGATGGAATCTGGATGAGTGAAGTAGAGGATGAGGGCAGGAAGAATGGGATTAACTGGGGATTATCTATTATATATACAGGGTGTCCAAAAGGTCTGGTAACAAGGCAGATATCTCAAAGCTGCCAGGTAGGCGAGATCTGATGAGTGTGATTTATAGATAATAGGAGGGGTGGGGAATTCATTGCCGCACTCAAATTTGACTTTGACCCCAAATTTAAGGTCATCCATTTGCTAACTCCAAAACTATTAAAGATAGAGAAAAATTTCCGATTGCTACCCTGTAGACTAACATAACCTTAATCTAATATCAATTTTTAATCACACCCTTCCCCTTGAAAGATTTTGAGAAAATGGGTGAGAAAGAGATACTCAAGGTCAATCACTTAATGAGCCTTCCCAGCGGTGTGCTTCACTGCAATTCAAATGTGTTAGAAACCTCAGCCAACCTGACCAGCCCAACCTGACCTTGAGTGACTCTTTCTCGCCCATTTTCTTAAAATCTTTCAAGGGGAAGGGTATGATTAAATATTGTTTTTAGAGTAATGTGGTGTTGCTCTACAAGGTAGCAATCATAAATTTTTCTCTATCTTTTAATAGCTTTCGAGTTAGCAAATGGATGACCTTAAATTTGGGGGTCCAAGTCAAATTTGCGTGCGGCAATGAATTCACCACCCCCTATTACCTATAAACCACACTCATCAGATCTCACCTACCTGGCAGTTTTGAGATATCTGCCATGTTACCAGACTTTTTGGACACCCTGTATAAGAGATATATATAAATTAATAAAGGTATATAATTACAAGAAAATATAAATGAAAATTACAATAAATTATGTACAAGGTTGCATATACATGTAATTAAATTTGTTACAAATTAGAGAATTATAAGAAAATTAGTAATAACACTGGCCAACAAAATTTAAGATTTTTCTTGTGACAAAATGAAAATGGGTGATTTTTGGTAGTATTTTTTCTGCTGATTACGTATATAATTTTTAAATTTCTCTAGCACGCACAGCTTTCTTGTTTTACAATGAAACATTTTTAAATCATTCAGTGTTTGGGGCCTGGTAAATTTCCTTGCGGCCCCAAAATATGGATACTTTAACATTGTAGCCGTTTCTCTTCACTCCCATTACTTTAACATAGAAATCTCGATGTGCATAACTTGGAAACTTGACGTGATAGAAAAAATCTAAAAGCAGATTCGGATTCTACACACAAATTACTACCAAGAACACTATGTGTCGTCTTAGTCACAAAATGTGTGTTGACTAGTGTAATTACTGTATATTATCACCAAAAATACCTTGTCAATTTTTATCGTAGAAGATTTACAATAAATCATTTTTAAGTTAATTATATTGTCAAGTAATAAAACATTCTAGTAAAAAAAGTATATAGTTTGGGAATAACATATTTACAGCAATCAATACAATAATTTAATGATACAGACTAGTACTAATACAGACACACATATATAAGAAATAAAATATATAAGACATTAATAATACCTGACACCCAAGTATGAAATTACAAAAAAGGAATAACTTAATAATAAGGAAATTTAATAAAGAATAAATTGGATCTAGGCTATTATAATAAATTGGCTATGGGAAAAGAATGGAGTGAAAATCAAATGAAGTTTGCACATTAATTAGGGAATCGGGATCTTGTTGCAATGTTTTGCATTCTAAAATGTTGGTTATTATCGGGCCATTGCAAATGTGAATAGCGTTCATAAAGTTATTACGACTATCAAGGTTGCGTCCTTTTTTAATGAGATGAGTAGCATATTGGGATTTATTGCCTTTTTTGTTAAAAAATGGTGCATGTTCCTTAAATCTAGTAGCAAAATGCAGATTGAGAGGCCGATATACAGGGTCGGGACACATTAATATGATCACCTGCTAGTATCCGGAATATACACCTTAGGCGGCAAGCACAGCAGCTAGTCGATGTGGCAGAGAGTCAATAAGTCCTTGGAGGGTGGTTGCAGGTATCTGGGACCATCCCGTAATTCCATCACCGTGCGTGGTGGAGGGTCCAGCTTGCGGACATGGCGATTGATATGGTTCCACAAATGTTCAATGGGGTTGAGGTCCGGGGAGTTTAGTGGCCATGGGAGTAGTTTGAATTCATCCTCATGCTCCTCGAACCAGTCGTGGACAATTTTGGCAGGGAGCACTGTCCTGTTGAAAGGCACCATCACCTTGAGGAAACACTGTTGACATGAAGGGGTGTATCTGGTCTGCGGCGATCATCAGGTAACGAACAGCATTCAGTGTACCCTCCAGCAGTATCAGTGGACTCAGACCATATCACGAAAACATCCCCCAAACAGTCACACCTCCCCTACCAGCCTGTCGTCTGCCAACGATAGTGTCGGGATGCCTGTTCTCAGATGCTTCCCGGCGAATTCTCCATCGTCCGTCCACTCTGTTCACCAGAAACCGCGACTCGTCAGAGAAAGCAACCCTTTGCCACTCGGCCGAGATCCAATGGTGATAGTCCATTGCGAATTGGAGGCGTTTTCGGAGATGCACAGGCGTCAACATGCATGCTGTTACCATATGCCTGCTCCAAAGCCCCAACCTCAAGAGGGATCGTTGCACTGTCTTAGTGATGACATGCCTAGTGGCCCCACTGTTCATTAGCTGTGTCAGTTGCTCAACAGTGGCACGCCAATTGGTCTTGGCCAGGCGTCGTAACTGACGCTCGCCTCTAGGATCGATGGCCCGTGGGGCCCCACAGTTACCTCTTTGGTTGCTCGAAACTGTCTGGTTCATCCAGTCGCGATACACCTTCACAACGGCAGCCTTAGAGCAGTTCACAAAGGTGGCCGTTTCTGAAATGCTGTCCCCCTTGGCCTGCTAGCCAATGATCATCCCCTTTTGGAGGTCTGACAGGTCACTTGCCCTGCCCATGACGGTGACAATTGCTATGTTAACGGATGCTACTACACATACCATGGGACGTTCCAATATGCTTGAGAGGTGATCATATTAATGTGTCCCGACCCTGTAAATGTCATTACAAGTATTAAAATTAATTCGATATACTCCAGCCAAATTATAAATATCGTGTGAAGGAGTGGGTTGGGATCGAGGGTTTAAGGTTTTATGGTAGGGAGAAAGAGTTCCGAAGCAGACACGCAGATTGTATGTTAAGAAAATTTGGAAAGGCATTAACAGGGCTGAAGAACCGGAAGGACACCCATTTTGGTTGGTTATAGAGGGCTGGGATAGGAATCCTTTTCTGGATTTTATAAGCTTGGACACAGTAGATTGAGGAGGAACCACTGATAAGCAGAGCTAAATTTCGGAGAGAATGGAATTCAGTAGTTTTATTAGAGGAGTCAAGGGAAAGTTTTAAGACCCTGTTCACGAGAAATCGTAAGGAAGCTACTCTATGAGAAATAGGGAGGGAAAAAGAATAATGGATTAAGTAGAGAAGTGGTTGGTTTACGGTAAACATTATATGATAGGTAATTGAGGAGGGGGTCGTGGGTGATTTTTAAGTCGAGGAAGGGGGATGAGTTGTTGATTTCAAGTTCGGATGTGAATTGTATAGAGAGGAGAATGATTTGAAAATAGTAGTAACAAGGAAAGAGATGGTGATAAGTAAATCATAAACTATCAGAATATCATCAACATATTGGTGGTAAAAGTGAAGAGACGAATTGTTGAGGAAAGGGTTTACGTTGGTTGGCTAAGGGGAAATCCCATGTCGAGGCTACTAGGTTGTGAATAAAAAGCACTGTTATAGAAAAAATAATTTTGGTTAGTAATAACTGACAGAATAGAAGAAGATCAATAGAGTCTTGTTTGGGCATAGAAGAAGAAAAGAGAAGTGCTTCAAGGGTAGACAGGGCATTCTGATTGGGGATGTTTGTGTATAGATTAATGATATCAAGTGACATGAGGCGATGGCTAAGGTTGGTCTGAAAAAGGACAAGTTTTTTCGTGAGATCAAGGGAGTTAGCAGTATTGTATGCGTTTGGAAGAAGATTTTAGGCTAAAAAGGAATTTGGAGATGGATTATCTACATTATGGGCAGGAGCAGGTATATAGTTGATAACTGGATGAAATGGCATTGTTTTTATGCCTTAACAAGTGCATTGAGTAAAAGGGGTTTGAGGATTAGGGGGATAAGATAACAGAGGTACTTAAATCAGGGGGATTACTGATATTACTGATACTGGGTATTTAATCATCCAAATTACTGATCGGGATTGATCAGAATGAACAATTTATGGACAGCACGATTTTGCAGAACGTAGACGAGAGGAGTCAATCAGGTCATCAAGAGACAGTAGATAACTGAAATGCATATGAACATTAGTTATGCAGCAACATTTGCATACGGAAAGAAGATTATCTAGACTATGCTAATACATTGGCATCACCATGAGAAGAAGGGAGGAAAGGCGTAACAAACGGTTATGGTGCAGCATTGTAGTGAGCAGGCAGATCTGAGCGATGGGAGAACAATCGACAGAAACAGAGGCGGCTACAGGATCCCAAGCTCCAGTAGGTGGTTAGGGCTAAGGAGGCTGACACTTACGGGACAGCAGTGGATATCAGCAGGAGTTCAAGTTACTGGACGACAGCAAGAGATAGTGTACCGTGGAAGCCATGCCAATCGGCAGGTACCTAAAGAGAAGCACGCTCACATCAGCGAAGCAACAGGTGTGCGAGAAGGAATGCCATGTTTGAAAGAACCTAAGTACATTAATATGAGATCTCTTTCTTGGGCCCTTGCGTTGTGTATAAAACTGCAAAGAGTGAATCTTTTTGTGTGTTTAGTCATTGACACAAAACAACAGTCTAGAATTCATTCCTGACATTTAAATAATTCTTCTTGTCATCAGAGATAATTCAATCCTTAATGTTGATAAGTGGGTATCTTTAACAAAAAGAGCAATTATTTTATCTAATTGAGTGTGTGATAGAGGAAAGTTCTCACATCGACAAGAAAGTGAGGTGTACCAAATTCAACCCTACAACATCGTTGGACCTCAACAACATTCTCCACTTTCCAATAACACTTCAGCATCCACTTACATTCATCAAATGAAAGTCTCACCGCCATTTTGGTTTATAAACAAATGAATAACAATTAGAATTTAGGATGTTAACAAATTAACGTTTACCTTATTTCATTCTCTTCACATTTTATTATCAAATTTATTCCCTACTTTAATTTTGAATATAGCAAATCATTTTAATTATATAGCGTCCCAAATTGATATATACACTCTTTGAAACATTATAATTCAGCAACAAAATAAGATAGAAATAATGTTTGTTGTGCATGATCCAGATGGCAATGGAAAAGCATAGCAACACGTTCATTGGTGTTCATTTGTTTTAAAACCAAAATGGCAGTGAGGCTTTCATTTGATGAATGTAAGTGGATACTGAAGTGTTATTGGAAAGTGGAGAATGTCGTTGAGGTTCAACGACGTTGGAGGGTTGAATTTGGTACACCTCACTTTCATGTCGATGTGAGAAATTTCTTCAATCACACATTCAATCACAAATGGTTAAGACAATGAGGAAGTGCTATGGAGTTCCCCTCAATTTCCTGATTTAACCGCTCTCGACTTCTACCTGTGGAGAACTTTAAAGAACAAAGTGTATGCCACAAACCCACAAACACTGACAGAATTAAGAGATCAGATTGAACATTCCATTAGCTACAATCCAGTCGATATGTCGCTCTGTTCGATGTCGGTTTTGGGAGTGTACTGTGGCAAAAGGAGGACATTTTGAACATGTACGGGCTTGAGGAAGTTTAAGGAATAAAATACAACAAACCTTATATTTCTATCTCATTTTGTTGCAGAGTTATAACGTTTTCAAAGAGTATATACATCAATTTCGGACACCCTGTATTCTTTTTCGTATTTTATTATATTCAATTACAAGCCTGAACCTTGACTTACTTACTTACTTTTCAAACCCGCTTATCCGTTAGGGTCGCGGGGACAACAACCCTATTGAGGATCTCCAGGGATCGCGATCTTCCGCCATCAGGCACATGTCCTCCCTGGTAATATCCAAGCGACTCGAACCCAGGTTCTCCATGTAGTCTAGCCACCTGGTTCTAGGCCGACCCCTTGGTCTCTTACCCACCGGCTTGGAAAATAACAACTGCCTAGGAAGACTTGTTTGCGGCATCCATATCACGTGGCCATACCAGCGCAACTGAGATCTCTCAATGCGGAGAAGTAGCGGCTCAACACCTAGAGATTCCCTTATTGTGCTGCTGTACACTCTATCTAGTAGGGTAACACCTGCCACACCTCTCAGAAATCTCATTTCGGCCGCTTGTACCCGCGATCGCACTCTTTTGGTCATTACCCATACCTCATGACCATAGGTGAGAATGGGGACAAAGATAGATTTGAAGACGGAGAGCTTGGCTTTGTTACCCAGCTCGCGTTTCGTTACCACGGATCGCCACAGTTCATGTCTGACACAGCTTGCTGCACCGATCCGAGCATCCAATTCTTTCTCCTGCCGTCCATCACTCGTGAATGCAATCCCGAGATACTTCAATTTCTCCACCTGTCTCAATGAGGCTCCCCTAACATGGAGAGCGCACTGAGCAGGCTGTCTTGAAAGGACCAGAACCTCGGTTTTAGCGACACTGATCTTCATCCCAGCTTCTTCACATTTGGCTGCAAACCGGTCTAGTGCATGCTGAAGGTTCGTGCGAGAAGACCCAAGGAGGACAAGGTCGTCAGCAAAGAGCAACCTCTCCACCAGGCAGTCGCCCACACAAACACGCTCATCGCCTCGGCTGCCTCTGTCTATCCAGCCCATAAAGATAATGAACAAAAGGGGCAACAGTACACACCCTTGGCAGAGTCCAACACCCACGGTGAACGGTCTTGACTTAATGCCATTTATCTGGACACACATCTCAAAGCTTTCGTACAGAGACATGATAGCAACCAGTAATTGCCCATCCACTCCATACTCTTGCAATACTTGCCTGAGCTTCTCCCGAGGAACCCTGTCATATGCTTTTTCGAGGTCCACAAAGCAAGCGTAGACCTCTTTTCAATACTCCAAGGATTTCTCAAAGATTTGCCTTAGAGCAAAGATGTGATCTGTCGTGCTTCGGCCAGGTCGGAAACCACACTGCTGCCCCGACAGTTTGGAGTCGACTATTTCCCGACTTCTCTTCTCCAGACACTTAGCGTACACTTTCCCAGGAATGCTGAGCAAAGAGATGCCCCTATAGTTGTTGCAATCTCTCTGATCTCCCTTTTTGAAGATAGGGATCACAATTCATGTCTGCCATTGCTTAGGGGCCTGTCCAGATATCCAAGCAACCTGACACACTCGAGTCAGCCACAGGATACCATCCTGATTTAAGGCCTTTAACATCTCGGACCGGATTTCATCATCACCTGCAGCATTGCCAGTCTTCAGGGACTTAATTGCCCATTTGACTTCTGTTTCAGTGATACTACCGTGACTATTCTCCGCTCCAAGGTGCACCTCATATGCCTCAGTTGTTGTTGTCACCGGATTAAGAAGAGATGCAAAGTATTCCTTCCACCTATGCAATACGCTCTCCTCAGTTTTCAGAAGCCTCCCATCTGAACTCTTAATAGTTTGTGATGAAAGAGACTTCTTTCCACGGAGGCAGCGCACGGTCTGCCAGAACACCTTGTTTGCCGAACCATAGTCTGCCTCCAATTTCTCCCCGAACTTCTCCCAGGCCGTGGCTTTAGCTGTTGATACTGTCTTTGCTGCTGCTTTTCGCGCTTCAGTGTACCACACTCAACTCGAAGTTGACTTATTTGCAAGCCATAGCAAATAGGGTTCCTTCTTTGCATTGACAGCTTCTTGGACTTCACCGTTCCACCATGCAGTCCTTTTCTCACTGCCCTGCGCCACACTCAGTCGCTTACGACCACAGCACAAAGCAGCCGAAGTAATCACAGCAGTTTTAAACAACTGCCACTCCTCTTCAACAGTACCATGATCACTGGGTAGTTCTTTGAAACTTGAAGATATGTTATCTGCAAAGGTCTTCCTCACAGCTCTATCCTCCAATGCCTCCCATTTGACGCGCCAAGTTTGTCTGAACCTAGTATTTCGCTTGGTTGGCATGGATTCAGAGAACCGCAAAGTGCAGACAACAAGGTGGTGATCAGTTGACAGTTCTGCCCCTCTTCTCACACGAGTATCCAACACTGATCGGAATAAGTCGGCTGAAACAATCATAAAATCAATCAGTGACTTCTGGTCCATTGCTTCCCTGTACCAGGTATACTTATGGACATCCCTGTGCTGGAAGAAGGTGTTTGTGATGGAAAGTCCATTGCTGCAACAGAGATCCAACAAGCACCTCCCATTCGCATTTAAATCGGGGTCACCATTCCTCCCAATCACGACTTTCCACGTTTGGTCATCAGCCCCTACGTGTGCAATGAAGTCGCCCATCAGGATGACAGAATCTGCACTCCCTCTCCTGCTGAGAGCAGCATCAACTTCATCTAGAAAAAGTGGGTATCTAGTACAGAGGGTAGATTATCGCGAAGCGATAATTTGCGGCACCTACTCCTACAAGGGAGTTTTGCACCATCCCAGTAAATAACGACTGCTACGAGATGACAGTAGCAGCCGGGACCGACGGCTTAAGGTGCCCTCCGAAGCACGGGGGGTTTCATGATGGAAGAGCTGCTGGCGGACAAACAAACCAGTGGCTGTCACCAACTGCTGGAAAACCAGCTATGGTCACTTGGCAAATGGGTCAGACTAAAGTCCTCCAACAGCCGTGCCCCAAATAGCTGTCCCGCCAGCAGTGGCCCTCAAGCCCTGGCCGTCACCCAGCCAGCAGCTGGCCACGCCTGAAGTTGCTGAACTCCATCGATTAGCAAGCCAACCGACGAGACAACCAGGCCACGGCCACCCCCAGAAAAAGTGGGTACTCTGTGACTGCATTCGGAGCATATGCAACAAATAGAGAGAGAGACCGTTTCCCTATCTGAAGCCTCAGGAGACAGTCTTCTACCTAAGGGGGTCCAATCCGCAACATAATCTGCCAGCCGGGGACTTGTGTGTATCCCCACTCCTGCCTGGGAAGTCATGTTAGGGTTGACACCTGAGTAGAAGAGCTTCCACCCTCCTTCTAAGTCCACAGTTCCAGAACCCGGACATTTTGTAGAGGTAATATCTATGATATCCAGTCGATACCGTTTGGCTTCCTCCACTAACCCTGATTCCTTTCCTGTCATGGAGAATACGTTCCAAGTGCCAATTGACAGCACCCGATCCCGTTGTCGCTTTACCCATTTCTCCTCCTGGGTAAAGGCATGCGCTGCCCCCGACCGTTTCCCCAAGCGCATAGCGAGTGCACTGGTGGGGCTTCTCGGAGGCATTGCTCCGAGATAACAGCCGGGAGACTGTCGACTATTTTTCGAACGAGAGCCTCTGTCTAACTCCCGAACGCGGGTGACTTTAACCTGTGCCACACCCGATGCTGTATGAATTCTCTCATTCGTCGATATCATGAGATATATGTTTGTTTGGATACTCTTTGTCTCACTTCTCAACCATCACCTTTCTGGTAAGGGTGACCCTAAAGTAGCCATGCTACAACCAGCATAGCTCACAGAATCCCTGAAGCACCCAAACCCCTGACCCACGGTAAGGAGGCATCCACTCAGGGGCCTGAACCTTGAATCATTAAAATAATTTAGATCATAAGTGGTTTAAGACAGAAAATAAAAAATTGCAGCACAACCTTTTTCAGAATAAATAAAACACTATACGATCATTATGCTAAGGCTGCATCCACAGCAAGAGGTGTGAGTCGAGAAGTAAAATTTCCATAGGAGTCGAACAATGGAAAACGGAGTTAATCCTTATTTCGAATTCGATCACCCTTAACAATTTGTGAAAAATGCATATATTCATAGAAAAACATAAGAATACATGAATGCATTTTATTTTATTCAATACAAATACACTATAGCATATACAATATGTAGTGAAATGCTGAAATGATGCTCAGACTAACACATTTACAAAAAATTCCCTGAATTTTCCCGGTAACATTCCCGTACCTATCCCGATCGCTAGTCACCCTGTTACATGCACATAAATTAAACAAACATAAATTAAAATAAACAAAAGTATTGAAGATGGGTAATCGTCCGTCAAGTGAAGGCCTCTAATCTAATTGCAGCACAAATTGGATCCGGGTTTATATATGCTATACCAACCAATGAAATGTGAACTCGGCTTAATTAGCCCATTGACCCATTTGCAACTTTCGCATGGGCTGCATTGACCAATCAGTGCAAGACATGTGAACGATGTACGTTGTACTGAAGGGATAATTTAACCAAGGGGATGTAAAATTAGTACGTTATTCTGAAATGTACGTTAATGTGAGGTACGTTATTCTGAAACTTTTTAGCATTAAAATACCTATGTTTGGGATGGGGATTTGAAATTTGTATGTTATTCTGAAATGTACGTTAAAGTGAGGTACGTTGTAACGGAGTTTCACTGTATCTTATTTTATTTTATTTCTTGTTGAAATTCGATCAAATTTTAACTGTATACACAGTTTTATGTGCCCTGTTATTCCTCCAAATTTCATTAATCTAGGCTTTACAGAACCTGAGTTATTAACTTGTTGATCTTGGTGGTGGCATTTTTATTTCTAAAATTTGCATAATGGTTTAAATCACAGTGTAAAGTTCATGAATTAAATGGTATATGGAAACAGCGATTTTCGGTAGCAGTTTTATTACTGTTCTTACACGTTTCAAGTGAACCTCATTGTCAGGAACTATGCATACTACAAATCAGTTCAGGATACAACATCTGATCATATAAATCTTCTTCCTCCAATCATCGTAAAAGTGTCAATGATAGTGACCAATTGATCGTTGATTGGTCCAATTAGTCCAATTGGTTCAAAAGAACAGTAATAAAACTGCTACCAAAAAATCTCTATTTCTGGAATCCATTTAATTCATCTATTTTTGTTCACATCTCAGTTATCATTCAAATTAGGGCCCATTTTCATATGAACTTTTTTGCTTAAAATCCCATACAACCCCCCCCTCCAAGTTTGTACAGACTATTCAGATAACCCTATATACAGGTTTCCTTAAAAAAAATTTATCGTTTTAGACAAGTTCGATTTTACATTATTACTGTAGGAAGTCGGCCAGGACCGCAGCAAAATATTGTTATAGACAGGCTTATCATTATAGACAGTATCGTTATAGAAAGGTTTTACCAGGAGCTCATAAGGAAGAGTGAGTCTCTTCCATGTTAAAGCTGGTCCCATCATCGTGCACAATCTAAGGGGATTTTAACGTGCTGCCATCTAATGGCGTTTGTCAGCATCTCGTCGAAACGAAACCTTTCGCGATGCTGTTAAAAATAAGATTCGTGCGTTCACTTTGAACAGGGTTTAAAAATCAACAGAGTTCATGAAAATTAATACATCCTTACTAATATTTAAATTTTATTAGTCTCTATGCTGATAATAGTTAAATAAGTTTTAATGCAGATTTGTATTAATAATTATGATAAAAAATTTGGCAACCCAGGAAGACATTGACGATATTTCCTAATTTCATTGGAAATGATGCTTCTTCCTTCTGAATTTAGTCATTGAAAGTATATTAATAAAAAATTGTTTTTTATTTTCTTGCTTTTTATATCTATAAAAATTGCATATAATTGGATAATTGAAATGTATATACTTTTCTGAAACAATAGTAACAATTAAAATATGATAGCATTATTCTGCAGTTTCTTCTAATATATAGTAAAAAAATTCCAAAATGAAATGAGTAAATTAGATTAAAAAATTTAATTAAATTTAATAGAAGTAATATTAAATTCGAGAATTTAAGATCTAGCTAAGAGAAGGGGTGTCGTTAAGACTATACCCTGCATTATAAAATTAATATGGTCGTGCCGAAAAAATGGGAAATGGGATGACTGTAAAGTGATAACGCTAAGAGACTTGAACAACATACATTAAATAAGTAAAAATATTTAATATTGACTTTTAGGAATTACATACATTATATAATTCAAGATCAATAAATATAATTATAATTTTGAGGAGTTGATAGGAGTCTATTGTATTGCTTTAAGTTGAAAATCATTGGCATTCGATTATAAAAAGAGTTCAATTCTTACGTTAGGGCTGGTTGGGCAGGATAACTTGAAGAAATAATGCTTTTGTATTAGAGTTCATATTCCTCGCTGGCTTGTGGAAGAATGTCCAATCAGTCAATACGGATAAAAACAGTCAAGTCGTTAAGATATTCTGCTAATAGACGAGGCATTCACGGAGCTATTTTATAATGCTTCATCGTTGCTGCCCAAAAAGAACACACTCCCATAATAATAGATTTGATATTTCTCCTTGGCTCGTGAACAACAATTATCACTTTGAAATATATTGTTGAACCTTGATGCTAACATTTGTAAGAACGAAAACGAAACTAGTTAGTTGAATATTATCACCATCTATATGTCAATGAAAATAATTATTATCATTGTCACAACAGACTGAGTTACGGGGCCTCGACAAAACAATTTTACGTGCGCGTGCCCAGGTCACAATGCTTAAAAGATGATCATGAATGTAGCAGTTAATTCATTCTTGATGAAACAATTGTTCTATGACATGCCATATCTTGGTATTCTTTACAGTCACTGTTTTAGCACGTGAATTCGAAAAAGGGGTCCACAAAAAGCCTGAAAAGTTGATATAGCCGAGCTAAGACTTTGACGGTCATATTTCTAAAAACATAATTTGAAACAGTTAATTCGTTTTCAAGTAATCGTGCAAACGGCAGATGGTCGGACAACCGGATAAACTTACAGTCCAAGCATGCATTTTTATAAGTTGCTTTTTGCTAAAGCTCCCAATAAATAGCGAATCCTGGAGTAGATTTACCACTACCAACCGAACTACCCGATGATCATGGAACATTATATCAACATACAAATGGACCATGACTAACTTACTCAGAAGAATAATGATAATACTATCCTGAACTTTAACAAACATTTTATACAGTAACTGGTGTATTCCCAACAATTTTCTATACTTTTTATTATTTTTCCTGTTTACTTTCCTAATTATACTTTATTCCATCTGGAATGCATATAAATAAATAAATAAATTTAAAAATAGGTTCGTCACACAACATCTGGTCTGAAACTTTTTTCCAATGCTTCAAATCGTCACATTCATTTCGCTCAGTATTATTTTGACACTCAAGTCAATTTGACTCATTCCGTTCATTTAGTCAAGTCATCATATCCGTATGCCCCAGAATCGATTTAACTCAGTAGACTGGACAGAATCAGCAAATATATTGAAATCGTCACATTCATTTCGTCCCAGAATCGTTTCACCACTCTGTCGAATCGACACATTCTGTTCGTCATATTCACTTCGTGACTTCATGTATTCAGTCGCCTATAAAAAGGTCTATGAATTATTAAAATATAGCCGTGATACTCGTTGTCCCTTGTTCGAATCCAGGTCGTGGAATTTTTTCCTTTTTTATTCTTTTTTCATTAATATCTTTAGCTTATGTTTGGAGCATTAAATCCAGTTTTAATTATTACTTACGTTCCAATTATGTTTAATTATTTAATTAGGTGGAACCCCAAAAGTACAATCTACTGAATCCCGGATAGCATTGTGCTCCTTATTTTTGTTTTAACTAAATCTTATTGTGTGGGCGACATTGAAAATACACTTCTTATGACGATAACAGAAGCTGAATCACTCTTTCCAGTAAAATCTTATTTGTGAAAATTGATTTCCAGTGGTTTTATTTGCGTTATCGTCGTATAGCATCCAAGTTTCTCACCTTATCATAGTATGCTTCGCCTTATCGGGGTTCGATCGGAAGTCCCGGTTTTTCAAAAATTTTTTTAATTTCGAACTTCAAAATCAAGACAATGCTAAGTCCTCCGAGATAATTTTTATATATAAAACTACCCTTAATACCAGGCATTGCTTGTGTTTTAATAAAAAAAAAAAAAGCTATAAACTAAAAACTAAACAGTGAAAACTAATTAAAAAACGTGTCAAGAAGAGTTTTTAATTAAAAGTATTTATTCTGTTGAACAAAGCAAAAAACTTAAGTTAAACACAAACCTTTTTGGTTAAAGTAGATCTAAGGCTTATGCGGAATGTCAACACGTGAGCAACCAACATATAGCTGGCCATGAGAAAGTCAAAGAGACTTTAGATCAAGTCCAACAACCTTAAGAGGTTGTCCTGAGACTTGTTGATTGACATAGCAAAACTGAGCTTAAGAGGAAATTGCAGTCTCTTGAACTGAAATATGAAATCTGTGTCTGATGGAATCAGCGGGATTCTTGGAATGAACACAATTTCAGTTTTGTATTTCCCTGTGATGACCATAGTCAAGATCTCGATAACATGAGGCTTCATGCTTTTCATGACTAACTCTGTTTCATTGCACAATCTTGAAAGGTCCAAGTTTCTCAGCAGCATGACTCAGCTCCTACTTGGAGGATTAGGCTGTGCATTGGCATTCCAGGTAGCTGGACAAAGTTTAGAAACTCAGATGAAAACTCTACAGCGTCATCCTGATTGACAACAGTGTCAATAGATCGAAAAGAACTTGCTGTTTCAGGTAATATTTTTAGCAGATCTAGATTGATATTTTCTAGCAGATCCAGTTTGATTTTTTCGACTTTTGCCTTGAGCTTATCTATTGTGCCAACCATCTGTTCACATGGCAGTTGTGTAGCGGTCCTGCCACATGTGTCCTAAAGTAGACACAAAAATTTTGTTCCTTCTCTCTCTTTTATGCGGTAGTTGGCCCCTCGGCCTACATGCTAACTTGTCTACGGTAATTCCATATTTGGAATTTTACCAATTTCCCACTCTTATGGCGCGGTTCACAACCCGGTGAATAACGGGTTCCGCTGGGGCGGTAATCAGGTAGTATTGGTCACGACTCTGATTCTGATTCCGTCCTCACCTGTCCTTTCTTCTTGACGAATTTCCTTATTTTTTTTCCGATGCCAGAAAGAGTTTCGGACGTTACAGTAGCCCCCTCCTTATTAAAGGGTCTACATGACGCATTCTGTAAGCGTCACTTTCCCTGCCTAATTACATTTCTCATATCAAAAGTTCAATTAACAGAACCCCGACGGTTCTTATGAGTGGTCTGGCCAGACTTATCCTTGAGTTACATATAAATATTATTGACTTAACTTTTGTGGTGCTGTGAATGGGGCATTCCTTTTCCTTTTATTTGAACAATTTTGAAGTTTAAGCTCTAATCGCATCGGTTAAAGGAAAACGAGAGGAATTCGTTTGCGTTTTATTTGGCAATTTTTTTTTGTGAGGCATGTTGAGGTCCTCGCTTTACTAAAGAAATTTTCTATTCCAACTTGAGTTTTTTTTTTTTTTTATTTAACTTTCCTGCAATAATTACCTGCATTGTTACCTTGGGGTTTTCCTATCTATAAATGTTTTCATGCCATTTATTTTTTATAACGATATTCTCGACAAAAGGCCTCCAAAAGGTATTAAATTACTAATTTTTTCCTCTATAATGATATTTTAAAAAATTTTCTGTCAAATTATTGTTTTTAGTCGTCCTTGGCAGTTATTTAAGTTTTAACTCTTGAACTTTTCACTGTTTTAAAGTTCTTAATTGCTTAGTATTGTTGTTATATTTCGTTCTGTATTCTCTAAAACAATTAATATAGCGAATTATCGCGCTTTTGTGCTTTACGCCTTTGTTTGATCCTCACGCTTAGCGTTCATGCTCGGCTCGAGGGGTCCTTTCTTTTGGAGGTCCCGGAATTTTTTCGAGTTAGTTGAGCTCCCGTCTTTGGCGTGGTCGGCACAGGAAGATGATTACTCAGTCTTATCTTTGTGATTCCGTACCTTGAGTTTTCAGTATTGGGAAATTGTCACTCAATGGATTATTTGGTGATGAAATATGCAGACTTCTTGTTAGAACCTTCACCATCTGATTATCTCTTCGCGGATCGGATTCGACTGTGATAGGATGGACTTCCTTTTCATATAATTGATTGATTTTTTCGTTCTGTCGTTGACGCCTTGGTACACGTTGCCGCCCGAGACCTTCATGAACTATTTGCTGGTTCATCATAAACTTTGTTCGTGCATCGTAGCCCGTGCCATGCTTTGGTTGTTCTTTACCCGGTTTTCCTTTATGGACTTTTTCGGCTCGTAAAATTCACCAGGACCGTGATGTGCCATACTTCGAACGCTCAAGCAGAGAGCGTTCTTTATGGACTGTGTTTCGTCCAGAAGAATGATTCTTCCTTCACTCGGACATTATGCCTCTTACAGGACTGTCTTCCTGTCCTTTTATCTTAACTGTCAATATTTTTTCTTACTGGTTTCTTAATTCACTTGCAACTTTCATATACCGTTCTTTTCTTTTAGCCTCGACCCCGTCCGGAGCGTGAAGATGCCCCGCCAATCGGACTATCCACTCTATTCCCACTGTTCTTTTCATGCTCTCACTGTCCTACACAGTGTTGTCCCTAGTCGTCTCTTCTTTCGTTAAGTGTTTTGTTTCTTCTCTCCTGCCTTTCACTGTTCGGCTTACCTAAATTTACCTTTACTGTGATTTTGTTGTTTTTGCTTTGAGATTTTTTTTCTTTTCTTTTTCCTTTCTTTCAGGGCACACACTCCATTCGGCAGGAGAGTTTCTCTCAGATTTTTTTTAACCGCCTCCTCAAAAGCCAGTCCGTCGAGAGGTTTATTTTTTTTTTTTTTTTACTTTAAAAGATTTCCAAACAAGATTGTGTTGTTGAATAGTAATCTACTGCGCCTTATCATCCTTCGGCCGTTTTCAGTTCGCCTGAGGATCGCCTGTCCTATCCATTTGGAACTCTGTCGTTCGACACTTGTGGAAAATATCTGCCCTTTTTATTGTTTTCTTTTGGTATACTCATTTATTGTACAAGCAATAAACTTTTAATTTTTGTCTGGAACCTTTCTTTCAATTATTTCCATTAAATTCAACTACATTTTATTCTGGGGATTTTTCCAATAAGGGTGGTTCCCTAGGCTTAATTGGTATAAGCGGGTTTCTTTCCTGGATTTTTTTTGGGGGCTTAATCAGAAGTCTTTTCATTTTAATGTCTTGTTTATCAGTAATTCCTCTTTGGGCCTTTTGATTTGATTTTTTTTTTGAGGTTAAACTTCCTGCCCCCGGCTTACCTGCCATTACGCTTTAATAATAAGCATGTAAGAGTTGATGCATGTTGAGCTGTTGGTTAAAAAAAAAAAAAAAAAAAAGGGCAATCCGCTGTCAGTGGCAAGCAGCTGCTGCTGTGAAAAGTTCTCAGCTGTTAAATCTTCACATGGACGGCTCTCTGGTGGTCTTCAGTTCCAGTTTCTGAACATGTTGCCAGAGAATGGAGTTCTTCAAAGAAGCATTCAGCTAATCAGCCTTCGTGCCTTTTGGGATGACGATTCCTGTCTGTTGAAAGTCTCCTGCAAGTACCACAGTCACTCCTCCCATGAGACTGTCACTGCCTCTGATGTCATTCAAAGTCTTGTCAACAACTTCCAGCGCCTTGCGATATGACATGGTGCACTCATTCCAAACAATGAGCTTGTTTATTGGAAAACCATGGCCATGCCTGAATTCCTTGAAATGTTACATATTGAAGAATCTGTTTTGGCCAAGTTCAAAGGAATCTTAAAAGCTGAATGTGCAGTCCTGCCTCCAGTATGAAATGCTATTGCAATGCCAGAAGATGCTAGAGCAAGATATGCAGTGCTGCCTGGTCTTTGCAAGAAAAAGTTGATCAGGAAGGTTTTTCCTGTGTCTCCAGGCACATCAAGAAAAAAAAAATTTCCAGCCTGTCTTCTGACAGCATCAATTATCCTGTTATAAGCAGTTCGTTGGTCATCGAGTAGCTTTCGTTCATAGAAGGAGATGAAGCCAGAAACTATGGACACAGATTAACAAGAACAACAGGAAACCACTATTCCACATCAGAAGTTTATTGCAACGTATGCGCATTTCGGCAGCCAAGCTGCCTTCCTCAGCATATACAAGAACTTGATCAGACCAGAGAAGTTCTGTTCTGATAAAGTAGAAGAATTACAGAGTCACTTATATAGTAAAAGAGAGCTAGTTACAATCCAATTACAGAAATAAATGCAAGTTTAAAGTACATAAATTGAAACTACAAGTAGACGATCAACCAATCAGGAGTCGTTGTTGTCCATGGTACGTTTATTCTTTCCATAGGTCAGTTTGGGAATATGTAAAAGTTTTGCCAAGTCTCTCAATTGTGTCACGTCCATGGGTCCCAAGTCGCTGTTTAGTAAATTAGCAGGTTCTTCACTGGTGATGGCATACGACTCCAGGAAATTTAACAGTTTCGGGTCACTTGTGCTGTAGATAATTTCAAAGTCTTCAGGATTATAGTCATGTTGGCAATCTAGGATATGGTCAGCGAATCTCGATACTGCAAAATTTCCTTTCTTGATACATGCCAAATGTTCACCAAGAATCACAAGAATTGGTTTTAAAAACGTATTATATTTAGAAAGAAACATTCAAAATAAGATTAACAGTCAAGTAGCAGAAAATAGTAAAAATTAAAATGTACTTGTATCTGGTTACAAATTGTTATTCAGATGCATTTTTAATATACAGTCCAGTCACATTAATGTGACCATCCCCTACTTTCAACATCAGGAGAAAATGGTCACGTCCAGAAGGTAGGTACCAGTATCAGAGTTGGGAGGGGGTATAGAAAGGGTGTCAGAGGGAAGCAGATAACATTGTAATTGTTGGAGTCATGGCGAAACCATAGAATAACATAGAATGGACAGCTCAGCATTTCGATGGTAGTGACCTTGAAGCAGCGCTCCTAACAGATGGGTGGAATCTGCTAGCTGTTTAACCTGCGCTTCTACGAACCAGCTGACTTTTTCTAGATTTTTAATTATTTCTCGGTCTGTAATTAACGGAATTTACCAAGATCACATGGAAGTTTGAAATGAATGACATGTAATCTATCGGCATCAAGAAAAAAATTTTTCTACGAAGGAAAAACAGATATTCGTCTAATTAAATGCTTGAATAACTTGCTTAACAATCAGCTAACTGGCTGTTAAGTTTACAGCATATACCTAAATCATTTAAACTTTGCAAATGTATTAATATATTTTCCAAAATATTTCACTCCAAACTAATCTAATTTCAACAAAAGAATTAATTTGACTTACTTTAATTTGTTTTTATTGAAAAAGTGATAAGTAAAGTAAGTGACAAAAGCCATTAGAATGCAACTTTTAACTATATTATATACACTTAAAGATACACTGTATATTTTAATGATAAAATTACATTGAAGTAAATGATGTTGACAAAAATTAAGAAGCTTCAGACCTCAACAAGATAATATAACAAAAAACAAAATTCATAAAAACTGACAGTTGATTATAATTAATTTACATTTCATTTTAAACTCCATTACTATTTAATTTGAATTAATATTAAAGAATTCAGTTTCTTTAATAATGTGAGGGTTTAAAACTCTTCATTTTTCATTTAATGAACAGAAGTATATGAGAGAAGGACGTGACACAAAAACCCTGACAATTTTTTTAGTTATACAATTAAACAAACATCACGAGTAAAAGCTTTCATTTTCTTTATAAAGATACAAAAATTCTGAATACACTTTCACAAGAAGTCCGTAGACGGTAGAAGTCCGTTCCAGCTCGCCGAAGGCACTGACGCACTGGTCTCTTTAAGTTCTCGTCTGCCGCATAGCGCTGGCCTCTCATCGCTGGATGTATGATTTTTGTAATCAGTTTGGGGAATGACGAAAGATGGTGAAAAATGCAATGCATGGACACATTTGTCTGACTGCAGTCACACCAGTGAACATCGCACGTGCTGAGCAAGCCATTCTTGATAAAGGTATCACAATTAACGCCATGTGAAGGGACAGATGAGGATGTGACGAGAGCAGTGCATCAGTGCTTTCGGTGAGCTGGAACAAACTTCTACCGCCAAGGGATTTTCGAACTTCCACAATGGTGGGAAAATGTGTCCAAAGGAATGGAGATTTTTTTGAAAAATAGAAAAAGTTTATAGTTTGAGATGATGTATTCTGTGTATTGCAATAATTAACCCTTTTTTTTTTTTAAATGTTGTTTATTACTTTCAGCATGCCCCTCGTATAGCTCGAGAATGTGTTTGAAATGCATTATGCTGGGCAATCATGAACAATCCTTTCTACAAGAATGTCACAATCAACTAATAGTGTTAGCAGTGATGATCAGATTAACAACAATTATATACAACAATTAATAAAAATACAGGTAGTAGTCATTTCGAGATAGCACTGATCATATATAAAATTTAAATTATAAATTATTTACGAACAAGTGAATCACTATTGAAACTAACGATTGAAGCATGCATAGTCATCAAGAAGACGGCGTTGGGGAAAATTGCAGGGCTGTAGATAGTCAGGAGGTGAGTGAAATATTGATTACAAAATTTACACATAAACAAGGGAAATTAAATAAAACTGTAAAAATTTCATAATGTGTCAATCTATCTATTATATTTTATATCTGTCATTAATTTATCAAATTTTTTTTACCAATAACAATTTATTTACTGATAATTAATCAATTACATGTAGTGAGTTTGCAATGCACAAATGATTAAAAATTTGACTTACTTTCTCCTATGAAAGTTTGTAGAGAATTCAAAACTTCAAATGCTGAGAAAAATCTAAATGGAAGCTGACGACTTTGAGCAATGGATTTCTTTAAAATTTTATAAAGAATTTATTAAACGGATTTTATAATGGTATTAAATTTTTTATTGATTTTAAAATATCAAAATCTTTACTCAAAAATTAATGCAATCAATTTTTTATCTCAAAATTTAATTCATATATTGAAATAAACACAATTTCATAAGACAGTTTACCATAATTAATCTAATAAAGTGGAACCTCGATAAACCGAATTTCAAGGGAAGAGGAAAATGCTTCAATTTATAGAGGTTTCGAATTATCAAGGTTTCAATTTAATGAGGTTAGATAAAATAAAATTCGAATGATTGAGGTTTTGCGTGAAATTTCAGTTACTGTATAGAACACTGATATTTTTAAGGAAGCATACACAGATTCAATAAACAGGTACAGTACTTAAAAATGAAAGCATACTGATATTGTTAATAAAATTAGCTTTGGTTGGTTTCATTTTAAAAACTTTCGTTTTAACGCATTTTAGAGGATTTCAGTGAAAATATTAATGTTTTTAATTAAAAAGTGTTTCATGATTACATACCAGCTTTTGTATTGTTGGAATCCATATCACATGAACTTGTACACCAAAGCAATCACTGTAATTAATGATATTTGACCAGGTCTAAGCACTTCACCGAAACTAAGGGAGGGAAAAAAAGGAAGATTTCAAGTTTAGTCACGCGTCATTGTCACGCCTAGACGTATGTCACACATATGTGTGAGCTGTTAACGATTCGATTTATAGAGGTCCGGATTGAAAAAATTCGATTTATGGAGGTTCCTTGAACTTTAACTTCGATTTACAGAGACTTTGTTTGCCAGAATTCGAATTACAGAGGCTAAATTTCCATTTGATATCCTCGAAAAAAATTCAATTTATCCATTGTGTTTACTTCGAATTATCGAGGTTTTTGCCTCTGAGCGGAAGGGAATAGATAAAAATTTCGAGTTATAAAGGTTTTCGATTTATCGAGGTTCTACTGTACTAGCAGAGGCACCCGGTGTTGCCCGGTATAATTACAGTTGTAGGTAAACGGAACAATCTCAAGAAGTTAAATAATAGCACAAAATTGGTTTTCAGTAATTCTACAATTTCCTGCTGTAAACTTTCCCGCTGTTCAGATGTTTCTGACACCCACCAACCGACTCTTTCTTTTATTCAGTGGCATTTCGTTAGATCTGAATTAATATGTATCCTTTGAACAATTATTAAAAAGCACAATGCAGTTTGCTTGTTGATTTGAAGAGTCGAGTTGATGTATGCGTTATTATCGCTTCCGTAGTAAACTGTCAACAAAGACCGATGGCGTCCTTATATACCCAATCCACTGGAAGAGGAAGGGGAAGCTGGCGTCGCAACTGGAAAGTTCTACACTGTTCAAGTGTTCCAGACACACAAATCGTCTGAACATCTGTTAGGAAGCTCAAGGGTAAGACGTATATCCTTTTGCCTCCTCGAAAGAGACTGCCCTATATGCTTTTTACGCTTTGCTGCTGGTGCAACATTGCCATCTTCAGTCTCCAACTCCTGCCATACTTTGTGGACGAATGATCTTGCGACCTTTAGAAATCGTGATATCTCTGAATCGCTGTGCTCTGCCTTTATTGCCATGATTACTGCATGGCAAACGGAATGATTTGTATTACTTGATGGTCTGCCATTTTGCTTTCCGGAAACGGAAAGGACATACAATTTACTATAGTGCAGCAGTAGCCAAACGAAGGTGTGTCCTCAAATACCTTATGCACCCTGTATATCATACTATCATACTCATTTCCTGCTCATTGATAAAATTTCTTGGAAACGAATGTTCTATTGCCTAGGCAAGAGAGCATTTTATGATTGCTGTATCTTGAAAATATTGTTGCATCATCACCACACTGGTTTTCATTGCAAAAATGTTTCCCTGGCATTGATGTGGAAATACATGGCAACAATAACTTCGACAAAACAATGTTTTTCTTGGGTGACAGTGGATATACATGATCGTTTGTATGTGTGTGCGCTATCCAATCTCAACAATCTGAGTGGAGTTATTCATGACTTGGTAATCTGTTGGTGCAATTGTACTCTATTCTCGATGTCCTGAAGCCAAACTTGGCCAATCATCACTTTGTGTGATCTAACAGTCGCTGTTTCTTCAGTTGTAGCAGTGTGCTGGCTAAACCAATACAGCACAGAGATAGAAGGGACTGCTTCCTCTGTCGCCTTTGTGCTCTTTCTCAAGAGTCTATCTCTCTATTGGATATTTGTAAAGATATTCAAGAAAATGTTAAGTTCTAAGAACTATCAATTTTAAGAAAAGCCCAAACAACATGAATTCTATCATTGTTAGAAATGAATTTCATTTTATAATTCGCAGAAGTGGAAGGAATCTTCATTACATGGCTTAATTAATCCGATTTATATTGCACAAACTTTAACTTGCAGTGATCTTCCTCCTTCAGCAGAGGCACCCGACATTGCTCGAAATAATCAGATTTAGGTAAAGAGAACAACCTCAAGAAGTTAAATAATTACTCAAACTGGTTTTCAGTAATTCTACAATTTCCTTGCTGTACACGAAGCTCCCGTTGTTCAGATATTTCCCATGCCCGGATAACTTTTTGTTTTCTCTAACCAATACTGATTCATTTCTTTGGTGGTATTTCGAGAGATATGAATTACCATACATGTTTCATGATTTGAAGAGTCGTGTTGATTTATGATTTGTTATCGGTTATGTCGTCAACTACTGCCCAAGCGAAGGGACTACTTCCTCTGTCACCTTTCCACTTTTTCTCAATAGTCTGCTAATTCTCCATTATCTCCAGCTCCTTTTTAAACAATTTCAAGAAAATGTTAAGTTCTGAGAACTGTCAATTCTAAGAAAAGCCCGAACAACAGGAATTCTATACATTGTTACAAACTGAACCTTATTCATAAAGCATAAACTTTGCCTGGCATTGTTGGTCATGAGATACATATTGTTGGTCCATGCATAGTGTTGGTGAATTGAGTGTTGATACCATTGTTTATACCTTTTATTAATATGCCCTGCCATCATCATGAATATCGATTTATTATCGATAATTATTGTTTTTTCGAAATCTGAGGTAGACAGTGATCTTCCTCATAGTTTGAAGATCAAGTTTGCAAAATTTCATCAAGATTAGAATAAAACTGTGGATTTGTATAAAAAGGAAACACAAAAACCCACAAAAGAACATTCTTCTTTATACGAGGATGAGTCAAACGGAAACTGGAAAACCACTCCCATTGTGATTAGACCCGGTAAGCATGTGCGTGGTCTCTCCCGCAATCATTTGGTGTTGGTCCCAACTCCCCACGTGATCCACTGGCGCCATACGAGCGTTTCCAATATGGCGGTCCCTCTGTTGGAACATAACAAAGAAGAGCAGCGTGGAGTGATCGGTTTCCTACACAGTGAAGGCACGAAACCAATAGAAATCCATCGACGCATGTTGGCACTGTATGGTGCTGCATGTGTATTGCATACTCAGGTGTACGAATGGGTAAGAAATTCAGCAGCGGCGCAAGTTTGGCAGACGTGCTGAGGCCAGGCCAGGCACATCATCTTGTGACAGCAAAGGCGATTGCAGCGGTGGAGATGATGATTCTGCAGGATAGACGGATCACCATCGATGGCATTGCAATAGCATTACAGGTCAATCATGGCTCTGTTCAGAATATTGTCCGGAAAGTGGCCATAAGATGGGTCCCTTGTCGGCTGATGCCCGATATGAAGGAAGTGAGTTTATGCCTGCCAGGAGATACTGCGCCGCTACGAACTTGAAGGTGACATCTTTTCGGAGCGGACTGTGGCTGGAGACGAGTCCTGGATCCATCACTACCAACCACAGACCAAGCATTCTACTACGGAATGGCGGCATTCGACATCACTAAACCCGAAAAAGTTCCGCAGCCAGCCATCAGCAAGAAAGGTGATGCTGATCGTGTTCTGGGACCACAAGGGTCCCATAGTGGAACATTACATGGATAAGGGCAAGATGGTGACCAGTGCCACGTGTAGTGAATTGGTGGATGACATTCTGAAACCTGCTATACGCACCAAGTGCCGTGGACTCCTCTCAACAGGCGTTCTCATCCAGCATGACAACGCGCGACCTGATACGGCTGATACGACCATGGCGACTATCCAGGACTTGCGTCTGGAGTGCCTCCTCCATCCTCCTTACTCTCCCGACCTTGCGCCCTCCGACTTCCACATCTTTGGCTCACTAAAGGACTCTTTAGGTGGCCACAAGTTCGCGACCAACGTGGAGGTGAAACAGGTGGTGCATGAGTGGCTGCACGTGCAGCCAAAAGATTTTTATCTCCCTGAGGTATCCATGCCCTCCTGACTCAGTGGCGGAAATGCATCGTAAAGCAGGGGGACTACATTGTGTGACATTCCATGTCAGTTGAGTGTCACTTGGGTCCGGCGGGAACACGTGGATGTGTTGTGGATATGGGAATATTGGGATTTTTTCTGTTTTATTATTAATACGATGTTGTTTTTTTTAAATACTCTCTTTATATCACGATGTTGTAATATTGGGCACAATTTTGTTGTTTTTAATCTATGGTATTATTCTATTGAGATGTTTAATGAGCCATTTTAAGTTATTGTTGATTAAAATTTTTTTATAAAAAAAAATTCATTCTTGCTTGTTGTTGACAATCACTGTTCGCGAATATTGTCGTGCAACAGAGTTCGTCATTGTTTATGGAGAAAGGGCATTGTTTCTGGGAGGATTTCTCAGAAGCTGAGGCATCCTCCAGTGAATATATTGTTAGATTTTATGTGTTTTTTAAAATGTATGTTTTTTTGTTTTTTTTTTCTGTGTCGAGCAACCGCTGCATGTGGTTAGAGATTGCAAGATCGTTGGAAACGTTCGAAATCAGTTTAGTTTTGTTTTTACCGATTAAAAACCCTGAGCATTTGCTGTGCTGCTGCTGTTTATGTATTTAAGTAATGATGCTAAAGTATAGATACAAGAAAAGGAATTTGTTGCCTGCAGAGAAAGAATACTCGGTGATCTTTGACCAAAACGTACATTGAAGTTCAGCGCTCATCAGAAGTCATTGAGCCATTTGAGATGTTATAGCTGGATGAGTACGCTCCATGTTGTGTCTGTAATCATGTAATCATGCTGCATAAAACAGTGAAAAGATTAATAACTATTTAATAAGTCAGTGAGAAGATTGATGAGTACCTTGTTGTGTCATTTAGTTGGAGACCTGCCCTAGTTAATATAACTGAGTCCAAGTGTGCAGAGTTTATTATTGAACTTAATCTGTTGCTATCAATATAATGCTTACAAATGAGAGGGCTCTGCGATAGACATGATGTTATAACTGTACCGTATAGACGCGCTTTTCCCGGCATGCCGGAAAATCTGAGGTTCACCAAATTTCCTGTCTCCTTTTTCTGGTTCCTAAACCGGCATGCCGGAAAAAAGTGAAGAGGGCCGCAAAATGTGAATATTTTTTTGATAATTATTAATTACACTGTGTTTATAAACAAAGTGTTGCGTTGCAAAGTAACGTTAAATTACGAAGTTTATTCTTGTTTAGGTCGAACGTAGGATGATTATATTAAAAGTTTATGGGCATATATAATATTAGCTGCGTTGATATGCAGCTTACAAATATTACAAATTTAGTCAAACAGAAGGAACATTCTGAAAATGAGAAAACAATGCTAAATACAATGAGAACATGCTTGACATATGCAAGCAATCCAAATACCACCAAACAAAACAAGAAAATGAAAATAAAAACAGGAAAAGTTATTCGTCATCTGAACAATCAGTATCACTAATTTCACAGTCTGTCAAGTTCCAGTCTGTCCTGTTGTCGTCATTTATATCAGTAGAAGGGTAATTGCCCCAGAATTTAAATCATCCACCATTGTCAAACTGAAGAAACAACAAGCGCCTGCTAGTGAGGGGGAAACTCAATTTCCTGTCTCGAATTTTCCGGCATGCCGTATAAAAAGGGGTTTTACGGCCCCCTGGTCATCCTCGATAATATACGGCATGCCGGTCAAAGCGCATCTATACGGTATGTTTACTGTATCTGTAATTAAAACTTAGCCAATATACAGTAAGTAATCCTAAGGAGGAGGCTCTGCAACGCAATGAGCTATAGACTCTGGAATTGACACAGGTTCTCGTGACTAGCATATTGGGTTGGCGAATAGTTTCATGCTCTCATTTGGTTGGCGTGCACGAAACCCTCTTGGGGCTGAAGCCTCGTTGTGAGCACGTCCACCAGAGCATGGGGATTCCTGACTCGACTGATTCACGGTGGCACCGGAGCGTGCACGGGGGTTACCGCGGTCGTCCCCTTTGGCTAGTTTAGTCAATTAAACTAATAAAAACCACGAGCGTTCCAAGTGTAGTATTTTGGTACTTCGACGTAATGTCTTTGCAAATGGATCTTGCTGATACAACTGGAAATAGGCTGTTAATGTTGTATTGGCAGGCAGTTCCGCTCTCCCTTTAGCATTCTTTTCCGTAAAGTATACACGCTGTCAGTTCTCCAAGTGAACGCTTAAGTGGACAACTGTTGGGTATCGTTCGTGGATTGGAAAATTTAAGAAGTGCCAAATAGCCTCATTACTGCGAATATATCTCCCCAAATGGTATTGAGTCACCTCATCCTTGGAACGCATTTTTAAAAAATGCCGCCATCAAGATCAACAAATTAATAACTCAGGTTCTGTAAAGCCTAGGATAATGAAATTTGGAGGAACAACAGGGTACATAAGACTGTGTATACCGTTAAAATTTGATCGAATTCCAACGAGAATTTCCGAGTTACGCAGTCAAAATTGTAACAAATGCTGGTTAGTACTCACAAGTGAACACGTGTTATGATGTTGAATAAGTAACTCGGAAACTACTTGTTGGAATACGGTCAAATTTTAACGGTATACACAGTTTTATGTACCCTGTTATTCCTCCAAATTTCATTACCCTAGGCTTTACAGAACCTGAGTTATTAATTTGTTGATCTTGGTGGCGGCATTTTTATTTCTGTTCATATCTCAGTTATCGTTCAAAATTGGACCCATGTTCATAGGACGTTTTGTGTTTATCTTAACCTCTATAATACCCCCTTTAAGTATTTTACATTCGATGTAAATCACCCTGTATAAATCTGCCTTATCTATGTCCTGTCATTGTATCATCATTTTATGCGCCTTGTTAATAATAATTAAATGTACCGGGATTTTTTAGGAAATATTTGAATCTGCTGTGCTACCAAGTAAGCTTGGTGATATCCCTGGTGTTGCACAGACTCTTTTTTGATTAAATTTTGCAACATCTGAATGTTAATATACAGTAAAAATGAACACATGAAAATGCTTAGAAATAGTATAGTAAAAATTCATGATGAAACTTCAAAAAAAAAATTTTGGGGTTACTTACTACTTGGTAATCAGTTGTTGCAATTAGCACTCTGCTCTCATGTCTTGAAGCAAAACTTGGTAATTTATCATTTTGTGTAGTCTACCAGCTGCAGTTTCTTTTAACTCTCCATTATCTTCAGTTAGTGCTCATTTTTAATGATTTTCAAGAAAATGTTGAGTTCTAAGAATTATCATTTCTATGAAAAGCCCGAACAACAGGAATTCTATGCATTGTTACAAATTGAAACTTATTTATAAAGCACAATTTTGCCCTATATTGTTGGCCATGAGATATATATTGTTGGTCCATGTGTAGTGTTTGTGAAATGCATGTTGATACCATTGTTGATACCTTTTGTTGCACAACTTTGCCTTGCATTGTTGGTCATGAGATACTTTCTAATTAATGAGAACTGCCATCATTATGAACATCGATTTATTATTGATAGTTATTATTTTTACGAAATCAGTTATTAATTTTGACTTGCCTCACTATTGCGGAGCATCACCAGATACCTTAGACTCAAGTTTTTCTTGCCTTTGACGTAGAAGCTCTTGCTATATTTAAAATTCCCGTTGTTCAAATGTTTCAAATGCCCGTATAGCTTTTTCTGTTTTAGTTGTGATATCTTGATAAATAATATCAAGAGTTTTATCTTATACTAAGGGCCAATAAGAGGCAAGCGTGAAGTAACAATAAACAAATTTAATGTAACAAGTATAAATTAAATAATACAAAGGATAATTAGAATGACAGTTTCTTGGATATTTCAACATAACTTAAATACTGAACCCATCAAGGAAATTTTCTTGTACATAAAAAGAACGTTACTGGCTTTACAATTAAGCAAACTAAACACACACCAGACTTGAAATCAATAATCAATTAATAATGTCCCTAGAGTCCCCATGGTGGTCAGAAGTCTTAGATACAGATCAGACCAGACACGTTCACGAAGCATGGATCGGCAGTGGGTAATGCAAGGGTAAAACGGGTACTTACGGTTGGAAGATCTGGTAGACTCGGCCACGACGGCTGTCGGACATCGTTTCTGGAGGAATCATAACTGAATTCAAATCAGAATGCGTTTCTCTCCACAGCACCCGCTATATATACACCTCCTGCATTGCCCAGCAGTCCCCTCGTGTCATCTCGTTCCTGATTGATTGCGCTCCGGCTCAATCCACTCGCCGCCTGGTGGTTGTTGCCGGAACTTCCCATAACTCTGCTGCAGCTCCAAGTGGACGTGTGGGGTCTCATAGCCACGTGCAGGGGCGCCGACATTAGGACCACGTGCGAGGGGGCCGACATTAGGACCACGTGCGAGGGGGCCGACATTGGACCACGTGCGAGGGGGCCGACAAGTCGCAATTCTTTGCGATTGACGAATGTCACAACTCCCCTCCTCCTTGGTGACATCTTGCTCACTAGATGAACTGCATCCATCCTCCTGGATCTGGTTTACAACCGTTCCTCCCTCATGGAGCAGGCGGTAATCCACTCTTGGTCTGGGGCGGAGATTGTATCACGTCTGGTTCCTCGGACAATCATCCAATGCAGGGGTTTCCGCTGGTTCAGCTCCTCTATTAGGTTCTTCTTGAGACTCCTGATTACCACTCTGGTATGGGCTGATGGAATCTATATCTCCTTCTTCCGGGCTTTCATTGTCTGCCTAGCGGGGGCTGATGAGCCTTGGACCTGTAATGGTTTCCCTGAGAACCCATGCTTCCCCAAGCTGCCTTCAACCTGTCAATGTGAACGACTTGTCTGTCTCGTGAACCAGACCCCTGAACTTCATAATTTACAGAGCTCAGCTTTCGAGATACGCGATAGGGACCCCCATAGTTGAACCCTAATTTGTTTTTTCCCCTTCCCTTGATGAGAAGCAGTACTTTATCCCCCAGCTGGAAATCTTTCAGCTGCCTTCCCTGATTACGCTGCCTAAGTTTGGCGTCCCTACGGATGTTACTTTCTTGGTTGGCTATATTACACGCAACTCTCAGTCTGGCTGTAAGTTCTGACTTGTAAGTTCTCAAATCAATGTCCATCTCCCCTTTCCATTCCCCATCATAAGGTGTCATTGGGTCAAACCCGTATAGTAGATAGGCGGGAGTGTCTCTAGTATTCTCGTTGTATGTTGTGCGGATACTGAAGAAGGCAGCGCTCAGGAATCTGTCCCATGTGTAGGGTTTCCTATCGCAGAGGCGCCTCAAAGTCTCGAGTATGTTTTGATTCATCCGTTCGACGAGACCGTTTGAATTTGGGCGATAGGCTGTCGTACAAGTGTGTGTAATGCCAAGGTCTTCAAGGGCATTACGCATCACTTCTGACGTCAAATTTGTCCCCCTGTCAGATATTACTTCCTTGGGCACCCCATAGCGACAAACTATGCCTTCCATGAATGCTTTAGTAACAGTGGTGGCCTTTTGATCTTTCAAAGGGAAGGCTTCAGGGTACCTTGACATTACATCTATACAAACAAGGATGTATTTTTCTCCATTACTTGTCTTGGACATCGGCCCCACGATGTCCAGGGCCACCTTCTCAAACGGATATTCGGCATTTATTCCTTTGGGGGCAGGTCCCTTTTTCAATTTGCATTTCTGGCAGATTTGGCAAGCTTGGATATACTTATTGACGTCATTACCCATTGTCGGCCAAAAATAATGTCTTTTTAGTTCATTTAGAGTTTTAGTGATTCCTTTGTGACCAGCTAATTTGTTTTTGTGGGCAATCTCGAGTACATGGAGTTTCATATCCTCCCCGATGCATACCCTACCTTTGCCTCGATCTCGATCTCTCTCTCTCTCTCTCTCTCTCTCTCCTTAGTTTGCTTCTTAGGGAACCATATTAGTGTTCCTTTGTGTATCTTAAATTTTCCCTGTTTCCTGAGTTTTTCAGGGACTTTATTATTTTTAGTTAGTGAGTTGTATATCTCACTAAACATGGAATCGGAAATCTGAGAAGCCTTTATGTCATCATCCCAGTTACTTCTGTTCACTTTGACGATTCCATTACACTCATGCACAGGGGGGGCGGGAGAGAAAGTCAGCGACAACGTTCCTCTCGCCCTTTATGTGAGAGATTCTGAGGTCAAATTCTTGAATCTCGAGCGACCAGTGCAGAAGGCGTTGGTTCATTGACCCTATGCTCTCTAAGAATGAGAGAGGTTTGTGATCGAAAAGCAAAGAGATAGGAAAGCCGAGCACTATGGGTCGGAATTGCCTGAGTGCTTGAACCATAGCTAGCAGTTCTTTTTCAATTACTGAGTAACTGATTTGTGCACCTTTCAGCTTAGTGCTAAAAAGGCTATCAGTCTTATGCCTTGGTCTGTTTGCTGCTGAAGAATCAGTGTATAGGAGAAAGGGTTTGGTATAGTTCGGAGGTATGAGAACTGGAGGGCTCATGATGGCAGCCTTCAGGGAATCAATTGCTAATTGACATTCCCGGTACCAGACGAATCTTGCACCTTTCTTGGTCAGGTTGGTTAAGGGACATATTGTCTTGGACATGTCTTTAATGAATGGTTGGTAAAAATTGGCTGCTCCGATAAATGAGCGCACTTGTTTCACTGTTCTAGGAGTCTCCAGTTTTGCAATCGCCATAATATTTTCAGGATCAGGGGAAAGACCCTCACGCGAGATCACGTGTCCTAAATATGTCACCTTGGTCATCATTACCTTACACTTTGAAGGTTTCATGATGACATTGTTCTTCCTGAACATTCCCAATACCCATTTTAGAACTTCGAGGTGTTCTTCCTCAGTTTTAGTGAAAATGAGAACGTCGTCTTGAAAAACATGTATGTTATGGTACAATTTGTCGTATAGGAGATCAGTCATGAAGGACTGGAAGGTATGAGCAGAGTTCTTCGCACCCTGGGGCATACGCGTCAACTGATACTTGCCCCAGGGTGCGAAGAAACAGTGCCTAAGCTCAGGTGCTATGGGTAATTGGTAGTACCCAGAATTCAAGTCTAACACACTAAAATAATTATATTCATGTAGGTCATTTAAAATGTCATGAATTCTGGTCATGGGGTAGTCAAGGGCTGTGGTGACGCTTTCACCTTGCGCAGGTCAAGGTTGACACATATGTCACCGCTATCTTTCCGGACCACATGGATGGGTGAGTTCCATCGCGAACGGCTCGGTTCGATAATACCGGCCTGTAGATAAGAATCTATCTTTTGCTTTAGGGCATTCAGATGAATCTTGGGAATGGGGTACTGTCTCACGAATACAGGATGAGACTGGTCAATTTCAAACCCTGACCATCACATTAGTGACCCCTGATAGCATTTCTATTTCTTCAGCAAAGTTATCTACATGATGGGTCAAGATCTCGTCTAGCTGTCTCTTCGTAATGGCATCGAGATCGCCCTTCGTAATACGATCAATGACCATGTTCTGCGCAGTGACCTCAACCTGGGAATCCTTGAATTGGAACTTAGCCATGTTGATAAGGTCGTTCCCTAAAATACCCTTATCTTTGCTTTCTTTGAAATCATGAACTAAAAATCGGCGATTTTTAAAGTGTGTTTGCCCTATGCGAACGTCTGCCATTACTACTTGGCTTATGGAGCTGGAATTGTTTATTCCAGACAGGATTATGTTTTCTGGAATAAGCATCACTTTATCTCCTAGTTGCTGAACTGTATCTTTATGGATCAGTGAAATTTCGCTTCCGGTGTCGATTATCATGGGGATAGCCATGTCCCCTATCCACACCTCTAAGTAGAATAAGTCATTATTCCCGCGTTTTGCTGGCACTTCATTAGAAATGTTGTGCGTGGGCCGAGCTGTGGCTGCCAGCTCGGCCCGTTCTAGTTTAAATTACAGTCATATGACATATGGTGCGGGCTATTGCATTTCCAGGACTGTCTTTTTCATGCTGATTTAGGCCTATTTCGCGATTTTTCCATTTGTTTACTTTCTAATAAGGCGATCTGTTTCTTCATCAGCTCCATCTGCTCATTTTGTCTCTCAATCATGACCTTATGTTCAGACATATGAGTATCCATCATGGCCGTAAGGTCAGTAGAAATTTTCTGAATTTCCGAACGGACAGCAGCACGAGTTGCCTCGATATTACTAGTGCAAGTCCGCGTATGATGGATAACACCTACGTTCTCAGCTTGCGTGGCAAGTTCGATTGCATTTTCGAATGTTTCTGGGTTTTTCACTAGAAATATCATTCTAAGTTCTGGTCGGACAGTCGTTTTTAGCTTCCGAAGGAGAGTCTGATTTCTACGAGTGCTAAAACCTTCGTCCGCCTTTGCCATATATCTAAATAGGCAACGCAAATGATTTGCATATTGGTGAATATCCTCCCCTACCCTTTGCTTCGCTTGATAAAATTCTAGTTCAGCATTCTCTAAATGTTCTGGTTTCAGAAAGAGCTCACTGAGGATATGCTTAAGTTCTGCATAGCTGCCACATTCTGATAACGCATGTTCTGGCCTTGCCTTTCACTTTAGAACGAACGACAGTTAGTACAACAGATTCCGGCCACCCTACTATTTGCGCGACGGCATCAACAGCATCAAAAAATGCACCCGCAGATATAAAACCGTCGTCCCCGGAAAACGTCGGGATCAATTTCGTGAACCCTACAATAGAGTCACTCTTAACAGCCATCTGAGAATTAATGCGTTCGCCAAGAGAAGAATTTAGTTCGGGCGCCATTGTGATATCTTGATAAATAATATCAAGAGTTTTATCTTATACTAAGGATCAATAAGAGGCAAGTGTGAAGTAACAATAAACAAATTTAATGTAACAAGTATAAATTAAATAATACAAAGGATAATTAGAATGGCAGTTTCTTGAATAATTGAACATAACTTAAATACTGAACCCATCAAGGAAATTTTCTTGTACATAAAAAGAACGTTACTGGCTTTACAATTAAGCAAACTAAGCACACACCATAATTGAAGTCAATAATCAATTAATAATGTCCCTAGAGTCCCCATGGCGGTCAAAAGTCTTAGATACAGATCAGACCAGACATGTTCATGAAGCACGGATCGGCAGTGGGTAATGCAAGGGTAAAACGGGTACTTACGGTTGGAAGATCTGGTAGACTCAGCCACGACGGCTGTCGGACATCGTTTCTGGAGGAATCATAACTGAATTCAAATCAGAATGCGTTTCCCTCCACAGCACCTGCTATATATACACCTCCTGCATTACCCAGCAGTCCCCTCGTGTCATCTTGTTCCTGATTGGTTGCGCTCCGGCTCGATCCACTCGCCGCCTAGTGGTTGTTGCCGGAACTTCCCATAACTCTGCTGCAGCTCCAAGTGGACGTGTGGGGTTTCATAGCCATGTGCAGGGGCGTCGACATTAGGACCATGTGTGAGGGGGCCGACAAACAAGTCGCAATTCTTTGTGATTGACGAATGTCACAAGTTGCAGAGTTTCTCTTTCTCTTTCCTCTCCGGGCACATAAATTTTTGCCAGTCGTCTGGACGTTAGATAGGGGTCTCAAGGGAGACATGCGTGACTCCTTTGCCTCATCAATAAATGCTGCCTTATTGATGTCTGTCAGTGCATCATCATTTTATGCTCATTATTAATAATTCTCATTAATATGCCCTGCCATAACCATGAATATCGGTTTTTTATCGATAATTATTATTTTTTAGAAATTTGAGGTAGACAGTGACCTTCCTCATGCTTTGAAGGTCATGTATGCGAAATTTTATCAAGATTGGAATAAAACTGTAGATTTGTATAAAAAACAAACAAACAAACAAATAAAGAAACAAACCCACAAACAAACAAACATCCTTCTTTATATATATATAGAAAGAAGAAGGATGTTTGTTTGTGGGTTTGTTTGTTTCTTTCTTATTGAAATCTACAGTTTTATTCCGATCTTGATGAAATTTTGCATACTTCACTTTCAAAGCATGAGGGAGGTCACTGTCTACCTCAGATTTCGGAAAAATAATAATTATCGATAAAAAATCAATATTCATGGTTATGACAGGGCATATTAATGAGAAAAATTTCTTGAAAATATTTAAAAATGATCAGTAACTGGAGAAAATGGAGAGTTAGCAGACTATTGAGAAAGAATGGAAAGACGACACTCCTTTAGCTCCGTGCTGTATTCAGCAAATGGTCAACAGAAGAATCGGCGATCGCTAGACTACACAAAAAAATGAATGGCCAAGTTTTGATTCAAGACATCGAGAGAAGAAAGGGAATTGCAACAACATCAAGTGTACATCTAAAGTAAGATTACGTGAGTAAGAAATTATTTAGACTAGCAGTGGCATCCTTGGAGAGGTCCGTCCATTGTGAGCCTTTAAAAATTTTTTTTCAAATTTCCATTAAGAATTTTTACTGTATTAATTCTAAGAGTTTTCATGTGTTTATTTTTAATATATTTCAAAATTTATTTCAAAAAATAAGTCCGAGCCACGCCGCGGTTATCACTTAGCTTATTTCTGTATTTTGGAATCTGAGATGTTGATAATACGATGACTAAACGTTCGTTTCCAAGAATTATAATTAATGAGCATAAAATGATGATGCAATGACAGAATAATAATAAGGCAGTGTCTATTGATGAGTCAAAGGAGTCAGGCGTGTCTCCTTTGAGCTTCCTATCAAACATTCAGACGACTGGCAAAAATTTATGTGCCTGGAAATGAAAGAGAAAGAACGAGTATTGGTCAGAGAAATTCTGCAACTAAAACAGAAAAAGCTATATGGGCATTTGAAACATCTGAGCAACGGGAGTTTCGAATAGAGCAAGAGCTTCTACGTCAAGAGCAAGAGGAACTTGAGTCTCATGTATCTGGTCCCAGTATATCACCTAGAATTCCCGTTTTTCGTATTTTTCGTAGAATGGATAGACCCTTTGCTTTGAGTGTTATTGATTGAGTTATAATTTAATATTTTGAGAATGTTTTGTTTACCTACAAGTGTAAATATCCCGGGCAACGCTGGGTACCTCTGCTAGTTATATATACAGGGTGTTTCATAATTGGTGCCCGTCTTTAGGTCCAAATAACGACTCAAGGGGAATAGATTGGGGGAAAATGAATATTGATTATTTGGTTTTAATGTCCCCTAATTCAGAATAAAAACATTTCGCGTCCCTGGGGGTAAAAGGGGTAAATTTTGAAAATTTTAATTTTGTAGAGGTAGGGGTTAGACCCCATGTGTTATTTAGAAAGATTTAGAGCATCATGTAAAATGTGGGTTTAGCAAAAAACCCGGTGAAAAAATCTCCTACCCTTTATCGAGTGGGTAAAGTGAAAGGTATGGCTAGCTAATGTAGACAAAACCAGAAAAACTCATTAGAACTTTATTACTTATTAGAAAACAGTACATTTGAAAATGTATTAGAAAACACTATTATTAGCTTTTCAGGGTAACGACTCATTCATTCTCATTAATTTTCCAATTGTAGGCCCTACTGTTTTCTAATAAGTATGGTTTTTGTTCACATTGGCTAGCCATACATTTTCACTTTACCCACTCGATAAAGGGGGCAGGGATGAGATTTTTTCACCGGGTGTTTTGCTAAACCCACATTTTACATGATGCTCTACAACTTTCTAAATAACACATGGGGTCTAACCCCTACCCCTACAAAATTAAAATTTTCAAAATTTACTCCTTCACCCCCAGGGACGCGAAATGTTTTTATTCTGAATTAGGGGACATAATCAATATTCACCCCTTCACCCCCATCAATATTCATTTTACCCCAATCTGTTCCCCTTGAGTAGTTATTTGGAACTATAGACGGGACACCAATTATGAAACACCCTGTATAAATAGAAGAAGGATGTTTGTGGGTTTGTTTGTGGGTGTGTTTGTTTCTTATACAAATCTACAGTTTTATTCCGATCTTGGTGAAATTTTGCATACTTGACCTTCAAAATATGAGGAAGGTCTGTGTCTACCTCAGATTTCGAAAAAATAATAATTATTGATAAAAAAAAATCGATATTCATGGTTATGGCAAGGCATATTAATGAGAAATATCTCAAGACTAACAATGCAAGGCAAAGAGTTTGTGCAACAATAGGTATTAACAATGGTGTCAACACGCAATGCACCAACACTAAGCAAGGATCAACAATATACAGGTTGATTCAGTCAATTTCTGACCATTTCATTCGAATGACGTGCATTAGGGATAAACAATTGAAAGAATATGAGCGCCATATCGAATTTCTAAATAGTTGGAGTTTGTATTGTTGCAACGGCGCTGCATGAAAATCGTATTGTTGAAAAATGGCGCCCGCTTTATCAACAGAGCAGAAATGCAAGGTTGTCAAATAGTATTTCCGAGACAAAATCACCTGTAACCGTGCAAAGAAATTTCCGGAAGGAGTATAAGTGTCGAGACGCACCAGGCAGGCAAGCAATCATGGATTTTGTCAAGGCAAGAAAAAAAAGGCGAGAGCGAAGCTCGTGTTCGAACGGCCGAAGTTGTCGAAAATGTTCGATTTCCCTACCAAAAAATCTGTTCGCCGCTTATCCATTGAAGAAGGGCTGTCGTATACCACAACGTGGCGAATTTTGAGAAAGGATTTACACCTGTTCCCGTATAAGATCCATGTTTATCAGCAGTTAACAGACACTGGAAGATAGAAGCGACAACAATTTGCGATGGAGTTCGAAGCAGAAATGGAAGCCAATCAGGACATTGTGGACAACATGTGGGTGTCAGATGAGGCCTTCTTCCATCTGTCAGGTGACGTTAATAAACACAACGTTCGTTTTTGGGGTTCCCAGCACCCTCATGAGATCCATAAGTCACCTCTTCATCCACGAAAGGTTATGGCTTGGTGCGCGATTTCCAAAAGACGCATCATTGGTCCGTTCTTTTTTGAGGGCACCGTAACGTCACAGGCTTACCTTAACATGTTGGAAACTTTCTTCATCTCCGAGCTGCGAAGGAGGCGTATGCCGCTTCGACATCAATGGTTTCAACAGGATGGGGCTAGGCCTCACACCATTAATGAAGTGCTAGACTTTCTCAATCAGAAATTCGGAAATCGTGTCATTTCAAACAAATTTCCAGATCGATTCGGGGGTGGCTTTCTTTGGCCCCTACGAGTCCTGACCTAAACCCATGTGATTTTTATCTCTGGGAGTTCCTTAAAGACAGTGTGTTCACTATAGCATCAAGAACCCTAGACCAGCTGCGACAAAGCATTGTCGACTGCTGCACCCTTGTGGATGCAGAAATCCTGGATAGAGTTATGAACAACTTCACCATTTGGCTGCAAGCAGTTCAAAACGTTCGTGGTGGCCACATTGAGCATATCATCAAGACTTTTCCACGGGAATAAAACCTCCGAACTGCCTAAAATATCATACTGAAATGCTAAATTTGTAAACATTAATGGGTCAATAAATCATAGTACTGAAATGGTCAGAAATTGACTGAATCACCCTGTATATCTCATGACCAACAATGCAAGGCAAAGTTTGTGCAATATAGATAAGTTTCAATTTGTAATAATGCATAGAATTCCTGTTATTCAGGCTTTTCTTAGAAAAGAGACTTCTTAGTACTTAACTATTTCTTGAAAATCTTTAAAAATGAAAATCTGGAAATAATGGACAGTTAGCAGACTATTGAGAAAGAGTGGAAAGATGACAGAGGAAGCACGCCTTTAGCTCCGTGCTGTATTGAGCAAATGGTAAGCAAGTAAATAGAAGAATCGGCGATTGCTAGGCTACACAAAGTGATGAATGGCGAAGTTTTGCTTCAAGACATCGAGAGAAGAGTGAGAATTGCAACAACATCAAGTGTACATCTAAAGTAAGATTACGCAAGTAAGAAATTATTTAGACTAGCAGTGGCATCCTTGGAGAGGTCCACTCATTGTGTTTTTGAATTTTCATTAAGAATTTTTACTGTATTAATTCTAAGCGTCTTCATGTGTTTATTTTTAACATATCGAAATTTAATCCAATAAAAAAAAAAAATCCGAACCACGTTGGGGTTATCTCCTAGCTCATTTGGTAGCACCGCAGACTCAAACATTTCATAAAAATACATTTTGACTATATTCTGTGCGAACGTGTATATTTTGGTAACTGAGATGCTGATAATGCGGTGATTGAACGTTTGTTTCCAAGTATTATTAATAATGAGCATAAAATGACGATGCAGTGACAAAACAATAATAATGCAGCGTTTATTGATGAAGCAAAGGAGTCACACGTGTCTCCCTTGAGCTCCCTATTAAATTTCCAGACGACTGGAAAAAATTTATGTATCTGGAAAGGAAAAAGAAAGAACGAGTATGTGGTCAGAGAAACTCTGCAACTAAAACAAAAAAAGCTATACGGGCATTTGAAATATATGAACAACGAGAGTTTCGAACAGAGGAAGAGGGTATAAGAGCTTCTACGTCAAGGGCAAGAAAAACTTGAGTCTAAAGTATCTGGTGATGCTCCGCAGTGGTGAGGAAAGTCAAGAAAAGTTTAGATAAAATCCCGGTATATCACCTAGAATTCCTGTTTTTCGTATTTTTCGTAGAATGGATAGTCCCTTTGCTCTGTGTTGTATTGATTGAGTTATTATTTAACCAATTGGGAGATATAATTTAATTTTTTGAGATTGTTCTGTTTACCTACATGTGTAATTATCCCGGGCAACGCCAGATACCTCTGCTAGTTATACCGTAAAATCTTGAATACACACCCGGGCGTCTATTTGTTTCAATGGTCCTGGGGGGGGGGGGGGGGCGGGCGCCGGTGATTAATCGAGACCCGGCGTTTATTTGAGACCCGGATTTAAGGGCTATCTCCAATAATAGGGTGTCCCAAAACGATTGCATAAAATTCCCTGATTGTTCCCGGTTGATCATGTAATTTTCCCTGACCAATTTTTTGTTCCAATTTCGCATATTTTCTGCTGGTTTTGTAAAATTCCCTGACTTTTCCTGGTTACAAAAAATTTTCTGACTTTTCCCGGTTGCTAATCACCCTGCAATAAATCCGACAAATTTTGAATAGCAATTTAATAAAAAAAATTTTTTAGTAAAACTAAAAATTAATAATTAGATAATATGATTTTCTGGTTTGGAATCACTGGAGATAACTAACTGCCTTATTGTTATAAAGTTCTTCATCATCTTCGATCTCTTGCAAGGTAATGGTTTCTGAATCCCGCATACACTCAATAACCTGAGGAACCTGAAATATATCTCTGCCAGCATTACATGGCCGATGAACCTGAAGAGATGAATACAAAGCAAGTCCTGTAAAGTAAGTTTGGTTAAAATAGCGTGTGAAGACATACACATGAAAAGACGTTTAATAATCTGAAAGTGAGGAAAAAACACCGGAATTTATATCGATGACCCGAAAAAGACCCGGTGTTTATTTGAGACCCGGCGTTTAATCTATTTTTTACACCCCACCCGGCTTTTATTTGAGACCGGCGTGTATTCAAGATTTTACGGCACATGTGTATATTAGAAGGATGTTTGTTTGTGGATTTGTGGGTTTGCTTCTTATACATATCTACAGTTTTATTCCGATCTTGATGAAATTTGGCACACATGACCTTCAAAGCATGAGGAAGGTCCCTGTCTACCTCGGATTTCAAAAAAAAAAAAATAATTATCGTTAATAAATCGATATTCATGATGATGGCAGTGCATAGTATTAAGATGTATCTCATGACCAACAATGCAAGGCAAAATTTGTGCAACAAAAGGTATCAACAATGATATCAACATGCAATGCACCAACAGTATGCAAGGATCAACAATATACATCTCATGACCAACAATGCAAGGCAAAGTTTGTGCAATATAGGTAAGTTTCAATTTGTAACAATGCCTAGAATTCCTCTTATTCAGGCTTTTCTTAGAATTGATAGTAGGGTAGATGTACTAGTAATTGACAGTTTAAAACATTACTGTGAAACAAAATTTTGTACGTAATACAAATTGTATTTTGAAACTTTTCTAATTATACCATTAAATTGTAAATAGAATGCAGAATGCGCCTATCTCTATACAATATTTATACCTTTAAAAGCTATTAAGTTATTAAATTTTTTCCTAACTAATGCATGAATCGCCAGTAGTTGACAGTTAATGCACCAGAAGTTGACAGGCAGTTTCACCAGTAATTGACAATACTTTAATTACACATTTTTATTATATATTTATACAAAAAAAATTGATAACATTCAAAAGTAGCTGAAGAAATCAAGCATTTTTAAGAATGGGTAAAGTATTTACCATTAACTGAAATTGTGCTTTTTAAAACTTAAGTTGTTCATATTGATCATTTATCTTTTTTCCCCTTTAAATAAAATCAGTCTATTCCCATGTAGAGTGTAAAGACCATAAAAAATGAAGGTGTTTTCCAGTAGTGCAGTATCATCAGATCTTGGCCAACAATTTGTTCATAGAAAAACTTGATTTTTGACAATTGTTCTCCAACTTTGCAAAATTCATCCAATTCATCCTATGCTGCGTCTTATCATAGTAAACAGAATAGTAGTTTTTTTCTTGAAAGATAACTTGTGCTGGGCTATCTGTTGATCGTCTCTGTGACAAGATTCAGGACCAACAAAAAGAATCGGCGAATAGGGCATAGAAGATTTATGTCAAAGTGGGTGATCTAGAAATTAACAGTCAAGTTCTTATAATTGACACAGTTAGGTTAAATACTGGAAATTCAGAAGTTACACTTAAAACCATCATGTTTCCTTATTATACCCTACATTCTAAACCACATTAGTATATTTTGTGGTCGTTTTTTTTTTAAACACAGAAATTATCAATAACTGACAGGTTATGTCAATTACTAGTGACACGACATATCTGGGTTCTAGTAATTGACGGTGGATTAAAACAGTTAAAAAATTAGTCATAAGAAATTCTGTTACTACTAGAAGTATTGTCTACTGATCACACAAAAAGGTTCACGTAAAATTAATAACAAATATTGCATAACATTCATGAAATAAATTCAAGTACTCAAACCCTCGCGTAGTGGTTCATTACAAGGTTTTTTCGACTCGATAAGGCATTGAACAATCGACACGTGTTTGCGGCCATAATAGAGACCAAAGTTCCTTGTTTTTTGTTTTTCTGGGAAGCCTAATACGTTGTTTAATAAGAGGTGGCAACCCCAGTCCCTTTTCTTGCTTTGTTACTTTATTAAAAGCCTTTAAATCGTGGATTGTCAATTACTGGTACATCTACCCTACTTAACAATTTCTTGAAAATCTTCAAAAGTAATCAGTAACTGGAGATAATGGAGAGTTAGCAAACTATTGTGAAAGAGTGGAAAGACGACAGAGGAAGCAGTCCTTTAGCTCCGTGGTGTATTGAGCAAATGGTGAGTATTATCAATAGAAGAATCGGCAACTGCTAGACTACACAAAGTGATAAATGGTGAAGTTTTGCTTCAAGACATCGAGAGAAGAGTGTGAATTGCAAGAACATCAAGTATACATCTAAAGTAAGATTACGTGACTAAGAAATTATTTAGACTAGCAGTGGCATGCATGGAGAGGTCCATCCATAGTGAGTCTTTAAAAAATTTTTTTGGAATTTTCATTAAGAATTTTTACTGTATTAATTTTAAGAGTTTTCATGGGAAATTATTTTTAAGAAATTTTAAAATTTAATCGAAAAAAGAAAGAGTCCGAGCCACATCGGGGTTATCACTTAGCTTATTTGGTAGCACCGCAGATCCAAACATTTCATAAAAATACTTTTTGACTATATTCTGTGTGAATGTGAATATTTTGGAAACTGAGATGCTAATAATGCGATGATTGAATGTTCGTTTCCAAGAATTATTAATAATGAGCACAAAATGACGATGCAGTGACAGGACATAAATAAAACAACGTCTATTGATGAAGCCATGGAGGCACACATGTCTCCCTGGAGCTCCCTATCAATCATCCAGACAACTGGCAAAAGTTTATGTGCCTGGAAAGGAAAGAGAAAGAATGAGTACTGGTCAGAGAAACTCTGCAGCTAAAACAGAAGAATCTATTCTGAACAATGGGTCTAAGAGCTTCTACGTCAAGGGCAAGAAAAACAAGAGCTTCCAGGGATTTGCCCGGATATCATTTTAATCTGAGGCAAGTCAACAAGAAGTTAAATAAAGTCCCGGTATATCATCTAGAATTCCTGTTTTTCGGATTTTTCTAGGAATGGGTAGTCCCTTCGCTCTGTGTTATATGGATTGAGTTATTATTTTACCAATTTGGAATTATTTAACTTGTTGAGATTGTTCTGTTTACCTACAAGTGTAATTATCCCGGGCAACGTCAGTGTAATTTATCCTAGTATAAATATATATATACACTACTTGATCAAAGGAGTTGGGACACCTGTTGCTCTACCATAAAGCCACAAAAAGCTATAATCAGTAGTGTGTAGGACCACCCCAAGCTGCTACCTCTGCCTCCACCCTACATGGCATACTGTCCACAAGTTTATGGTATGTGTCCACAGGTATTGACCTCCATTCCTCGAGGAGTGTCATGGTCATTTCTAGGACAGATGTAGGGCGAACCATCCTGGATCTCACACATCATTCCAATTCGTCCCAAAGATGTTCGATGGGGTTGAGATCAGGACTCTGGGCGGGCCAATCCAGTTCTTCAACCCGCATCTCGTCAAACTAGTCGGATATGGATCTTGCTTTGTGGCAAGGCATATTGTCATGCTGGAAGAGGAATGGCCCGTTACCGAAGTGTTCCCACAGCACTGGCAGTGCCCCGTTATCCAGAATGGTCCTGTAACCATCAGCATTGAGGTTTCCGTCCACCTTGATGAGCAGGCCCAGTCCAGTCCAGGAGAAACACCCCCAGACCACCACTCCACCACCACTTCACTGTTGGAACAACACATTCCGGCAGGAAGCGCTCTCCAGGCATTCGCCAGACCCAGACTCTGCCATCTGATATCCACAATGTAAACAGTGATTCATCACTCTATTCCACATATTCTAGTGTCCAGTTCCAACGCCTTTGCACCACTCCAGGCGACGTTTAAAATTGGTGGCATATTGATGATATGTCATTTGTTCTACAATTCAACTGTGCTTGAAATGGATCTCCGGAGGGTAAAGCATAAATAAAAATAGTAGCTTATTAATTATCTGGAATTTTTATAAGAATTAATATTAGTAGATTTTATTATGCAAAATTTATGTTAGTATTAGAGTATGAATAGAGAATTTAATATGTTAGTCGAGAAGGGGCATTAGGGGTTAATTGAGTTTAGGAATGATTTTATGTTTCTTTTAAAGGAAGCTGGGTTTGGGGCTTGTCTTAAATACTCTGGCAAGATAGCCCACCATTTTATTCCTGCATGGGAGATGCACTTACTTTGGTAGTGACGCTTGGCGAATGGGCAACGTATTGAGGAGGCAGATCTAGTGGGGTAAGGGTGAAAATCGCATTGAAAATGTATTATTGGTGGATTAGGAACATATAGATAGCCATTAATTATCTTAAAAATGAATGATAGAAGCTGCTGAATATAAATTTGATTTATTGTTAGTATTCGGAAATGTCCAAAGTAATGAGTTACCGAATATAGATTAGGAATTTTTAAAAGTATTCTAAAAAACCTTTTTTGTATGCGAAAGATTCTGGTTAGGTTAGTATTAGAAGTAGAACCCCAAAATTGAACACCATAACATAGTGATGAATGGATAAGTGTATTGTATAGTAATAATAAAATTTCAGTAGGGAGATATTGGTGTTGTGATATTGTACCTAATTTTTTACTAAGAGTCTTGGATAATTCATTTATGTGATAATTCCAGGAAAGGTCAGGTGATAAATGTAATCCTAGGTATTTAAAAGTATTAGTAGGAGATAAAAGGATTGAATTGTAATAAATTAGCAACTTGTGAGGGACAGAATGTTTATTTTTTTGGGCAAAAATCATGTATTTGGTCTTGTTAAGATTTAAAGATAACTGGTTTATTTGGATCCATTTATTTAAAATGGCTAGCGAGTGATTGATAGATTCTTGGATACTTGTAATGGAAGTGTCAGCATAAGAGAGAGTCACATCGTCCGCATAGAGGATAACAAAAGAAGGCAAAAGTATGTATGAAAGGTCATTTATGAAGAGGTTAAAAAGAAGCGGGGATAATATGGAGCCTTGAGGGACACCATGATTACGTACTAAAGTCGAGGAAGATTTATTTCCAATAGCTAATGTATATTGTCGATCAGATAAAAATTCAATTAACCAATTTAGGGGTGGGCCACGTACGTTATAAAAGTTAGTGAGTTTGTGTATTAAAAGGTGCAGCGGGATGGAATCAAAGGCTTTTGAGAAATCTAGAAATATAGAGACTACGTATTTGTTATCTACCATATTTGAAGTAATATATTCAAACAATTCATAGCAAGCTGTCTCAATACCGTGTTTTGGTGAAAAACCATGTTGCGCGGAAGAAATTAATTTATTATTAAATACATAGTCAGATAATCGGCAAAAGTAAAGTTTTTCAAAAACTTTAGAAAAAACAGGTAGAATTGAAATTGGCCTATAATTACTAAAGTCTAACGGACTACCTTTTTTAGAGACTGGGATGATTTTGGCTTGACGAAGACATTTAGGGAAGGTACCGTAAACTAATGAATTATTAAAAATATAAGTGAGGGGGAGGAGTAGACTAGAGGATACAGTTTTTATTATGTCAGCACGAAATCCTAAAAGGTCAATTGTGGTAGAAGGTTTTAGTTGGCGAAAAATGTTGGCAATTTCTTCTGGGCAAGTAGGAGAGATAAAGAATGAAAGGGATGTAGGGAAAGTATTGTAAGGATAATGTAAGTCAGAATTGGATATATTAGGAGCGGGAGGTAGTAGAGACTTTAAAAATTCTGTTAAGGAGGAAGAAGTAATACTGGAAGGGTCAGAGAATGGTATAGATGAAGATGGTGGGCCACGGATAAGTTGGTTTAATGCTCTCCATTTATGCTTACAATTTGAGATTTTGTGAAAAAAGCGGGTATAGAATTCTTGCTTTGTAGATTTAATGATGTTGCATGTGAAATTTGAGAACGATTGGAATTTAGATTTAGTACGTTGACAAGGGTTACGGCAGAATTTTTGATATAGTGCATTCTTATGTGTTATTAGGTTGAATATATAATTATTCATCCAGGGTTTGCGGAAGGGATGACTAGGTTTAGGAGGAGAAAGGAAAATAGCGATTAAGCCCCAAGGTAATGTGAGTCAAAAATTTTTCCATTAAAATATTAGTATCTACATCATTATTGAAGATACCTAGCCAGTCAGTTAGCTCTAGATAGGAATGAAAAATTGCTAATCTAGGAAATGTAACTAATCTGTGTTTACTGACAGGAGTTGACGAATTAGGAATTGATACTGGGACAGAGAGATAAAAAATTGGGAAATGATCTGATATAGCTAGGTCAATGGACCCACCGAGGCTATTATCAGAGAGGGTTGTGAAACACTGATCAATAGCTGAGTATGTTTTGTAGGCAGTGGAATAAGCCTACTGTAACTGTTCATTTTTAAAGGTTTTCAAGAAAATTTTAAATTGTAAGTAAAGCCCGAAGAACAAGAACTCTGTGCATCATTTATTTATAATGCATTATCTTTGCCTTGCATTGTTAGTCATGAGATATATTGTTGGTCCGTGCATAGTGTTGGTGAATTACATGTTGATACCATTGTTGAAATCTATTGTTGTGCAAACTTTGTATTGCATTGTTGGTCATGTGATACTTCTTATTGGTATGCCTTGCCATCATCATCATGATTATCGATTTATTATTGAGAATTATTTTTTCAAATCTGAGATAGAAAGTGACCATCATCCTTTGAAGATCAAGTGTGCATAATTTCATCAAGAACTGAATAAAACTGTAGATTTGTATAAAATACAAACTCGCTTCTTTATATACAGGGCGAGTCAAAAAAAGCTGGCGTGAGGGATAAAAACTAAGTTCCACAAATCTATTGTTGCAAAACCTGGGACTTAGTCTTTTTTCCTCACTCTGGCTTTTTTTGACTCACCCTGTATATACTAGTAGAGTCACCTGGCGTTGCCCGGGATAATTACACTTTTAGATAAACAGAACAAACAACCCAAGAAGTTAAATAATATCTCAAATTGGTTTTTTAGTGATTCTACAAATTCCCACTATAGACGAAGAAATTTTGGTTATTTACTACTTGGGAATCAGTTGTTGCAATTCGCACTCTGCTCTTGATGTCTTGAAGCAAAACTTGACCATTCATCACTTTGTGTAGTTTAGCAGTCGGTGTTTCTTCTGTTGATATGCTTGCAACGTTGAGGGCTGCCTGGGAACTTTGATAATTACTTGATCACTCAACTCCATTCCCAAATATCGCCTTTCCATTTTCTCCAGTTACTGCCCAAACAACAGGAATTCTAAGAAAAGCCCGAACAACAGGAATTTATGCATTGTTACAAATTGAACCTTATTTATAAAGCACAAACTCTGCTTTGCATTGTTGGTCATGAGATATTTCTCATTAATATGCCCTGCCATCATTATGAATATTGATTTATTATCGATAATTATTATTTTTTCAAAATCTGAAGTAGACAGTGACCTTCCTCATTCTTTGAAGTTCAAGTATGCAAAATTTCATCAAGATCAGAATAAAACTGTAGATTTGTATAAGAAAGAAAGAAACAAACAAAGAAACACCCAGGGAAAAATGGAGTCGGCGGAGCTTAGGAATTTTGAATTGGCCAATCAGATAAAGGTTTGATCATGCGATTAATCATTCCAGGAGAGGATGTGGGCTTTAGAGAGGAAGTCTTTAGTACAGGAAAGGATAAACCGCCACTGAGATCTCACTGCAGGATTAATAAGGAGAATGGAATTAAGAGAAAAAGGGACATTACGTGCTAAGAGGGAGACGCCTAAAAATTTCGATGAATAGCATAAAATGTGCATTCTAGTAGCATGTGTTCTACATTTTCCACAGCCCCACAGTCACAAAAGGCCAAGTCTGAATAAGTACTGTTTATTAGGAAAATGTCCTGATCTGAGGCAGGAGATAAGCCATCAGGTCCTGTTTGAAAAGAAGTATAGGCCTGACCAGTGGGCTATCAGGCACAACAGTTAAAATCATCCTTTTTAGCTTTTGCCCCGGTGAGCTAGGGTTTCTTGTTAAAAAGTTCTTTAGCTGGATAAGGCTTCAAAACTGGAATGGATACTGGGAACACTAGCATGAATTCAGAATTTCTGCCCTGTTTTGCTAGGAAGTCAGCGCAGGTATTCCCCGTAATGCCACTGTGCCCTGGGCACCAGATGAAGGAAAGCTCAATATGTAACTGTTGTAGGGCAAGAACACTAGCTGAGATTAGTCCAATTTGAGAAGAGGATTTCCAGTTGCATTCTCTCCGTGAGCAGTGAAAGCTCGAGAGAACGGATTTGGAGTCCAAGATAATAACGTGTTTTTGTTCGTGTCTAGGGTTAGAATTTATAATATGCAGCATCATAAATACTGCCCATGCTTCAGCCATGAAAGAATTGGGCGCAAAGGTTGTTTGGCATTGATACGAATTCTCGGAATTATAGATGCCTATTCCTACTGTTACTTGCGGAGGCACTACTGAGGCGTCAGTATAACATTTCTTGTGATTGGCGTTATGGAAATCACTTTTTCCCCTATCTGATTCAGGTTGCTAGCAAAAGTAGGAATAAAGATATCGGTAAAAGGGTGGATCATAATACTGGTCCTATTGATTAAACAGGTGGCGGCCTTACAGTATAACAGAGGGACAACAGGAGTTCCAACTACTTTCGCCATTTATTCCCGGCTTAGTCAAGGATATATACAGCAAGAGGCATGCACGCCTTTATATACAGAACAGAGGTACAAATTATGCAAATACATGAACCAATAGGATACAAAAGAATTAAAGAGGAAATAATTGCCAATAGGATAAATAGAATAAACACAGATTTTTGAATTATAATGGCCAATAGAATAAAAAGAGTGTAAACGCTAATTTTATAAATTATACAAAAAGAAAGTATACAAAGGGATGGTGCACATTTATGCGGACCGAAAACAGAACTATCCAGTTGCCCCCTATCCAGATCATCCAACTCCGCATAATCCGGAACCTCGCCCATACCAATGGATATTCGACCTCCATGTTCTCCGGTATTCTTCACCGCCGCAGACGGGCCCTCTTCTCCCCCTCCCCTCTTGTTTCGCCCCTTCCCAAGAAATGGATGTCCTTATTGTATCTGGGCCCTAATTTCACCCAGCTCTCTAACTTCTTGTTGTCCCTCGGCCTTCGAATATCTTTTCGTACTCCTACACCATCAGCCCGCATCCTGAACCCACCGACAAATATTCCCAATCCAGAGTTTACCGCCTGAATTGTGTGCTTTGCGGTAGATTCTATGTAGGATTATCGACCCGCAATTTTGCAGTACGATTCAAAGAACATATTGACTCGTGTAGAAAACAAGATCGTATTTCCCACTATGCAAACCACCTCGAAGATTCTGGACATGCTTTAAAGACAGAAGAAGATGTTATGTCTGTCTTACATATCTGCAATAGACCAGAAAAAACTGCTTCCCTCGAAGCGATCGAAATATTCAAGGCCAAGAAGTCCTCCCCCCACCTGCGTCTCAATTGTCAAACAGACTTTAATGTGTATGCAATACTTAACTCTTTATCTGATCTATTATGATTCCTTTTTCTTGGTTTCTTTATTATGGTTTATGTTTTCGTTTGCATTTTGTTATTTCTTGCCAGTTTTATTTTATTTCTGTAAATCCTCTTGTCCTCAGACAACTGGATAGTTCTCTTTTCGGTCCGCATAAACGCGCACCATCCCTTTGTATATTTTCTTTTTTTATTATTTATAAAATTAGCGTTTACACTCTTTTTATTCTATTGGCCATTATAATTCAAAAATCTGTGTTTATTCTATTTATCCTATTGGCAATTATTTCCTCTTTAATTCTTTTGTATCCTATTGGTTCATGTATTTGCATAATTTGTACCTCTGTTCTGTATATAAAGGCTTGCATGCCTCTTGCTGTATATATCCTTGACAAAGCCGAGAATAAATGGCGAAACTAGTTGGAACTCCTGATGTCCCTCTGTTATACTGTAAGGCCACCACCTGTTTAATCATTAGGAATAAAGAACCGATGATCCCAATCTATAGTAAAAAATTTCTGGGTAGGGAATAATTGTGTATGACTGGAGTTGAAAATCTTGCAAGTTCAACATTCTTATCCCACTTCGGAATAAATCCTGGAGAAGAGAACAGCTTAAATATGTCGGGATAGAATCCTCTAGTTTTCTTGCCTGGGAATCCCTGCTGAGTAGCTGGACAAGTCTCGTATAGATTTTTATTGCTACACCCATCCATCTGGGCCAGGGCGGTATCAAGTTGACAGAATAATACAATGCATCTTTTGGTGTGCTTTTCAAAGCAGATAGGATTCTCCTGATAGCCGAGTGCTCCAGCACCCTGACGGATCTGATCGTCGATTTGGGGCATAGTAGAAAGTAAGACGCATAATAATCCGTGATGCTTTTAATTAGGGACGATAGAAGGGCAGCTGGGATTCGACCACCCAGGCCCCAATAATATTTGTAAATGCGGGTCAGCAAGGCCCAGTACTTATTTAGTTTTGCTTTTACCTTGCCCATGAGATTTGACCAAGAGAGGGTGTAATGAAACGGAATGCCAAGGTAGGTATAGCTTAACTTGTTAGGTATTCTTTCGCCATACATGAATAAGCTAAGATTAACCCTTGTTCTCTTCCTATAGGTGATGATGACTGATGACTTGTCAGAAGCAAAAGTGAAGTTATTGACCCCGGCCCATTCCACAAGGTCGGACAAGGTGTTTTGTAAGGTTTGACGAACCAATGGGAGTGCAGTGTTGGAAGCCCAAATTAGAATATCATCCGCATACGTGTAAATTTGGGATTGCGGATCAACCGTGTCAAAAATATCCCCACAGTAAACATTGAATAAAGTAGGGCTAAGAATAGATCCTTGTGGGAGCCCATTGTTGATTACAGCATCATAGTTTGGGAACATAGAGGCAATGGTGATCCTTCTGTTGGATAGATAAGTGGCAATACATTTTATGAATTTCCTTGGAATATTTAAAATCTCCATCTTATGGAGCAGCCTCTGAATGTTAACAGTGTCATAAGCTTTGCTCAAATCCAGGAAAACTGCAGCAAGATAAGAATTGTCTTCTCTTGCCTTGTAGATAGCGTCTGCCAATAGTATCGGGGGAAACTGAGCAGATTTGAACGACCAGAATCCGAACATATTGCAGTGTAGGATGCCCTTAGCCTCCAGATAGGCTGCTAATCTGTTGTTAATGATTTTTTCGAGGAGTTTAATAATGTTCGAAATTAAAACAATCGGCCTATACGAAGACCAAATATGCGGTGGAGCATTTGGCTTGAGGACAGGAAAAATCGTAGTTGTCTTCCATGTATCTGGCTAAATTCCAGCTTTTGTTAAACATTTCCAAGAGGACGAGCCTGTCTGCTGGAGAAAGGAGTTTTATCTGTACGGAGGAAATTTTATCGTGTCCTGGGGCTGCAAAACTTAGGTCTTTCATTGCCTTGGTGAGCTCCTGGATAGAGAAATCAGCAGTCCAAGCAAGATCTTGCGAACTATAAGACCCTCTTGAATCTGATTCGGGGAGACTATCAATGGGCCATTTGCATAGGATGATGAGGTTAGATTGATTAGCTCATCAATCAGTTTCTTAGCTGAGTCCCATGGGGACAGCAGGCCAGACTCCGACTGGAAAACAGGAATCTTGAGGAAACGAGGCTTATAAAATGCCTTGAGCACGGACCACCATCTTTGGCAAGGAAGACGGTGGAGGTATCTAATAAATTGCTTCCAGTATTCACGCTTAGTTGACTTTAATAAACGCCCAGTGCGAGCTTGGGCTAACTTCAGATTGTTCCAGCATTCTTGACATTTGCATCTATTGAACCCTTTTTTTGCCCTATTACGTTCGTTGATGCTGTTTTGGCAGTCCTCGTCCCACCATAAAGGAATTTTCCTTGCTTGTCTTTTCCCGGTCACTTGATTAGTTTTCAGTGATTTGATCCAAGGAATTAAGTATGCCGGCTGTAGTGGTTTCTTTACATTAGGAATCGGTGAACCGCCTCTTGGGCGTCTATAATTGTTCGGCTTGGAGTAGCAAGTACCTAGCGTTCTCTCCTTCCCAATAACGATATGAATCGGTTGATGATCACTAGAAGAGGGATCATCTAGAACTTTGCAGGTAACTGGCCCCAAGAATTCTAGATCTGTGAGAACAAGTTCCAGAGTAGAGGTGGACCAAGGAGTCCGCGAGGCTGTGAAGGTAGGGTCGGGGGTAAAATAAACTCTGGCTTTCTGCTGGTCTAATAAGGCTTCAATTTGGCAACCATTAAAGTTTCTATTGGCACAACCCTATTGGGGAGACTTCGCTTTAAGGCCTCTAATTACCATAAAAGAAGGAGCAAGTTTCAGAGTAAAATTAGCCCAGATAGCCTTAGGCAATGTGCCAGATACAAATACAGCATGTAGGTTGATCCACTGTTTAGCTATCAGAACTTTTAAAGTTAAAATAGCTAAATTATCCTGAGAAAAGTTTTCAAAGAAGTGATGTGGAATTGACCTTTTTATCAGAATCGCAACGCTGCCTCCTTTGTTTTGTCGGTTTACACAATATGTCTCGAAATTAGGAATTGAAACAGACTGGGATTCTTGTAAGAGCGTTTCATTGAGAGTTATTATGTCAAATCTTTGTACAGTGTAAATCAAGTTTTCCCAATTGCCTCCGATTCCCCTAATCAATGGAATCGATATTGCCATCTTTGGACTGGTGCAGATTGTTAGAGCATTTATTGGTCAATGAGTTTTCATACCATTTGCGGAAGTTTTCTCTATGGTAGGCTTGGAAGTTTGTTTCCTGCAGGATAACGTTGAGGATGTGCTGTAGCCTAAAAGAATTATCTTCAGGTTCCTTATGAAGGGGATAGAGAATGACGGATAAGATTTTTTTAAGAGGTCTAGACACTTTTCCGAGGAAATGGTTTGTATGTTCCAAGGGTCTGAAGGGTCTAGATTGTTTACTTAGCCTAGGCCTGTCAACCATCGAAACGATGTTTTGAGAGTTGCTTTCATTTGCTAGCTGAGAAGGATAAATATCGATTGCTACTGGGGGAGCCATAGCCTGGTCCTCCTGATTTACCTTCTTTGCTGGTTGATATTGTTTGCAAGTAAGCAGGTCCAGGCTCGACCGATCCGTAACCTCATAGGTCAGGGATTCACTAACTTTGGTTATCATGGCATAAGTAGAGGACATTCCAGATCCTCGGGGGCTTTGTGCTTGAATAATTTGTTTAGCTTCGTTATATGGGATGTGAAAACTAACTATTTTCTCTTGGATTTTCAACTCTTCTAAGAAACGGGAACAATTCCGGTAATAAGCAGAATGAGAGCCCTGACATTTAGCGCATGACTTAGAACTGCTGGGGCACTCTGTGTGTCTATGTTCAGGGCTGAGACATTCAGAGCACAATTCTAAACTTTTGCAAAATTTAGCCAAATGGCCAAAACGGTGGCAAAGACTGCATTGTGTGGGGTTGGGGATATGAATGATAGTCTCGAATGCCTAGTGTTCGTATAGGATTTTGTCAGGTATTTTGGTGGTGTTTAGAAAAATGACCATTTTGCAATAATTTGTCCCCTGAAATTTGGGTACTATCTTACGTACGTATTTGACATGTTGACTTACGTTACAGCGAGTAGCCAGGTGATTTGGGTCTGTCTCGATAAGAAGTCCTGCTATTTCGCAAGACGATGTAGATAGGTACCTAGGGAGCTGAATGAAGGGGATTAGTTACCAATTTTATCAAATTTGATGAATTTCGTTGCTTATGCTGTCGACTGAAACTTAACCAAGTATGCTCCTGATCTGACTCTGTTAAATTCAGGGGTCGTTGAAATAGTAGACCACAGTAATTGTCTAAAGATATTCGGCGGAACATTGTTATCTGTACCTCCCTCATCAACAGAGGACACATACAGCCATGGTTTAGCAGCTCTAGCCAAAGGTGAGTTGGGTGTCCTGGGGGGAATTTCTACTTTCCGCCTGAGCAGCAGAGGATGATTTCACCAAAGCCACTGAATTTTACTTTGGATTATTGTTCGCTATGTTCGAATCCGACATCTGTTGGGTTAGCTCTGATGTATTCCTGTTTGACTGGAAATCAGAAGGTTCCTCTTCACCATTCACTTCCTCCGATTCTGAGAGTATAGCCTCCGAGGCAATCGAATTAACCGTATCGTTAGCTTCAGACTGAGTTTTGGCATTTTCGAATGATGGCTGCGATTCTTCTCTTTATTTTTTTTCTTTTTTCCCGATTGAGTAAACAATTGGGTTAAGGAAGAGAGTGAGTTAGGATTTACATCGTTACTCCTACCCACCTCGGGTTGGGGAAAGCCTGGAATTGGGTCGGCGGGACCCAACTCCATGATGGGCCCGCAGCCATATCTCCTAATCGGGGGGAAACTAGGCAAAACACACTTACTACCAACACAGAAGGAAAAGAGGCAGGATTCCTAAGTAGAGTAATATTCCTATTTATCTGCTAACAAATACAAATACTAATCCACTAAATTATCTTAAGCCAGGTGCTTAAAACGTGCTTTCACTACCGAACTCCCAGTGAAACTACTTACACTGCATATTAAATTTAAAAGAAATAAATTTGATAATACACTTAAAAAAAAAATAGCTCTATACCATCATGTTAATATAAATTATAGATGTTTAAATAAAATTTTATTTTTATTTTATTTAAAACTATAAGCGATAAAATGGAAATCAATATATCGACATTATTTTATTCTTTAATAAATCTTTCACTCCTTTTATTATTTCTTTTAATGAACTAGAATTAAAAGAAGTTTAAAAACGAATCGCAATTAAATATTTATTTACTACAAATATTTCAATAAAAATTTAAAATCAAAGGTTCTGGCCTCTTTCGTGTTAGTGTAATAATTTATAGTATACATATATTTATTCATAAATAAGATAAATGATTGTTGTGAAGGAAATGTTTTATGACTGTTAGATCGTGAGTAGCATTATTGTTGCTTAGTGGATTGTTGAGTTTATTATTATTATTATGGAATTTTCTTGTAATGGATGGAACGTTGTAAACAGATAGATTAAAAGGTTTTGTTTTATTTATGATTTCAAACTGTTCTTCATGGTATATGATCTCATTTTATACGGAGCACCACAATTAATGGTAGCAGAGGCCCGTGATTGTTGTGAAGAACCAGGTGTGGAAATCGTCGGAACAAAACAAGGAAGAACTTGGTTTGAATTAGGCCTATCTAGTACAGAGGGTACTCCTACGAGGGAGTTTTGCGCCATCCCAATAAATATCGACTGCTACGAGATGACAGTAGCAGCCGGGACCGATGGCTTAACGTGCCCTCCGAAGCACGGGGGGTTTCATGATGGAAGAGCCGCTGGCGGACAAACAAACCAGTGGCTGTACCAACTGCTGGAAAACCAGCTATGGTCACTTGGCAAATGGGTCAGACTAAAGTCCTCCAACAGCCGTGCCCCAAATAGCTGTCCCGCCAGCAGTGGCCCTCAAGCCCTGGCCGTCACCCAGCCAGCAGCTGGCCGCGCCTGAAGTTGCTGAACTCCATCGATTGGCAAGCCAACCGACGAGACAACCAGGCCACGGCCACCCCCGAATTAGGCCTAAAGTCGGTGGAAGAAGACGGGGAAAAATCAAGTTCATCGTCAAGTGATTGCTACAACGTGATGGCAGATTCGTACGGTTTTACCATGAATAGAATTGATCTACTAAACGGTAAAAACTATTTGACATAGTGAATGAAAATGAGTGCTGTGTTGAAGACCAGAAAATTGTTCAAGGAAATTACTGAAGGGGTCGAGCCTAAAGTTAAAGATGAAACGAGTTTAGAAGAAAAGAAGGCAAGGAAGATTTGGGAAGAAAAAAAAAAATGATGAGGCATTTGGATTAATCGTAATGAACTTGAGTGATGAACACGCTGGTATGTTTGTTGGATGCACCGATGCAAAATATATATGGGACGAATTGAAGAAAATGTACGAGGGTAAAGCAGAAGATCTTATTATTGATACGATGTTACAGATAAAAGACATAAGGATGAAACAAAATGAAAGTGTAGATAGTTATATTATTAGAGCTAAGAATATAACTAGTAGATGTGCAGCACTGGGTAGCCCGATGTCAGAAAGAGAAACGATGTTTCATGTAGTTCGAGAAATTCATAGTGATTATGAGTCGGCGGCTATGATCCTGAGATCGCAACGGAACGCATCACTTGAAGAAGTGAGACAATGTTTGTGAGAAGAAGAAGACAGCAGAAATTTGAAAAGAAACAGTAATGACATAAATGAAAGTGCCTATCGTGTAAAGAAATGGCAGCAGAAAAAGAAAGGTAAACAGGAAAACAAAAGGGGGTTGTTTTGTATGTGGAAAGTTTGGACATATTGCGAGAAACTGCTGGCATCATGCAGCTAATACAAATGAAGAGAGAAAACAGAGTGGAAAAGATTCACATTCAGGGAAGGCTATGAAGAATAATGTTATCAGAGACAGAGACAAGCAGCAACAACATTCTAGCATGGTAAGCGAGAATGAACATCATGCTCTTTATATGAATTTCGATAAAGAGGAAGGTGAACGAAGTCAATCTGAAATCTGGAACATAGATTCAGCATGCACAAAGCACATGACTAATAGGCGGGATTGGCTAGAAGACATAGAAGGGATGAATCAAGAATTTCGATCGCAGAGGAAGGAAGAACTATTAATGCCGAAGCAAAAGGGTCCATAAAGTTGAAAGCAATACAAGAAGATGGGAAGCAAGTAAATATTGAGATAAAGGTTGTGTTATACGTACCACAGTTACGAACGAATTTGTTATCAGTGATAGCAATGACGAAACGAGGAACACCGTTGTTTTTCAAGAAAATGGAGCAAACATTTATAATAGAGATAATGAATTAATCATTCAAGCAAAAGTTCAGGATAATTTATTTGTGATGAAGACAGGAAAGTCAGAAGAAAGCATAACGGAAGAATACTGTCTAGATGTAGGAACAAATAAAGCAGTTAAAGAGAAATTATTATGGCACAGAAGATTGAGGCATTTAAATGAAAGATACATGAATGAACTAATGAAAAAGAAAATGGTTCGAGGATTAAATATAACTTCTGGAAAGATCCCAATGTGTGACGGTTGTATGTTAGAAAAAATGACCCAAAAACCTTCTGAGTCTGTATAGGTTGAAAAAAAAACGAAACATGTAATGGAACTAATACATATGGATTTATGTGGTCCCATAGAAGTGGAATCGTTGGGAGGATCAAGGTATTTCTTTACGATGGTGGATTCATACAGTAGAAGAATATTTGTATATTTCTTAAAGTTGAAAGATGAAGCATTGAAGAATTTTGTAGAATTCAAGAAGGAATACGAAAATAGAACCGGAATGAAGATAAAATCTGTGAGGACAGATAATAGAGGAGAATTTGTAAATAATCAATTTAAAGAATTTTTTAAGGAATGTGGAATTCGACATCAAAAAACTGTTCCTTATAGTCTACAAAGTAGCGAGTAGCAGAGAGGACGAATCGCATACTGTTAGATAAAGCCAGAGCAATGTTGATTAATTCGGATTTACCGATGACTTTCTGGGCAGAAACAATTGCGACCGCAACGTATTTGAAAAATATAACACCATGCAGCTGGTTAAAAGGTAAAACACCCATGGAACTGTGACATATATAATACGTCACACAAGTGCAAATACAAATACTTTTTATTTGCACTCGTTTTAAGCCAACTTTGTGATCAACTCCTTTTAATTACATTCTTTTAATGATAATTTTTATTCAACTTTATACTTGTCCTTTTATTACATACTGAAAATGCATTTAGTCTTAAAATATAATTAAGCCTATCTCTCATTGTTCCGACCCGCCAAGTTTCAGAGCGTCACTTGTATCGGGTGCAAAAAGGAGAAAAACGAAAGTTCAAAAAGTGTGTTACTAGACAACAACGAAAATTTATAAAGCATTGCCTGCTTTGTTTTTCAAAACGAAAGTTTCTCACAAACGAACTTTTCTTATCCTTGGTGCAGTCGAGAGCAATGATTGGTCGGTTTAATGCTTTCCCGCGCAGCGAGCGCTGTTTATAAAAGGGGAAAAAGCTCTCTCTCTCTCTCTCTGTGCGTTTTATTCTCATCTCTCTCGCACGTGTGCACTCGAAGGTGGGAGGTCTCAAATAACGTGAGTCCTGTCATTTCGTTTCGTATGTCAAATATGTCTTCTCAATGATGTATTCAATGCATAATTTCATGATTGAGACATCAGTCCTCTCAGACGAACAATTGTGAAGATAAAATACGTTGCTATGGATGGTTCACTGAAGGATACTCATGCGTGAAACCATTGCCACAAATGGCGGAATTGAAACTAAAGTACAGGAGCTTTAGTGACATCGAAGCCCAACAAAGGCAGGTCAACCAGGCTCATAGAAACATTATCAGATCTAACTGAAGGCGTTTCAACCAGGTGACAGACATCTGTGTCATGATGCAAGGATCAACCAGGTCGCTTGCGAGTGATTAATCGAAGAAGGGAAAAGCGAGTTGTGAATCCACGAGGTAACGGTGGCGGCAGCCGTGGGGTGGAGGATCAGCATCGACCAAGCTCTATGGGGAAAGAACAAGCTGAATCGACGCCTCCGATGATGACAAGAGCAACGTCACATCACTAGGAGCAAATACAACGATTCATGGAACGGGCCCCAACGATTATCATCATAGGTGAAAACGTTCATCAAGTTCTTCAACATACTGTCTTGGTGCGTGACAATTGAACATACAGATAAGTGACAAGTGAATTTATGTTTCGTATAAAAAACTAAAATGAGCTCATTTCAATTTAAAATAGAGAGAGTGCGTAAAACTTTGATTGAACAGTTTTATTTGCAAGTATGGGAAAGCTTCTTATTTAGTATAGTTCATTATCATAAAGTTTGAGTCCTTGCATTCTAATATTTAAGCTACATACATATCATTCTCATATAGTTATCAATTTAATACTCTGAATTTACCAATTTGAATCTGCAATTAAATAAAGTATTACATTTATTTTATTTTAGTGGAATGTTCATTTCCTTCCTACACAGTAAACTATAGTACTTAAAATATGAAAGATTGTTCTAGAGTTGATTATAAAGGGACATCAGTATGGAATTAAAATCTTAGTCTTACGAGGAGATGTATAAGAATTAACATTGAAAAGTTTATTGCGGGCACAACACACAAAAAAGAAATCTTTAAGTCTAATACAAAGAAGGGAGAAATATAATATTTGCTCATTACCTGGGTGGGAAGATTATTGTAATCTAGCTTCAGGGAATGGAAGTTTAATATAGAAGGGTATATTTAACCAAGCATCTGTTGCATAGGAATCATGTAACTGCTGTTTGATCTGATTTTCAATGATTGTTCTCTACTATTGTGGAGTGAGTTTTTGAGGCATCATTAAACTCATTAAGCTCATTGTTGCATGGTAGAAGCAACATCACAGAACAATGGACTGGAATAATACGTACAGTCTCATACCTCAAGGTATTTGGATGTGTGGCATATTATTTTGTTAGTAAAAATAAAAGAAGAAAATTGCAACCAAACGCAAGAAGAGGAATATTCATAGGATACTCAAAGAGTAGAAAGGCATATCGAGTGTTTGATGTGGAGACAGAAGAAGTAACTGAAACAAGGGCAGTGAAGTTCAATGAAAGTATTTTGGGGAAACAATTACTTAAAAATGCATCAAGTATTGAAGATGCATTGAAACTTATGCCAGAAAATGTAATAAATGAAGATGATGGTGTAATGCAGTATGAGTGTATGGAGAAGATCAATGATAATCTTGATCAAGAAAGAGAGCAGGATTTAGAAGAAAGAGAAGAAACAAAGGAGGAGGAAGAATCTGATGCAGGAATTTCAGGAGAAGCAGAACGAAGTTCCCGGTCAAAAGGTAGAAGAGCTGGAGTGAGCAATAAAGAGATACAAGCGAGACATGAGTAACAGATAGAAATACGGGAACAGAAGCTATTGGAAGAAGGAGTAAGAAGATCCGAGAGGTTGAAAATGAAGAACGAAAAAGTGAAAGAGTATGAAGTTAATTTAACGGTTGACGATACAGCTGATCCAACGACATATACGCAAGCTATACAATCAGAAGATTCTGAAGAAGGGATACGAGCTATAGAGGAAGAAATTAAATTCTATGAAAATACATGATGTTTGGAAGATAGTAGATAAGCCAGAAAATAAAAAGGTATTACAGCACAAATGGGTTTTTGTGAAGAAAAAGAATAGGAAAGGAAAAAATTATAAGATATAAGGCCAGGCTGGTCGTGGTCGGTTCAGGACAACGTGCTGGAATAGATTACGTGGAAGCGTTTGCACCGGTGATTACAATGGATTCTATGAGAGTTTTATTAGCACTAGCATCTCAAGGAAATATGAAGATATGAGTATATGATGTGAAAACGGCATATTTACATGGAACATTAAGAGAAGAAGTATATATGGACATTCCTGAAGGTTTATTGAAGAATGGAAACGATACATCTAAGGTGTGTAAATTGCAGAGAAGCATCTATGGTTTACCACAGTCTGGCAGATGTTGGTACGAGAAGATGAAAGAAATTTTGGAGGAGACAGGTTTGGAAAGAGTGGAATCTGATCCGTGTGTTTATCATTTACAAAAATATGGGAAGAAAGTATTCATTGGGTTATATGTAGATGATATATTGATAATAGGGTCAGATGACCAGATATTAGATGAAGTAATAACAAAGTTAAGAAAGAAATTGACTTTAACCCAGGCAGAAGGAGAAAAAAAAATATCTGGGCATAGAAATTATTCAAAGAGATGAAGGGATATATATCACCTAAGAACATTATATAGATAAAATTTTAAGAAGATTCAATTTAGGAAATTGTAACTCGACGAAGACACAGAGATTTACAGAATTTAAAGCAAGATAGTGAGTCGAAAAGGATTGATGAGAAAGTGTATCAAGAAATGTTGGGATGCATCATGTACTTAGCTACAAGTACTAGACCAGATTTAGATTTTACAGTTAGTTTACTTTCCCAATTTTTGAAATCACCAAGAGAAGATCATTTGGCAGGAGTTAAGAAAGTTTACAGATATCTTAAAGGGACTAAACATTATAAATTGTTTTATGACAGACACCGAGGAGTGTTAGCATTGAGCGCCGATGCAAGCTGGTGCAATACGGAAAATGCTAAAAGTGTTTCTGGATATTGTGTGAAGTTAGGAAATTCGATAGTTTGTTGGAAAGCTAAAAAGCAGCATTTAGTGGCTCTTTCAACATGTGAAGCAGAACTAATGAGTATCTGTGATGGCATTTGTCATATTAAATGGATGAAGGAATTATTACAAGAAATAGGGATGAGTTCGATGATTAAATTACCAGTACAAGTTCACACAGATAATGCAGCAGCTATAACATGGATCGAGAGTATGGGAAGGAAGACAAGAACAAAGCATATTGGTAGGAAGTATCATTTTGTTAAGGATGAAGCACGAAGAGGTCAAATTAAAGGGCAACATATAGGAACGGAAGAAATGGAGGCAGATATATTAACTAAAATATTGACGGCTATACGAATGGAATCTTGTTTAAGGAAGATGAATGTTTTTATAGAATAAAGATATGAAACGATAAAGGGGGGAATTGTTAGTGTAATAATTTATAGTATACAAATATTTATTCATAAATAAGATAAATGATTGTTGTGAAGGAAATGTTTTATGACTGTTAGATCGTGAGCAGCATTATTGTTGCTTAGTGGATTGTTGAGTTTATTATTATTATGAAATTTTCTTGTAATGGATGAAACTTTATAAGCAGATAGATTAAAAGGTTTTGTTTTATTTATGATTTCAAATCGTTCTTCATGGTATATGATCTCATTTTATACGGAGCACAACATTTCGTTTATTTCCTTTTAATGAGTTAGTCTTTAACGTAGCACTTGTAGCCTTATCTGTCGTAAATATCGGCGTTGTTGTGCTATTACCTCTGTACGTTCAATATAGAATTTACGCCTGTCGATTTTTCCGAATTTCATACGCAGTTTTTCATGCATGATGACGGCGAAGGAAGATCTTGGCCCGCAATATCCAGTTTTCTTTTTAAACTTGTTGAAAAAACATTTGTAATAATAGGATAATCTCCTTCTCGATGTATTTCAGTTGCACGGGCAAATGTTGCTGAAAGTTCAAATTCATCCAAAATTTTTACATGTGACTCCCTTACCCTCTTCTTCCCAGACGCTGAAAAAGGTGAAAGGTTTGGCGTCTTGCTTCAGTCTCCGAAGTAGGCCTGGCTACGTTCTGAATGATTTTTCGAACGGATATCGCTGAAACTTGTGTTGCTTTAGATGTTTCCTCTATTAACGCTGAAGTGGTTTTATCAGAATCGTTAAGTTTAAAATAGGAAAATAATTCTCCACAATCTCCCTAGCTTCATTATAAAGAGTTTGTCCTCGATTTCCAAAAGTATTAAGTGTTGTAGATTAAATAGCCATTAATGATCGCTGATCACTGCACGTTGTGAACGGATTGACGCCCATAGATTAATGAAGAAAACCCATAATTCCATGCGCGTCAATTGCCTGGCATGATTAATCGACATCAACGCTGAGCCACGCCTACTCCAACTTTCCCTGGATCAACTATAGCAGAGGCACTTGGCGTTGCCCGGGATGATTACAGTTGTAGGTAAACAGAACAATCTCAGGAAGTTAAATTATAACTCAAAATTGGTTAAACAATAACTCAATCAATAAAACACAGAGCAAAAGGACTATCTATTCTAAGAAAAATCCGAAAAACAGAATTCTAGCTGATATGCTGGGACTATATTTAACCTCTTGTTGAACTGCCTCAGATTAAAATGATATCCAACTTCATCACCAGGGAACATCACTGGATATTTTAGACCCAAGTTTTTTTTGCTCTTGACATAGAAGCTCTTGCTCTATTCGAAACTCCCGTTGTTCAGATGTTTACAATGCCCGTATAGCTTATTCTGTTTTAGCTGCAGAGTTTCTCTGACCAATACTTGTTCTTTTTCTTTCTGTTCCAGACACACAAATTTTTACCAGTCGCCTGGAAGTTTGATAGGTAGCTCAAGGGAGACACGTGTGACACCTTTGCCTCCTCAATAGACGCTGCCTTATTTATGTCTTGTCACTGAATCATCATTTTATGCTCATTATTAGTAAGCGTTTGAAACGAACGTTCAATCATCACATTATTACCATCTCAGTTTCCAAAATATTCACATTCACACAGATTATAGTCAAAATGTATTTTTATGAAATGTTTGTATCTATTGTGCTACCAAGTAAGCTAGGTGCTATCATGCTTTGAAGATCAACTGGGCAAAGTTTCATCAAGAGCAGAATAAAGCTATAGATTGTATAAGAAACAAATCCACAAACAAACATTCTTCTTTATATATATTTGGCCTAAAAAAGCTGCTATTATACAAGAGGATAATAATATCCCTGCCATGCGAACCAGGAGAGGGGTGGGGGTTCAAACTAACTTTGGGCTGACGAACTTCAAATAAATTTAACGTATAATATACATCACAGTACTCTAATTATACAGTATATACAATGTACAGTTCATTACACAGTACGTTAATTCACTTTTTATTTAAATTAATACTAAAGTGGCCTCTAAAAATGGGGATTACATTACACAAGAGGACAACATTTTTACTGTTTTTTTGCGCTCTAGAAGTGAAATCACATTATACAGGGTTATGCAAGAAAAAAAGAGCAGATTTAAAGTATTTATTTCTAATAATATGGACAATAGATGGAGAATCATATGATAAATCACTAGATAGAGGAAAGTTCAAAGCTTTATTTCATGGTTTCGGATAGTTCAAAATTTTATACACACACCTATTTGTTCCGTTTAATGCCTACAATAGTATTGTTGTTTGTTTACAAGAAAATGGCTATGCTTCAGGAAAACCCATTTTGTGTGCTGCAGTATGCAAGAGTGAATCCATTGTTACTATGAAGCGTGCATTTTGTTTTAAGTTCAACAAATAGCTACCTTGTCCTAAACAGATTTACAGTTGGTGCAAGAAATTTGTAGAAGATGGTTGCATATGCAAAGGGAAAAGGGCAAACATGTTCCTGAAGTTGTCAGAATTGTGTAGGAGGCATGTTCAAATGAAACCAGTTTATCACGTGCCTCACAGTTGGTTAATTGTTGAATGAGGGTGCTGAGAGTGAAGGTGCATATGTTGCTAATTAGCACTAAGAACATTTTCAACTGTACAAGTTTGCATGCGTGGCAGTCATTTGAAGATGGGTGTTGGGTAGTTCAAAACTCATCTAAAGAGGATATTCTCTGTAAGGCTATCAAAAACAAGCGACCCAGCATACTCTCTTCAGGAGTGATCATTAAAATTTCTCTCCAAGCATCTGCCAGATTCACACTTATCAGTCTGACCGGAAAAGGTTGTAGCGTGATTCATCACTCCATAACATAGTTTTCAGGTCTCCTCTGAATCCACACTATGTGTTGATCTGGGTAATGAGGGACTTGCATACAGCAATCTTACCAAGAAAAGCCATATTTTGAGCCATGTTTTGAATGTTTTAGTGAAAATTTGTGTTCCAGTTGATTCCTGGAAATGTGAATTCAAAGAGTAAGCCGACAAATGGCGGATTTTGCTTATTTCCCATCATAGCACTCTATGGACACCGTCATTTTGGTGGGTGATCCACTTTGGGTAGCACTTCCAGCTAACCCCTTGCCCTTCCATCTCAATACAGTACCACTAACTGTTGATTTGGAATGTCTGAATTGCATGACACACAAACCTGCAACATGGCACCTTATTATAATACCCCATTCAAACTCTGTCTGTTCCAAAGAAAAAAAAGACAACACAAACCACTAATCCACAAAATTATCGAAAAAAAAACAAACCCGACCTACGTACATGGCAGCAAGGGAGGGTGGACTCGTTAGAGGTCGAAAAAAAACCAAACATACACCCAGTGTGCTGCTTCGGTTTACTAATGACTTTGTTAATATAAATTGGAAATAATCTAATATCAATAAAATAATTAATAACTTATTACAAATCTGGGGCCTCTTAACAAAGTTAACAACAATATCCTAAAGATTAGCATAAACATAATGCACTTGGCATACTGAGTACGTAATCTGTTTATAATACCCTTATTACTATCATACATCTGTGTTTGGTTCATATAAGTGACCTGCTATTACGTAGAGTGGCCCAGGTATGCTAGCTATTCCCATTTGACTGATCCTGTTATGGCTAACAGCTATATAACCAATGCACGCAAGCGTCGTGTACCCCTTTTTTTAATGAGGGAGAGATACGGTAACCCTGAGAAAACAATACCAATTATATAGCTTATCTAATTAGCCATATTCCTTATTTCTCCGTCACTAGGGTTTATCGCTGCCGTGAATACCTGTTCAAATCCCTATTTTGATGCTTAATTAGCACTGCGATGATCACTTATATAAATAACTTTTACTTTATGATTATTCATATTTACTAGTACAGACAACACTAAATTATTAGACTTTCTTTTAAGAATTATAAAGTTCAATTTAATATTAGCTTAATAACTGTCCTATCAGTTTTTATCCTTGTTTAACTATAAAGCGGTATGCTTTTCTACACAAGTTCTTATACAGGGAGCGTCCACTTAATAGGTTTTGCCCTTTCGCTCGCATACACTAAAGGTGCATAAAAAAATAGTTCCGCAAACTTGGACTTAAAATCTTCCTTATCGACTTTTATTGATTTATGTTCAATCTTGAACTCGTTAAGGCGTTATTTTACGCTGCATCGAATATAATTTAAACGATCTCATCGCTCTCGATGGCAAGGTGTTTTCTCATCTCAGTTGACAAAAGAGCATTCACATCGTTCTATGTTGCAAAATCCGAGTTGTGCAGATTCACCTCCTCGTTATTGATACAAAATGACATCTTATTGCGGGTTCAGATGTTTTGTTTTTTTTAATTGAAACAATCTGCTGCCGCTGCCGACTCTCATACTTTATTTTTCTATCACTATCGAAAAAGGCTTTTGCGAACTCGCCATTTTCGAATCTCGGGCACGATAGCTTTCGCGCATCGTTCAGCGCCCACTCAACAACACGTCCGTCGCTGGCGCTTATCGCTTAACAACTACCAAAATTTAACAATACTACCGAAATTTAGAAAGTTTGCAGCTTTACCGAGAATTTCTCCCCGCTACAACAAAGCCCAGCCTCTCTGGATAGGGCATTGTTGTAGAAGAGGGAAACCTCAATCTCTGAACAACAATAACACTATTTTTTAAACAACGATAATTTTCGTTATAATAGTCAAAATATTTAACTATGCACACTCATTTCTACAACAAACACCACACAATCATGCAAATTAATCATGCGCGCTAACACTTATAACAACCAACACCATACCCAACTTCATACACGCAATCCGCACGCACACGCACACACACACACGCACACACCACCCCCACCAAACGAAACACACACTGACCCTCAGTCACACAAACTCTGTCTGTTCCAAAGAAAAAAGACAACACAAACCACTAATCCACAAAATTATTTAACAAAGACACATTATTAAATGACTCATAATGACTCTTTAGAGTCTTTATTAAATAATTTTGTGGATTAGTTGTTTGTTTTGTCTTTTTTCTTTATTTTGTGACGGGACATATGGCTTATGCAGTTGATATTCCATATGGCCCGCCACAACAGACAGGACTCTAGGTGTAGAGCATGTCTATGTGAGTTAGTCTGTTCATTTTCCATTATGGACTTCGCAAAAGAAAAAAAAGAAGTGGGATAGGGATCGCTCATATCTATAATCAAGAAATTTTTTTTTTCATATAAGATAGAATGAAAAAGGTCATACTAATAATGACAGAGATATTTTATTATTTCATGATTCAACTTTAGTTGCAGTAATAAAAAATAGATCTAAATTGCAACTCTTTTGGCCTGACAGCTGATCTAAATTGCAGATCTAGAAATGAACAAAAGAAAATTATTTGTAGCAATTTATTGAAATAATTTTTTATATTAATGGCGATGTGGGAGAAAATAAAAAGGCACAATCTCTTTGTTTGAAAGTATTTGGCAGGAAAAAGAGTAAAAACAAACGAGGAAGAAGGAGCAGCGTTGCCATGACAACGACCTCCAACGAGAAAAGATTCTCAAAAATCGAGCAGGGAGCCAATTGGGAATTAGGTCAAGTAAGAAAGGAACAATAGAGAATACAAACGAAAGGAAAAATGAAATTTTTTTATTCACTCCGAGACACCGAGTAATACTGACTAGAGGAAGAATAAGAAAAATGAGAAACTTAGCAGCGAGAGCATAGGAGCATGCAGCTTACCGAACCAGGTAGCGAGTGACAGTGGTCCGCAGGTAAGATGACTCGAGCGGCAAGTGTACTATTCTTGTGTGGAGCACGGTGCCAGAGCAGAGAGCAGGCTGAGGGGTTGTGAGCAGAGAAGAGCGGCGGGGTGCCAGGCAGCACGGGAAGGCACCTGTGTTATGGTCCATGACACGGACCCCACAGTCGGGCTGTGGAGAGAGGGCATATGGAGACAACGTGTGATAGTCGCTTTTGGCTGTGCAAGCGCATCGCGAGTGATGGACAGAATGGCAGCATCAACGAGGACGACGCAACGGGTGAAAGGGGAGCATCCATCAGCAGGCCTAAGGAGGCAAGCCCAACAAATCACGAATGAGAGCAGCCAGCATTGAGTGGGACCACGACGTAGAATCTACAAATACCTGTGTGTGTGTGTGTGTGCGTGTGCGTGTGCGTGTGTGTGTGTGTGTGTGTCTCTGTGTGTGAGTGTGAGTGGTTGGGTGTGTGCGATCACCTTGGAAAGCGTGCAGATAAGTAAAATATGATATAAGCGGGCCCACGCAAAACATTTAGTGAATATTGCGAGTGTTAGTGCTCTTAGAAGTGTTTAATACAGTAATTGAGTAGCGTTGACTGAGGAGAAAATCTAATGTACTAAGAACTGCAAGAAAGTAACTGTTGATGTACAACTAAAATTAAAACTTGTTCGATTATAGTTTGTTTAGAGTGCCAGAGAGATTTGTGTATACCAAAATTAAGATCCACATCACTTAAGAGATAGTCAGACTAAAATTTGGTCTTGTTTGTTTTTACTGCATTATTCTTAACGTAAATTTATAAATTTGATTTCTTGTGCCATTTTCTTTTTTTTATTTGTTTAATAAATTTTCATTTATTTATGCTTAAAATTGCAGTGTTGTGCCATTTTAGATCTAAAGTTATGGTAGAGTTGTCAGGCTAATTTTAGGGTTTATAAGGCAGAAAATTTTAATATCAAAGGTTGGGAACAATTTAATCAAAGGTCAATGACCTCCACTATATGATCATCGGTGCAGGTAAGTTATAAGTAAGATTTAAATCGGCAGAGAATAAGAATAGAAAGCAGGGTATTACCACAGAGCATAAGTTTTAACTGTTGAACAAAATCTAGTTTCTCAGATAAGAAAGTTTTGTATTCATAATTAGAACTAAGACCAGGGTCTAGTAGTAGAATTGATAGGAATAAAAGTGCGTAACAAGGAGTATTTTGCACCACAGAGGGTGCCAGGACTCAGTTCTTTACGTAACGTCACAATTTCAATGTCCACAGTTTCTTGGCGTGTTTATTTTATTCTGTCTGTTTCCTTCAAGTAGCCATTTCACTAGGATATGATTCTGGACTAGAATTGGGAGGACTGTGTACAAAGCATTTGTACCAGTTATCGACACGTGATTTTTCGTTTGGCACTGCTTATTATTTTTATGAGGGTGTTCAGTGACTTTACTTAGGAAAAGTAACCGGATACCCTCAGAAAAAAAGTAAAGAGTGCCAAAAGAGAAGTCACGTGTCAATAAAAAGTGTATATTGAAAAGAAACAGTAAGTATGATCATCACTTTGGATCTGACTAACTAATAAATTTTATTTTAGTAGAATCTAAATGGAAGAGACTTTTCATAGCTTTCACAAGCTTCTTTTTCGTCTTTCAATATAACAACTAATGAAAAAATATTGTGTGAAATAAATCTTGTTGCAATAAAATAATGACCTTAAAACTTTTGTTTGCATAAATTTTCATCAGATAAAAAATTAATTTATGCATTATTTTTGAGCAAGCTTGAAATTAAATTTAATCAAATAACATGTAAATAAAATATAATTACCTCATTGGTAAGGATATGTATTATCCTATCATGATATTCTTTTGATATTCCTTGAACAATCATATTTCTGAGATTCCTTAGCATGGCCATAAATGGCAACTTTTTATTATCTAAATAAATAGTACAATAAAAAATTTAAGATGTAATCAAACTTTTTTAGTGTAAAATTTTTTTAATTTAATAATTTTTCTTTCATACCAATCAGCTGTTCCCATACAGCTGCTTTATTTCCATGAAGTGAAATTTGAGTTTCCCAAGTTTCTGGAATAGGGAGTTTCATGCGTTGACCAGATTTACTTTCATCCCAAAGACCAGGTAAACCACTCCTATAGAAAGTCATCAGCTCTGATGGATACCTATAAAAAAAAATTCCCTTTTTTGTAATAAAATATAGATATCAACATTCATTAATAAAATTAGAAACAAACAAAAACAAATGGCATATACAGGCCAAGAGATGTTCCCAAAAACTCCAAGTCTGTTTTCAAAAATGGCTGCATTACAAAGTTTGCTAATAAACAGTTCTATATGACAGTATTAGTATGACTACACTATAACATGTCAAAGTTTTAATGCATCTGTAAATAATAATTTATATTTGGCATTTATCAAAAACTAACCTAAGGCAACAACTTACCATAATCTCTCAACACCAAGAATAAAATACAGGGTGTTTTAAAATGAATATCGGGGTTTTGAGGCTTCGTAGTATTTATTATATTTAACTTACATTTATAAATAAATAATACATCAAATGAAAGAGCAATTCAAACAATTTTTCCTACAAGTGTTCAATGTGAACACCGTTTGTCACAAGGCACACATCGAGTCGATAGGAGAGTGCTTCCCAAATCTTGATTAGTTGTGTCTGGAGTAATTGTTGCAACCACTGCTTCAATCCTGTTTCTTAAGTTGGGTAGGTCAGCTGGTACACATTATCCTTTATGAACCCCCAAAGTAAAAATCGCACAACTTCAGATTGGGTGATCATGGAGGCCATGCGAAACAAGCTGTCATTTGGCCCTTTGCAGTCAATCCGGCGCTTGGGTACGACATTTAACCAATCGCGTACAGAGTTATGCCACAAGTGTTACCAACAAAACCGTGTGACTTGCTCTTTCATTTGATGTATTATTTATAACTTTAAGTTAGTAAATACTACGAAGCCTCAAAACCCAGATATTCATTTTGAAACGCCCTGTACAATACATGACAAACAGAGTGGAAATTATGTTCCCCATGTTCCATATTCAAAGGATGTGGACAGCTGTTTGATTGTAATCGAGAAGGCAGTAAGCATTGTTTAATTTTAACCAGTCAGAGTTGCGTAATTTTATAAGTTCCTATTGTTATCATGGCTAAGTGACAAAAAAAAAAAAAGAAAAGAAAAAGAAAGCTGATGTTAACGAACGTTTATGTATTTTCTTTATCCTAAGCAATAATTCAAGTATAAAATGTTTTATGATGTTTAAATAAGTTAGACTCTTTTGTGACATTCATGTCAGTGGTGTCACATGGGCCCGGTGGAAACTGAGTATTTTTATTTTTTATTGCGTGTGGTCAGTAACGAGATTTTCTTGTAAGCTTATTTTGGTTTAGGCCCTATTAAAACTTATCTTTAAAACCTTTAATCCTCAGCAGTCCTTACTATTTTGTGTTAGTGTTAAGTTCCGCACTTAAACTTACTATTACGGAGTGCATTTTGTGTTTTAGTTACTGATTGTTGATGTCGACGGAGCGTGATCGTTGCGTATTGGCATTGTTTTCTCAGGCCAGATTTCTGAGAAAATGATGCTGGTCTCCCAACAAGACATTATAACGCTACATGACCAAAAAGAGCATTATCCTATATTTTGTGGAATAGGATAATCGTTGCTGATAAGGAACTATGGTACTAGCTAGCAAATGTGCCGAGCGTATGTTTGGCGTGTCTGGATACGTAATGGCGGCCGTGCGAAATAGCACGGCACGTTAAAACGGTCTGATAGCAAAAGCATCTGATGGTGGTTTTGATGAAATTATACTTTTAATGTTCTGTTATATTTGTACCAATATTCTTAATGATGTGTATCCGCTTTGTGATGGTTTCTACGTCGGCATTCAACTAATATAATTCGAACACTACGAATTAAAATCATTCATGGGAGATGAAACTGCCAGTAATGCAGGGAAGCCAATTAATACTAGCCTTTAACGATGACATCAAATTGGTGAGTCACTGTTAACTTATCACTTTCCTGCATGGATGAGGCAGCCAGCATTAGACTACTTTCCCCTCATTCTAAATGTCACCAGCGGTGTTGGAGTCTACTAATCACCAACTTGACTGCGACTGTGTCCCTTCGCAATCAAGAGTGCTAGCGAAGAGTGTTCCCTCGGCATAAGCTTGTATGTAACGTCTCCCTAGGAAGAGCAAGGGCCTCCTGGCCCGAACTAGAATCACATTAATGCCATTTTGTAGTTGTATAAGTGTATTGGAATAAGCACTGCATATCTGGTCTCCCAAAGGTGGGGTATTCTGTAGGTCCCTACTCGCAGGATACAGAAGATTAACCTGTATAACATGGTATGCACGAAGGGGCATAGCAAGCACGTAGCAGTAGATGAACCCCTTTAAGCCCAGGATGTGTGCATAGAGTGAAACGAGTGTCTACAGCACGATAACGTTAAAGGGTGGGGTAAGCTTGATGCATAAGCTTAGAGGCTGTATTGTGGGGCATCACTTGGTGGGGTTACGGTGCTTCCCCCCCCAAATCTATGCCATAACAAAAAGCAAAGGGGGGGGGGGGGTGTATGGGTGACGTTGTCTGTCTCGAATAAGTAGTGTTGCTCTCCATACAGGCGAAGCTGGATGCAATACCGTCCGTGTTTGAAGTCATCCTGCACCGCTGAGGGTTGGTACAAACCTGGGCAATGAGGGCAAAACTCAGAGTGACACCTTAGGGAGCATTGTGGAGCATGTCATAATAAGAGATAACAAATTGCCCGATTCTGTTATCAATGATATATAGAAATAAGCAGGTTAATGTTAGAGCGTACATATTAAGCTAGAGGGGCACCTCCAAGCAACATATTAATAGAGTTTATTCAGATGAAATGTTTATTCTGATTTTGCTATTTACTTTCATATTGAACGTAGTTTTAGGAAACCTAAATTGTCAATGCTTACCCCCCTTAGCCAGGCCCCGAACCCCTGACGTGTGTTTCTCACGCAGTAGGCTGTTGCACTTGCTCAACCATTAATGGTCAGTGCTCATGGGGGCCCGTTACGCTTTTTTCTTGATATATTAAAGCACTCTTAGACCATATTATGATAGCAGAGTGTGGTTACCCATAATAAGGAAGAAAATGGATTGTATTGAGGAGCAGAGAAAAATTAGAAGAATTGCCTTTCTGTGATTGACTGTCATGGTAGACATGAGCACGCTGGGTTTTGCCCAGATCGAACATTTGTCAGCAAGTAATTAGCACGTACGGAGCATGAAACTAATTGCATATATGAAGGATCGTCATCTGCACGAAATTTTAACTGACGATGAACCAAAACGACATGAATCGAGCTCCAACGATCATGCCTCGTTCTAAGTTGGTCAAATCCTTGGATTTACCCATATTCAGTCCACTTCTGCTGCTGATTGCAACTTGTGATCCAATGAATCCCTTTTATACACCGCTTCGGCCTGTTCCTTTGTTTGGGTGTCACTGGGAGGCCGATCCATTTTCTGTAAGAGGTGTCTCTAATAAATTGGTCGTTCAGTATATTATAGATATACAGGGTGGGTCAAAAAAACTCGCCACTGACAATTTCTAAGTCCAATGATAATGGTCCACAAAGGGGTGAGCGATTCTAGAAGTAAGAACGTTACCATTAATTAAGGCAGGCGTTCCATTTAACGTTAACACCTGCCTTAATTAATGGTAGTGTTCTTCCTTCTAGAATCACTCATCCCTAAGTGGACTGTTTCCATTGGACTTAGAAATTTTCAGTGGCAATTTTTTTTTGGTCCACCCTGTGTATATATACAAGGTGATTATAATTAAAGTCCCTTTGTAAAAATGCTATAAAAAAACAACCATGAGTCCGAATGACTTCAAATTTGGACTGAGCATTCTTGAAGAAGGGGCATTTGATATGGATAAGAAAAAAAATAGTTCCAAAATTTATCACTAGATGGCGCTGTAAGCGGCATATTATGCCTAGGAGGATTTGTACTATGCAAATTGAAAGATACGCATGCGCATGAGACATTGCATGTGTTATAAAAACGCAGGCCTCATGGCGTTCTCGTCATATTTGTATCTCAGCAGCTTGCCATGGGTCTGTCAATGAAGGATCGCGCTCTGCTTGTGAAGCTCTTTTACAAGAATGGCGACTCTGCCATAGCAGCTTTAAAGAAATTTCGGGTATTAAAGGGAATGAAAAAAGGATGTGGTCCGATGTCTGCAAAGGCTCTGAGGTGTATGATTAAAAAATTCGAAGCGACAGGTTCTTTTGCAGTGAAATCTGGCAGAGGGAGGAAAGCAGTTGCTTTGACGTCAGTAGAAGATGTGGCTGAAGCATTAGAGGAAGGGTCGAACAGTGGTGTGCAAACGTGCAGTGCACGGGGAATTGCCCGAACTTTAGACATGCCTGTGAGCACGGTCAATAAAATTTTACGCAATATCCTGCATTGTTATCCCTATAAAATTACCCATGTTCAGGAGTTACTTCCTGCTGACCTGCCAATTAGACACACGTTTGCTTTAGAATTTCTAGCTCGCATGGAAGTGGACAATGAATGGCCATGGAACATCTTGTGGACAGACGAAGCCCATTTTTATCTCCACGGCGTTGTCAATACACAAAATTGCAGGATATGGGCAACGGAAAACCTTTCGCATGTGTTTCAATACCGCTTCATTTTGCAAAGGTAACTGTGTGGTGCGGGATGACAGCATCATTGATTATAGGGCCATTTTTTTTCGAGGAAGTGGGTCCTGCGGGTCCCGTTACCTGTACAGTCAATGGTCAACGGTATGCGTGTCTTTTACACAACCAGGTAATTCCAACACTTCAACAGCATGCATGCGTGGATAGAATAATTTTCATGCAAGATGGCGCTCCTCCGCACATTGCAAAGCCAGTGAAGCAACTGCTGAAGACACATTTCGGAGATGATAGAATTATCAGCCGTCATTTTCCGAGAGCCTGGCCTGCAAGATCACCGGACCTCAATCCTTGTGACTTCTGGCTCTGGGGTTACCTTAAAAATCATGTGTTCAGTGGCCCAGTTGCAAATTTAGCGGAATTGAAGGCTCGGATTACGCACCACGTTCACAACGTGACCCCGGAGACACTCCGGTCTGTTGTGGAACATGCTGTTTATCGGTTAAAACTTGTGGAGGAAAATGGTGGACAGTATATTGAACATGTCTTGCGCAAGTCCCGAGATAATTAATAGGCGTTTCCATTGTTGCTTTTTATGCGGTTTTTGGCCCAAGGACAATTAAAAACCGAATCATCATGTGCTTTTTATGCGGTTTTTGGCCCAAGGACAATTAAAAACCGATTTTTCCCATCCGATGTGGTACGACCTTGCCGTGGTGGATGGGCTTTGCACTAACAGTGCCACAACTGTTAAATGACTTGAAAGTCATGTTTTCCATCATCAAACCCGAAGCAATCATGTTCATTGACCGGTACAGTTGATTTTTTGCTAATACTGTACTGTATAATAAAAAAAAAATCATGTTTAACTTGTTTTAGTGTCAATTGCATTCCTTGACCAACTTTAATGTAAAAACATCATGCCATAAACAACTCATGCCAAAGCCGTCGTATTTCAATTCAAAATGCCACTTCTAGCTGAATCCGCTTCCGTTATGCCGCTTACAGCGCCATCTAGTGATAAATTTTGGAACTATTTTTTTCTTATCCCATATCAAATGCCCCTTCTTCAAGAATGCTCAGTCCAAATTTGAAGTCATTCGGACTCATGGTTGTTTTTTTATAGCATTTTTACAAAGGGACTTTAATTATAATCACCTTGTATATTGTAGCGTGCTAGAAATTGAGGCTTCAATTCCCGACATGCTCAGCCTTTATTTAAAGGAAGGAATTCCTCCTCTAAATAATTCACTCCTTCCCCTTTAAAGTTAGAACCACGCCAGAACCCCTAAAAAACAAAGTATCTACGGAAAAGTCAAACAAGTTCACTTTAATGAGTTATTTGTAATTTGCATAAGTTTAATTTCATTAAAACCAGAATCAGAAATTATTTTTGACGGATTAAGAACTTAAAGGATCGATAGACGACCCATTAAGTTCAAGACAGGAAAACGCGTGGAGATAAAACCCTTCCAAATTGCCCCTCCTATTGAATACTTAAGTAACGTAAATGAGAACTGACCAGTTCCAAACAAATATTTCTTTTATTACAAATCGGAAGATATAATGCCAACAGTGAAGTGTTATCCCAAACGATTAACTAATGAATGTACACCAATTCGAAAGATAAATATTTTAGTGAAGGTAATCAGCCGACGAGGCACATGAATACGAGTCGACGAAGTGGCGGAAGGCAAACGGTAGTTAATGGTCAGTTAATCCCCCTAAAGTTACCACAAACGTCATCTGCGGAGGGGAAGGGAGGGATAAAGGCACACCATCCACGACGCAGTCCAATTCCTAGTTGATTAAAAGACACCCAACGAAAGCTAGTCGTTTGGGAAGTTAGGCATTTAGAATAAGTATTTGGAAATAAAAAAAAAATAGATTATAATTTGAATAAAGAGAAATCTGATTAAAAGGTAATGAACAAAAGAAATAAAAAAAAATTTAAATAAAAACACCAAAGAGTTAAATAAGCAAAAAAAAAAAACAGAGACCTCGAAAAGACTAGACACCTAAAGGGAAAACATGCTAATAATACTGTAAACAAGTATCAATGATAAGTGGTAAAGGACGAGTCAGGAATAGGTTGCAAGACAAAAAAAGGCAGAAAGGCTAGATACAGACTCACACATGGGACGGACACACAAAAACGATCATCCACACATAGCGAGGTCCTGGAAAAGAAAAAGCATAGTGTGACATATTGTAATATGCCACGACATGTTTGGGATAATTTATCCAAACATGTGTTTATTTTATTAGTTATGAAAACTGAAGGTATGGAAGATTGACCGTCTGTATTCAATTATCAACTGAAAGTATTTTATCTTATTGGATTTAGATTATATAATTGTCAAATTAGTTTATTCAGTAAAGTATATTTTAGTAGAAATTGATTTCTGACAATCAATGCTTTAGGCCTCGTTCCTGGCCCTTTGTTCTTTTTGGCAGGAAAAGTTTAATTGATAAGAAAAGGATAGGGGATGAGTCATGGAGATAAGGAAGCGGGTGCGGGAGCGAGCACATGAAACAACGATTGGCTAGTTATTATTATTATTATTGTATTTTCTGCGGAACTTTTGTGGAGAAGAAATTTGTGATGGGAGAAAAAATTAAAAGACACTCGACATAGACAACTGGTGACAACAAGTTGTCAGTAGTGTAACCAATTTATGTGCTAAAAGTGATTGTGTAGAAAGAGGTAGCGTGGCAAGGTTCGGCTCTGCGTTAGGCGGCCGCATCTCGGCTCGCCTCGGCGTGGAAGCCGGACAGGGACGATGCCAGACAGAGGTTCTTCGGTGACAACGTTGCGGAAGACAAGCACCCACCAGAAAAAGGGAGCCTGTACAACAACAAGCGACAGCAGAGATGGCAACAGCGATTTCCAAGGTAGGACGTGGAATCCACCGGCTGTCCGCCAGTAGGAAGTGAACCGACGGGAGGCCAAACTGGCGAGGAGATTCGTGGGCACGTCGTGGAGGTCTAGCGGCGTAGCGACTCAGGAGCCAGGCAGGCCAAGTAACGTGAAACAGACGAACGGCGGCGACGGTGAACATCGAAACCCTTCAGAGACGGTGGTGTATCAACCGCCAAGCAAAGTGTCGGACAGAACTTCTTAATGGTGACAGTTAAGTGACAATTTAATTAAGGATCCTGGTAGATAGATGTGGAAAGGAGAAGCTTAAGTTCAAGCTTTGTAGTTTAACGTTATGCATAACGGGGTATCTATTCATAGGGGTAGGGACTTTAATGCAATTTTGTGATAATATTCACTGATTTATTGACATATACAAACCGTACGTAGTTTTACTGAATATCTTTTGATTCATTAGGCCATTCAAATTCTTTTTTTTTTGCTTATCTTACTTATGCATTATGGAAGTAGTCTAATTTCTCTTAATTTAATTGATTTGTTAATAAAACTGGTTCTTTTGATTTTTATTTCAATCTTCCAGGCTTACAGTTAATTAAGTTGTATTAAAGGGGAATTTAGATTATGAAGCAATAAATTAAGAGCTCTTGTTAGGTAATTTTGTGGCCACGAGACGTAGTATCTTTATTAAGCTTTAGTTATTTTAATACCACTATACGATCCGTTAGAGTTTGCGTTATCTTTGGGAATAAGTAAATGGCATGCGTTGCGTTGTTCGGACATAGCTGTGCTTCGGCACACTGAGTTTGGCAAATGACACCACCCAAATTAGGGCTAATAAGGCACCATAAAACACGCATACCCCGCATCCTCACAATAGTTATATAAAAAAAAAAAAAAATCAAAGAAGAAGAATGAATTTCTACAATAATACAAAAAGAAACGATAAAAGAAAACAAAATTTTTAGACTAAAGTCCAAAGAGGGATTATCGCTGACGCTTGAACCCTTGATATGCGATTGCCTTCGTCTTGTTTGTGGACGAGTTAATCCGGAATCGTAAATACATGATGGCGCTGAATCTTAAGATGGGTGAGCTTGATTTTCAGTGAAAGACAACTCTTGACTGCAACGAGGAGGTCCGAGAGCGCAGCGTGTAGAAAGGCCTAGTCCGAATCTCGATAAGCCATAAAGAAACACAAAAGGAACAGTCACGTTCAGCGAAATGGACTATTAGTTAATTGAAAACCTTTTATCCGAAAATCTATGGAATTCTACAGCAACGACACATCAACGGAGGTGCTGACAAATCACAACGACCAGCGATGGCGTGATTCCGCGCTATGGAGTGTTAACTAAAGTTTAATTTCCTTCTCTTAAAGAAAGCAGATAAAAGAAAATGGTTGACCAACCTGTCACTTGTAGGTAATAGATAAACGGTCCGAAGCTTACTAACGACGTCTTTGTCGCGCAATGAGGAGAAAACCCAGCTCTATTGCCGTAACCACGAAACACCATTATCTTTGAAGACGGACTTATGTGGACGTTCCATTATGTAGAGAAAGAAAAATAGAATTTCCCATGATGAAATTTCTAGGCTGGTCTACTGAGGCAAGGACGAATATCCAGATCCAAAGCTGCAGGCCAAACGCTTCAATTGCCGCATTCGACTGACAGCTTAGTTGACTTTATATCCTGAAGGAGAAATTTTTATGAGTTCCGAGGGAGAGGTGTTGAACCATATCGAGTGCTACCGGCTATGGACAAAAGTAGGTTGTCCAGTTCAGTCTGCAAAACCAGCTCGCTCCGCTGTTGTCCCATCCGAAGGCAACGACAGACTGCCTCCTTCAAAAGATTCTTTCCAACATGTCAAAAAAGACACAAGACTCGTATACTCGCGCTCAGAAAAAAATTAAGACGCGGGTGACGCTCTAAAAGAATAACCTCCCATAACAAAGGGGGTTTAACTCGACAATCACATAAAAGGCAAGACATCAGAATGCCGATTTAAACAGTCTGTTTAAATAAAAGCGGCAATAAACGTAGTTTTAAGGAAAAATGAATATATATATATATATATATATACAGAAATAAACGTAAAATATTTTAAGCAAACTTTTAAAATATTAAAATTATCAATTCAACCTTTTTTTTGCCAAAACTCTCCAATCAAAGAGCAAAATGACAAAAAGCAAATACGTGAAACTGGATCTAAGCACTTGGGTTTTTTTAATTCACGCAAAAAAAGAATATTTTAAGATGATAAAAAAATTATAAACTCAGACAGAAGAGTTTCAAAAGTCTTAAAAATTGCACAAATGAACGCTTAAACCACAGAAAAATTTACTTCTTAAAATTCTTAGTTCCAAATGAAACCCGGGTAATGTATAGTCGACCGCCGTACTTCGAGCCTCGTAATTCGGTTCCATAAGCAAATAAAAATTCGAAAGTAGTCAAAAGGTGACCTGGCCAGGCCAAATGTAGAGGAAAGTAAGTACACATTTCCTCGAAGTAAGGGAACCAAAGGGGAAGTGAGACCGACTCCATATAAAACCAGAAAAAGCAATTTCCTTAACAATGCGACATAAGCGTGTCATGTGAATTGGAGGGGGGACACAATAATCTCCGGAGAACTAAGAGGTACGTAAAGTTTTTCTACAACGGAGACAAGTGCCTCCCTTGGCGTATAACCAAACGGTCTAATTTAAAGACATAAGAAACATAGGACTGTCGATTCGAACTCTCCCGAAGCTCCAACTTAACACTGGAGCGGGAACTGTCAGCATCAAAAGTGACCAAATAAAGAGGGAAAAATGTATACATAAGTATCAGCGACTCAGTGTCCGTTGAACAAAAAAAAATTTTCTCATGAAAACTTACTGGAACCAGTTCCGAAAAAAGCGGTACGCTACAATTATGTTATATAATATATATAAATTTTAAAAAATTTTAAAAAATTGGTGTTAATAATTGAAACAATTAAAATAACCAAAAAGAATTTTTACATAACATATTTAAAGCATTTTATTTTTTAAATATTTTATTATTTTTATTTAAATTAAATTATTTAGAAAATGGACAAATAGGACAATTGCTGACATGCACAAATTCAATACAAATGAAAGTGAAAGGAATCAGATGAAACACGGTTTAGAAGATAAGTATGAATTAGTTTATGATATTGGTTCATTTATCATTGGTATATGACCAAAAATACAAACTTTAAAGAAATCAAAATAAAAACTTTTGCTTTCCAAAAAAAATTGTGAGAGGATGCCACAGAAGTTTTAAATTATCTTGGTTGGAAGATCATTCTTGGCTTGTTTACAGTCCAAAATTAGATGGGGCTTTATGTATTGTCTTTGTCTTATTTGTAAATTGTAATCAATTTCAAAACGTAGGGTATTTAGTTACGAGGCCATTTAAAGAATGGCAGAAAATGAGTGAAGAAATAAAACAGCATCCAAGAAAATGTCATAAACTGGCACTCGAACTGGCTGAAGCATTTGTTTCAAAAAGGGAAAATCCAACTCAAACATTGCCATTAATAATGGACAAAAGGTTGGCTGAAAACATCGAAAGAAACCAACATATTTTAAAATGTTTAATTGAAGGGATAAGTTTTTGCAGTAAACAATGTATTGCTTTTAAGAGTGATGAAGAAAATTTAAGTAATGTCATGAGTCGTGATAGGAAAAACCCTGGAACTGTTAGAGAGGAATTTCTTGAATTTATACCTCTTACAAGAATAATTGGGTTGCATATTTCTGAAAAGATTATTAACATGTTGAATAAATTTGGTTTGGTGAAAGACAAGCTTATTGGGCAATCATATGATGGAGCAAGTAATATGTCCAGTTCAAACATTGGAGTTCAAAGATTTGTTAGAGATACTGCACCAAATGCTCAATATGTACACTGTCATTCGCATGTCTGAAATCTGTGCATTGCTCACTCGTGTTCAATTTTGTCCGTAAAAAATGCTCTCGATATTGCAAAAAAGTGCAGTGATGTCTTTTAATGCTAGCCCAAAGAGATTTGCACTGTTAGCTAACATCACACAACAAGAAGTACCGCACTTAGGACAAAAAAATGCTATTATTGATTTTTGTAAGACTAGATGGTCATCCAGATATAATGCACTTAGCCACTTTTATCTGTCTTTAACATACATCATTAAATGCCTGGAGTTAATTGGTTTTGGCCTACATACTGATACATATTCTAATGATTTTGCATTGGGATGGTATAGAGAGAGCAAACAAAAAGCAACTAACTTGTTATCTAGCCTTACAAATTTTGAATTTATTATTACTTTTCTTGTAATTTACCAAACATTTTCTCATTTACAAGGAATTACGCAAAAGCTACAAAGTTAGAACGATCGAAATTTTAAGCGATTATGCTGAAAATAATGGAATTAAGCATTTCTACTGTGAAATGCATAATTCAGTGGAGAATCAGTTCAAATAATATTTGATCATGCTTCATGATTGGCTGAGGAAATTGATGTTGATGTAACTGCATCACGCATTGCAAAAAGACAGATTTATAGGTCAAATGCATCTTCTGTTTCTACCGAAGATTACTATTTAAAAAATTTGATGGTTCCATTTCTTGATCACATAATACAAGAAATAACAACTCAGTTTTCACCTACAGCATTGCAGTCATTGTCTTTGTTAAAACTTGTCCCTCAAGTTTGTAATACTGACAAAAACATCACTTTCAGTCTAGAGGATGCCCAAAATTTTAGCCGTTTAGTAATTGATTCTCCTGAAATTGTTTACCAAGAGTTCAAGAGTTTTTACATTGGAAAAAGAAATGGTCAACAGTAGAAATTGAAGAATTACCAACTTCTTGTTCATCAGCCTTAGCTAACTGTGATGAAATGTTATTTCCTAATTTACATTCTTTATTAGATTATGTTTGTTCTTTACCAGTTACTTCATGTGAACAGCAGTTGGTGACAGCCACTGGTTTGTTTGTCCGCCAGCAGCTCTTCCATCATGAAACCCCCCGTGCTTCGGAGGGCACGTTAAGCCGTCGGTCCCGGCTGCTACTGTCATCTCGTAGCAGTCGTTATTCACTGGGATGGCGCAAAACTCCCTCGTAGGAGTAGGTGCCGCAGATTGTCGCTTCGCGATAATCTACCCTCTGTACTAGATACTAGAACTTCATGTGAATGTGAACGATCATTCAGTGGATTACAATGACTCCACACTTATCTGAGAAAGTCTATGAGTGAAGACTGGCTCTCGGCTCTGGCTTTAATTCATATCCATACACTTGTTGGAACCTTAATTCAGTTGATGGGAAGCGCACTCTAGTGACTGTGAGAAAAACTAACGACCTGTATCATTGTCTAGCGCCTGTACAATCCCATTAGATTTTTCAGTGCATGTATCATATTATTCTTGCTGCATATTTGCATAAACCCTCATTTCCAGCAATGCAGTTATAAAAAATCCTGATAAGCTTATTTTCATCATCAGTTTTCATATTTCAATGTTTATCACGATTACTGTATCTTGTTAATATACAGGGCGTTTCAAAAATACGTTTACAAACTTTGGGGGCAGTTTCCTTACACCAAAACAAGAAAAAAAAAATTCATACGAACATGAGTCCGAATTTGAACGCTAACTGAGATATTAACAGAAATAAAATTGCCGGCACCAAGATCAACATGTTAATAACTCGGGTTCTATAATATCTAGGATGATGAAATTTGGTGAAATAATAGGGTACATAAAACAATGCATACCGTTAAAATTTGATCGAATTCCAATATGTAGTTTCTGAGTTACGCATTCAAAATCGTGACAGTGCTCACATGCGAGTACTAACCAGCATGGTTTATGATGCTGAGTGCGCAACTCTGAAACTAATCGTTGAAATTCGATCATATTTTAACAGTATACACAGTTTTATGTACCCTATTATTCCCCCAAATTGTATCATCATAGATGTTATAGAACCTGAGTTATTAACATGTTGATCTCGGTAGTGGCATTTTTATTTCTCTTTATATCTCAGTTAGCGTTCAAATTCGGACCCATGTTCATATGAATTTTTTTTCTTGTTTTGGTGTAAGGAATCCATCCCATAAAAACTTTATAGCTTATAAATATCTCACCAGAGCCAAACAATTTACAAATAAATATTCGCCTGAATAAGAGAAGTCTGTATATATTGAGTTTATTGATCGAACATGTTAATTGTATACTTTTTCTTGCCATGATTACACTCACAATTTTAGTGTAAATATGTGCATTATGTTTGTGTTTACAGGCTGTTAATTATGAAAATTGCCACTAGAGGGTCGCTACCGCAGCGCACCTAACAGGTTTCTACAAGCGTATTATGATAAAAAAATTGATCTGAATAAAATTGTTGATTTATTTGCCAATCTCCATCTTAGAAAAATGAGATTTACATCACTTTTAAATGTCACGCGAATTATCATTTTTTCTTCTTCAAAAGAATAAAATCAGCTAAGAAATTACATGTACCGATGTATCATTATTTATCTTACATAAATAATAACTACGTATAGATTATATCACATACATGACACATTGTTGGCCAGTTGAAAATGCCTTATTAAAGGTGAAAATTCTTATTCAGGCTGATAATTTGCCTTAAATATAATATGATGTACAGAATATGTGGTTATTATTTATGTAAGCTGGATAAAATCATCATTAAAAATGTGTGCACAAGTATCATTATTAAAATACTATTAACCAATTATGAAATGAAATAAAAGAAGATAAAGAGTTTTTATGAAAGTTTGATTAGTTAATACATAAAACGTCCACGATTATGAGACAAAAGAACCCCCCCTTTTTTTTATTGCTGCCTACAGCCCTGATGTGGACACGTGGGGTCTTCTGACCACCTGCAGGGGAGCAGATATTGAAATCATGTGGGGAGGAGAAGACAAAGAAGTTGCAACTTGTTGCAATTGACGAACATCACAATTCTCCTCCTCCGTGAAGCAGTTCGGGCACTCGGTGCATTGTTACGTTCCTTCTTGATGTGGTTCAGCACGGCGCGTCCTTCATGAAGTTGGCGGTAGTCAACGGCGACGGAGGTCGTAGGGCATTGGTTTCCATACAGATCATTCTGGGCCGGTTGATGTTGGCTCGGGGTCCCATTTGCTCGTTAGGTTGGTTGATGAAGATGGGGTCTTCATCCTTATCTTCTTCGTGGTCATCTTGGTCACTGTCTGCCGGTGATTGATGTGTCTTAGACCTGCAAGTTTTCCCCTTAGAACTTATGTTCCCTCATGCCGCCTTAAGCCAATCGACGTGAACCACCTGCTTCTTTCGCATGCCAGACCCCTGAACCTCATAGCTCACAGGCCCAATCTTCGGGTAACACGATAAAGACTGCCATCCTTATGCCCTAGCTTACTTTTGCCCTTGCCTTTGGTCAGTAACAACACCTTATCACCCACCTGGAAGCTTTTTAGGTTTCTTCCGTGATTGTGTTTTTGAATCTTGGTATTTCTGCGTGTGTCACTTTCTTTATTGGCTATTCTGAAGCAGTTCTCAACCTGACCATCAACTAAGACTTATATGTAGTTGGATCAGTCTCAGTTCCTTCCGGCCTTTCCCTTTCCCATGGAGTGTGTGGATCAACCCTGTACAGCAGATATCCAGGAGTGTCCCCTGTGTTTTCGTTGTACGTGGTTCTGATGTTAAATAGGGCAGCGTTCAAAAAGTTATCCCACACATGCAGCATCCCGTCACAGAGGCGCCTCAGAGTTTCGAGGATATTCTGATTCATCCTCTCGACGAGGCCATTAGAATTGGGGCGATAAGCCGTGATACATGTGTGAGTGATTTCAAGATCTTCTAGAACGTTCCGCATTATCTCAGAGGTAAAATTCATCCCTCTGTCGAATATCAGTTCCATGGGTATCACGTAGCGACAGATTATTTGTTCAACAAATGCCTTGGCGACACTTGTGGCCTGTTGGTCTCTTAAGGAAACAGCCTCGGGGTTCTAGTCATAACATCAATGCATACAAATATGTATCTTTATCCATTGTCAGTCTCTGATAATGAGCCTACAATATCAAGGGCAACCTTTTCAAAGGGATATTCCGCCCTTATTCCCTGTTGGAATGGTGCTGGTCCCTTTTCTAATTTGCATTTTTGACACGTACGGCACGCCTGGATATACTTTGCAACATCCTTCCCCATTGAAGGCCAGTAATAGTGTCTTTTTAGTTCATTTAGTTTTATTTATGCCTTTGTGTCCCAGTAACTTGCTGTCGTGGGCTATTTCAATTACGCGGAATCTCATGTCCTCTCCAATACACAATTTACCTGCACTCTGATTCTACCCCTCCCCCTCTCTGTTTGCTTAATGGGGAACCATTTCAGAATTCCATTGTGTAACCTGAACTGGCCGAGTTTTTTAAACTCCTTGGGTATTTCTTTTTTCTTACTCAGTGTGTTGCATAATTCACTGAACATGTAATCTTTCTCTTGAGATGAGTTTGTCTTTCTCTAAAGTATTTCTATTTATTCTAGCGATTCCATTACTCTCATGCAAAGGGGGGCGAGAGAGGAAGTCAGGGACAACACTCTCTTCACCTCTTATATGGGAAATCCGAATGTCGTACTCTTGGATTTCAAGAGGCCAGCGCAAAAGACGCTGATTCATAGCCCCAATGTTAGCTAAGAAGGAGAGAGGTTTATGATCAGAGAGCAGATCAACTGAAAAACCTAAGACAATATGTCTGAACTGACAAAGTGCAAGTACAATTCCCAGTAGCTCCACAATGACTGAGTAATTTATCTGGGCACCTTCAAGTTTTGAGCTAAAAAAAGCTATGAATCATATACCCTGATCAGTCTGTTGCTGAAGAACGGCCCCCAAAGCCTCAGCCGAAGCATCAGTGCAAGCAAGAAAGGCTTGGAATGGTCGAAGGGTGTCAGAACAGGAGGGTTCATAATAGCAGACTTCAGGGAGTTAAATGACTCATGGCACTACCAGGACCAATTAAATCTGTCTCCTCCTTTCCTAGTCAAGTTGGTCAAAGGAGTTACAACTCTTGACATATTTTATATAAATGGATGGTAAAAGTTCGAGGCACAAATAAAAGACCAAACATCTTTGACTATCGGTGGTGTTTCCAACTTAGCTATGGTTATGACATTTTCGGGATCGGGTGTCAGGCCTTCTTTTGCCCCAGATAAAGTACCTCCATCATCATAATCTTGCATTTGGATGGCTTCATAATTATGTTGTTTCTTATATATACTTAGGACCCATGTAAGTATCTCCAGGTGTTCTTCTGCTGTTTTAGTATAAATAAGGACATTGTCTTGGAAAACATGAATGTTCTGGTACACCCGCTCATATAACAATTCCGTTCTTCGCACCCTGAAGCATGCGCGTCAATTGAAATTTACCCCAGGGCATCTGAAATTCTAAGCATTATCTAAGTTCTGGAGCTATGGATAACTGATAATAGCCTGAATTTAAGTCAAGTAAACTAAAGTAGCAATATTCGTGCAAATCGTTCAAAATATCATGGATTCTAGGCAACGGATAATCAAGGGCAGTGGTGACATTGTTCACCTTACGCAATTCAAAGTGACGTGTATATCTCAGTTGTCCTTACGGACTACGTGGATCGGGGAGTTCCAGCACGAACTGCTGGGTTCAATTATCCCCGCCTTTAAATAGGAATCAATTTTAGTCTTTAATGTGCTAAGATGCACCTTGGGAATGAGGTATTGCCATGCAAAATTGGGACAGATTGATCTATGTCAAATCTTACCATTATATTATTCACCCTTGATAGCATCTTGATTTCTTCGATAAAATTATCTTTATGGCAATTCAAAAGCTCTCCCTGACACATTTTTGTGTCAATATCCATAGCACCCTTAGCTACATGGTCAATTACAGTGTTTTGCGCAAAGAACTATTTCTTCCCCTAGAGAGTCTTTGAATTTGAAACTCACAATGCTAATAAGGTCATTTCCTAAAATACCCTTGTACTGGCATTCTCAAAAGTCACAGACCAAAAATCGCCGGTTCTTAAATTGCGTCTGACAGATCTGAACATCAGCTAATATCACTTTATTAACTGAGCTGGTGTTGTTAATTGCAGACATAATTATGTCTTCTTAGGTGTGGGTAATTTGCTGCCTAACTGGTCTACAATTTCGTAATGAATTAATGAAATTTCACTGCCTGTATCTATAATCATGGGGATAGCCAAGTCCCCTATACAGGCCTCTATGTAGAATAATCCATTACTCCCACGCCTAGCCTAGACTTCATTGGAGAGATTGTTAGAAGGCCGATCAGTGGCTGCCTGATCGACCTGTACTAGTTTAAATTACAATCACGTGAAATATGATCCGGGCTGTTGCATTTCCAACAGTTCGTTCTAGGCGACGATTTGGTTTTGCCACGTGGTGGCCCACCTATCCCATTCCAAGATGGCAATTTGTTTCTTTACCTGTGCAATTTGAACCTTTTGTGGTTCAATTAACTGTTTATGTTCAGCCATGCGGGTATCAAAAAAATGATATGATGTCCATTGACGTTTTATTAATTTCGTTCCTAACACCAACCTAAATGGCTTCCACATTGTTAGCAATGGTTTGGGCGTGATCGTCAACGCCTAATTTCTCAGCCTCTGCCACAAGGGCTATGGCATCCGTAACAGAATTGGGATTCTTTAACATTAAAATTGTGTGGAATTCAGGGCGAACCGTCTTTTTCAGCTTGAGGAGGAGGGTGTTTTCCTTGCAGTCAGTAAGGCTATCATCCGCGTTCGCCATGTGACGAAAAAGCAGTCTTATTCTATTCACATACTGATAAATATTCTCCCCTCACCACTGCTTAACCTGGTAAAATTCTAATTCAGCATTGGCCGTTTGATTAATGTTGGGAAATAGTTCAATAATTTGTTGCTTAAGCCCTACATATTCATTACAATCAGATAGTGTGTGCTCGTTGTAGCAGGCTGCGGCTTTGCCCATCACCTTAGAACGGACAACGCCTAACATGACGAACTCCGGCCATCCCACGATCTGCTGTACTAACTCTACGGCATCAAAGAATGCTTTGTAAGTAACAGAACCCTCATCCCCGGAGAACGTAGGAATAAGATTCGTGAAGCCAACAATCGAATCGCTCTTAACAGCCACCTGAGAACAGTCTTGAACGCCACTAGAATTATTTAGTTCGGGTGCCATTGTGATATTTTTAATAGGTGATGAATTAAAAATTAAGAGTAAAAAGGATCAAAGACAAGGGCATAAATAAGCAACAACTAATTTAATTAAGCAAGAATAAGAAGGGCTTACAAAATTAATACCGTATTTTTTCGAATATAGGCCGTGGCTCTAAACCCAAAAAAATCGAAAATTTTAGGAGTGCGGCCAAAAGTGAGTGCAGCCTAAAAAAATTTTTTTTTTTTTGGAAATAACGAATTATTATCGGTAATTGTGTACATTTCAGAAAGATCGAAATCTTTCGTTTTAGCATCCCATAGTATTTTAAATGTACACAATTAACAGCCACTCCCTTTGTTTTAAAGTTTTGTCGTGTACTCCCTTTGGAGGGGGGAGTATGGTAACTAACGCATAGAGATTGTCAGTTCACTGATGAGATTGTGAGTGGACAGGTGGTCGGAACATGGCATGGTTCGTGCATGACTACAGGCAGCTAGGGTATACAAGGTAAAAAGGGTACTTACTATTTCGAAGATCTTGAATATGTTGATAGGAGTATCGTGGCGTAGGACTTGGCATCTACATGATACATGATAGCTTGGCTAGGACTCGATTGATTCTCCCTCCACAGTACCCCGCTTATATACCCCCCCCCCCCTAGCATTACCCGTCAGCCCATGGCCAAAGTCTCGCTCTCACTGGCTGCCGTCGCTCTCGACTCTGTCTCCACCTGGTGGTCACTGCTGGAAATGTTCATTTCTTCACAGTAGTTCCATGTGGACATGTGGGGTCTCCCGACCATGTGCAGGGGGGCTGATATCGAAACCACGTGGGGAGGAGAGGACAAATAAGTTGCAACTTGTTGCAATTGACGAACGTCACACCTATCTGTTACAAATTACTATCTAATGGAAAAAAGAGTAATATTTGATGATCAAGGAGCAAAAATATATTGGATGAAGAAACAGGAGAAATAGTTGCTCAAGCAAGTATAGAAGATGATGCTTTCATTGTTAGGATGCCAGCTAGGGAAGTCCACAGCAAATCGGCATGAGAGCAATGAATACATATGAAGACTGATAAAAAACAACTTTGACACAGAAGACTTGATCATGTCAACCATGACTATATGAACAGAATGATAAAGAAGAACATGGTCAGAGGTCTGGACATTCATCGAGAAGCAGAAACAATGTGTGAAATCTGCATAAGAGCAAAGATAATTTGCATGCCATTTAACAGACTTGAGGAGGCATCAGTTTGAAATATATTAGAACATATACATATGGATGTTTGCGGCCGCATGAGAACAGCGTCAATAGGAGGAAGTAGATATGCAATGGTAATCGTTGAAGAGTACAGTCAAAGGTATTCTGGTGAGTTCTTGAAGCATAAATCGGACGTCATAGTGAAATTGAAAGCTTTAATAAAACGGAGACTTAAGATTATTAGAACAGATAATGGCACAGAGTTCATCAATAAAGAATTGGAATTTTACTGGAGACTGAAAGGAATAATGCATGAAAAAACAACACACTCTCAAAGCAATGGAATTGCTAAAAGTGCTAATAAAAGCATACTTGAATCAGCACGAAGCTCACTGCTTGATGCTGGTTTGCCTGCTATGTTCTGGGCAGAAGCTTTAAACACAGCGGTTTACTTGTACAACGTCACACAAGTCCAAGATGAAGACAAGACACCAATGGAAATATGGAGGCAAAAAAGGCCGTCAGTTCATCATTTAAGATATATGGATCTAAAGTTTATAATAAAAAATATGCAAGTGTCGCTGAATAAATTTCAAGAAAAAGTAAAAGAAGGGGTCTTTATAGGCTATTCTACTGAACGTAAAGCATATCGAGTGTATGATCAAGAAGAGAAGAAAATACACGAAAGCCACAATGTAATCTTTATAGAAGACGAAATGGGTTACCGGGATAAAACAGAAGTAATTCAAGATGAAATAATGTATGTGCAGCTACTGATAATGTCATCAAATAATGAATCTAAATGTCAAGAGATAACTTACCATATTTATTCTACTACAATAAGCATCATGTATAATGCGATTCCACTTTCAGAGCCCAAGAATACAGTAAAAATTTTATCTTCTTGTATAATGCGGTCCCCAATTTTGACTTGTCATGAGAAATAAAACATGCAAGAATATACAAAAAAAGAATAAAAGAAAAAAAAAGAAAAACTCTTTATTTTACTATTGCTATCACCAATCACTGCTTCTCAGATCTAAAAAGTGGAGAACATTACGAGTTCGTTACAGAAAAGTGAAAAAAGTGCTTATTATTGGTAGAAATACGATTAACAATGCCTTTTTATGATGGCTGTGTTCGTTAATTTATTCAAAATGGCGGCATGCGATGGAGCAGTGTTTAAATCTCCATCTAAGTTAGTTTCCTTAATTTTACTTAGTGATATTCACAAATATCCAAAGATTTTTTGTAGGCGATTACTGTTAACAATAATAAATAGATATTAATTTAATAAAATTTAAATGGGAAAATTATAAGATCGACGCATTTTTGAAGTTATTTTCATATTAGCTTTTGGCGATGGGAAATTCAAATAAAAAGTCAATTACCACACTGTATAATGAACTGTACATTGTATATACTGTATATTTAACGTATTGTGATGTAAATTATATGCTAGTTTCAGTTGAATTTCATCAGCCTGAAGTTAGTTTGGAAGTATGGGGATTGATAGGAGAAGTGCATTGATGCGAGTGCAGGGAGACCGTGCCTACCGCAGAACACAAGGGCAAGGCCGAGAGTGGGTGGTCGATACTTGGCAGGGGTGAGAGAGAGTTACGGCAAAGTATACTGCCGGGAACTGTTATGCTACACTCCGAGGAATCAGATCACCATCCTAGGTCTTTGGGGTTCCGTGATCATTAAAAGACGGTTTATTTAACAATAGAATGCATTATTGAAACAACTGGTGAAGAAACAAAGAAAAAATAGGAAACTGCAGGACCCCTGCCTAAAACAAAGTGAAATGTCCTTTGGAAGTTGTGAGGAGAATGCCCTGTTTCTTCCAGGGATCAGTTTTTGCACTACTCAGTAATGTGTATGCCTACCATGGGCTGCAGTAACCTCCATGCACCTTCGAGGCATGTTCCGTATCAGTCGACGGGTGTGAACTTGGGGAAGCCGGTCCCATTCCTCAGTAAGTGCCTGCATGAGCTGTTGCAGTGTTTCTGGAGCTGAAAGGCGGTGTCAAATTCGCCTGTCAAGCATGTCCCAAAGATGTTCAAGGGGATTTAGGTCTGGATTCATTGCAGGCCACCTCATCGTCTGAATGCCATGCATCCGTAGGAAGTCTTGAATGACAGCTGCAGTATGTGGACGATCATTATCCTGCATCAGAAGGAATCCAGGCCCCATGCCATGTGCAGCAACAATCACATGTTCTTCCAGAATGTCACGAATGTAAACGTCAGCGGTCATTCGCCCTCGGACGACCACAAGATCCGTTCGATGGTCTATTGAGAGATGCCAGCCCAAACCATAATGGAACAACATCCCATTCGGTCAGTCTCACAAACTGTTGCGTCGGTGTTTCGCTCACCACGTCGTCTCCAGACACGTAGACGGCCATCACAGCAGGTCAGGCAGAATCTTAATTCGTCTGTGAAGAGAACAGAACGCCAGTGGCGAAGTTGCCAGGTGACATGTTGATGTGCAAACTCTAGTCGCACCTGTATGTGCTGGCTGGTTAGTCTAGGCACTCGATTTGGTCGTCTGGCTCTCAAGCCAACTTCATGTAATCCGTTCCGGATTGTTTGATCTGAAGCAGCTACCCCAGTTGACATCTGCAGGTCATTTCTCAGGTCTCTGGCCGTTGAGGTTCTTCGGCGCAGGGCACAAGTCCGCACATAACGATCTTGACTGGCGGTTGTTGAGCGTCGGCGACCTTGCCCAGCTCTTCGTGTGTACTGGCCAGTCGCCTGGAATCGTGTCCACAGTCAGAAAATGACGGAAGAGAACACATTGAGAGCATTTGCCACAATCCGAAATGGTTGACCCGTTTGGAGCAATGTTACGGCTCTCGCAGCTTCTACTGCTTCAAGATGCCTTCGTGGCATGTCAGAGCACTAACAACAACGTTCCAGGAATGGCTGCACCTTCTAATGTTCGACCGTTATCTCCAAGCAAAGAGTGTACTGGCATCTAACCACTTTGTTTTCCGGGGGGTTATATTGCTATGAGGGAGATAGTAGGTTTCATGTTGCAGAAGATGAAATTGCTAAAAAGTATTATTTACACCCTCTGTAGGGGATTCTACAAGTATTCCTTTAATTGTTTTGAGCAGTGTATTTCTGCTGGAGCCAGTTTTTGTTTTTTCTTGTGGGAATGAGACTTTTCCTGTAGAAAAAAGTACACTAAATGTTGACTAAAATATCTTCATACCAAATTTCAACCAAATCCCTTCAGTACTTTTGGCACCAACTTTTAACATATAAACAGAGATACAGACAAACAGCCAAAAATCCTAAAAACTGTTGCTTGGGCTTGTGTATTTGTTTATAACCACACAAAAATTCTAAAAACTGTTGTTTGAGCTTCTGTATCGTTTATAATACGCATAGCAATCACTTTTTCTCAAAAAAAATTAATTTACAGTTTTCACCTCACTACAATTGTATCCTTTTTTTTAATATGAAAATAAAAGTTAATTACTTAAGTGAAATAGTAGCTCTCTCTGAGTGAATTGTCAAATGGTATACACTGCCCTATCAAAAGTCATGCACAAGCACGCAATCGGCGTTCCAACACGTCCCACAGATGTTCGATGGGGTTCAGATTAGGGCTCTGGGGAGGCCAGTCAAGTTCTCGAACCCACTTTTCATCAAACCATGTGCCTACAGCCCTTGCTTTATGGCAAGGTGCGTTATCATGCCGAAACAGAAAAGGGCCATAAGTGCTGCCAGAGAGATGGGAGTGCTGCGTTGTCCAGAATGTCTTGGCAACGCTCTGCATTTAGATGTCCGTCCACAGAAACGATTGCACCCAACCCATACCATGAAAAGCACCCCCACACCATCACCGACCCTCCGCCAAACTTCACTGTGGGCACAACACAGCTCGGCAGATAACGTTCGCCAGGCGTTTGCTGTACCCAAACCCGTCCATCTGATTGCCAGATGGTGTAGCGGGACTCTTCACTCCATTCAACCATTCGCCATTGATCCAGAGTCCAATGTCGTCGCTCTTTGCACCATTGCAATCTCCTTGCTGCGTTGCTAATGTGAGCTGATGTAATAAGGTCCACACTCAATTTGCTCCGAACCGAATAACCGCCACTGTGCTTGTTTGCGCTTTTACGATAACAGTATTTTTTGTCATATTTAACATTCCTACTAACACTGCTAATCCAATAAGTTTTAATCATTCCATTGCTAAAAATTTTTTTTGAATAAAAATAAAGGATTTCTATTAAACATATGTAACCTTTTTTGCCCCTGTGGTCTTATTCTATGTTAGGCCGACCTTACTGTCAACTTTTGTGGCCTACTTGATCAAACGATACAATCATGAATTATTTACAATTCTTTATCAAAATCTGAATCACCATTACTTTCCTCAATCACAATTTCGCGGTATGTTATGCATTGAAATCAACTCAAATCAACTCGGTGACGACATCGACAATTTCGATAATCGCTGTGGCAGTTAACTGAGTGTGGCGCTTATTACCTTCAGTGTAAAATTGGTACACCAATAAATAGGATGCAGTGCTTATATGCAGTGTGGTGCTTGTTTGCGCTTTTACGGTATATTGTAAACGTTTTGAGAAAGAATATGACATCACATCTTAAGTTAGCTGAAGATCCAATCCTGGCAGTTTGAAAACCACACCTGTCTGTCACTCATTTTGGGATAAACATATAATTTGAACCGTAAAGGCAGGAGAAGGGGGAAGAAATTGTAATTATCTCTGATGTAGCAACCGAGTACAGCAATAGACATAGAAAACCTTATATATCACATAAAACCATTTAAAGAAACGTAATGTGGATTCGCAATTTTATAAATTAATGAAAGAAGGTATAAGATTACAATTTTACTTTATTTTATTTTGCAATCTGTATTTTTTGGTGTAGTTAACTTCATAAAATTAAGCCTCTGTAGACATGTGCTCGTAAGACTAAATATGAGACCCGGGAACACTCCTTATCTGATAAAGAGAAGGGGGGATTAAAAGGAGATCGAAGGCTGGGGACCTCGGGGAGGGGGAGTAGTAGTGAAAGGGTTAGATAAAAGAAACACCGCCTGTTAGAAACGAAAGCAAAATTTCTAAGAAATAAGGGAAAGATATGGAACTATCCCAGAATGCTAGAGTATTATACCAGAGTAAGAAGAAAATTATTAGAGAGATTGCAGCCAGCAACGAGAAAGGAAAGGAGAGAAAGAAAAGTCTCCGAGTGTGAAAGTAGTGGAAAGCGGAGGTGATAGCTGATGCCAGCAAGAAGCCAACACTAGCAAGTGGATGGGCGGGAACAGCGGCGACGGCCTGGGGTGCTGTGTCAACCATGTGGAAGACGACAGATCAGCGGATGTAGGCCTCTCAGCGGGGTAGACTGGAAACATGGAGTCTTGCGGGCATTCAAGCAAGGCGGCTTTGTAACTTTAAGCTGAGAACGGCGTCGGCGAAATCGACAACCAAGGAATCCATCGGGACACACTGCAACAAAGATAAGTATTTAACAATTAATTTAGAACCCTCACGTTGTGCAAAATTCAAGGGCTAAATCTTGTATGTAATTCATTTGTCAAGCAAAATTATAAATTAGACGCATATAACTCTTAGCGTTCAAGAAGAGGGGAAGAACTATGAACCAAGAAATTTCAGTTAGAGCACATGTCTAGCTTAGATCAATTAAGTTTTGCTTAAGGATTGTTATGTTTAAAAGAAGGTATCCAAATTGTATCTAAATTTGTTATAATAGAGAACAGTAGAGATTAAGGACAATTATTTAATTAGATAATATATCTTGTATCACATTTAATTTCGCAAATTTTAAATTGTCAGTCTATCCCATTTTATTGAATTTGCAATTCATTTTGTTTAATTCTTTATTGTCAACCTATTTCATTTGTGGCTAAAGAATAAACCTGCATATTCTGTTTTATAATCAGACCAGCTGTTGTTCTATTTTGATTGCTAAATAAGACAATTAAGTTAATAAAAGGGGAGAAATTTAATATTCCTTTAGAAGTACACCAAATTTCACTTTATAATTTTCACGATACAAATTTCACTATATAATCATTTATTGGCCAACATCGAGAAGACGCTCTGGAAATATCAAACAGAAGAAGAGATAGCAGGGTGGGTTATTTCATATTTGAATGACGCAGGGAGGGGAGGCGATAAGAAGGTAAGTGGGTATCATAAGGCACGTAGGAGTAAGCTTTTATTACAGTCACCCAATGTCTTAGACAGTTAGTTAAGAGAAATTAGATAACAGTAAGCTCCCTGACCAACACCGTCACAGCGTTAAACACAAGAAAATATTTCACAGGGATCGTTAAATACAAAAAAAGAAATCACAGGGGTCGTTAAAAATCGTTTAAAAATCACAGCGATCGTTAAATACAAGAAAAGAAAAGCTGCACCAAGGTTGATATCACACCATAAAACAAAAGTACACTGAATGACCAATTTATTAGAGATGCCCTGCTGAGCCTCCTTTAGTGGCAAGAACTGCCTGAATACGTGTTGAAACCGTTGAGGAGGAATAGCAACCCAGGCTGACATCACAGCGTCCCGTAATTGGTACAGGTTGGATCCATTGTTTGGGTATCACTGGGAGGCTGATCCATTTTCTGTAAGAGGTGTCTTTAATAAATTGGTCGTTCAGTGTATGCCATGGGCCAAGACAAAATATCCTGACAAGAAGATTGAAGAACAGTCATCTTTTAGGCACATTCTCATCGTGCACTAGCTGCAGAATATGCACGGTGTGTTTCATGCATGCTGTTCTTCATTGCCAGTGTGTTTAGTTATTGTGCGTTTAGTGTGTTTTGTGCACACACGAAACACACTAGCCAGAGTGTGGGGTTGCTCAGTGTATTCAAGATGGCAGAAGAGCAACGAGGGGGAGGCCGTGGCCTGGTGGGCTTTCAATGAAACATAACTTCTGTGAAGTTAAGCAACATCAGGCATAGCTAGCCATGGGGATTCAGTGACTCGCAATCTTCACGCCCCCCCCCCCCCCGGCTGCTGTGACCATTATACAGCAGTGTAGTCAATCCAGGTTAATCCAGGGATCCAACTCGTTGGCCTCAGGCCATACAGGCCCTGGATGGACGTATTGGACGTATATAACCGAATTTTTTTAATTACGCAGCAAAGGATTGTCATAGTGACAAGCGGTTGGCAATTGTCATATCCTTCTGTCTAATGGACTATTTATAAGTTTTTACATGTTGTTTAGTTTCCTAGTTATTGCCATTTGAATGCAACGTGTTTCAGTGGTCGTGACGATTTTTGCAATGTCCGATTTACAAGAACAACGATGCAATGTGAAATTTTGTGTGAAACTGGAGAAAACATTCACGGAAACGTGAGTTGGGTTTAGAATACAACTTGAGAGACCGAAGTTCAGTGGTCACGCTCAAAAAAAAAAAAAAAAAAAAATAAAGGCAGGTGCGGCCCTCTGCCAAGGTGATGCTCGCAGTTTTGTTTTATCGATTTCAATGGAGTTGTGCATTTTGAATTTTTGCCTCAAGACCATACAGTCAACCGTCTGTCCTAAGAAGACGTTTGGAAGAGGTTGCGCGAAAAAAATTCGCAAAAAGAGACCACTGTTGTGGCAAGACGACTCAGAGTTGAGCTTCATGGTTGCGCCTGCCCACTCAGCCTTGTTATTTCGCCAGTGTTGTGCCAAAATCAGATGACTGTCTTCCCCCAGCTTCCCTACTCCCCAGACCTAGCTCCCTGCGACTTTTTTCGATTTTCACGTTGCATCGTTGTTCTCATAAATCGGACATTGCAAAAATCGTCACAACCACTGAAACACGTTACATTCAAATGGCAATAACAAGAAACTAAACAACATGTAAAAACTTGTAAATAGTCCATTAGACAGAAGGATATGGCAATTGCAGTATTGCAAACCGCTCGTCACTACGACGATCCTTTGCCGCGTAATTAAATAAGTTCGGCTATTTTTTGAACAGACCTCGTACAGTACGGACCCGGTCGAACGCGGTCGTCAGGAGCCATGATTTTGCGACCGCGTCAGATCGAGCCACGTTTGAGCCATCTCCCATCTGCTTTTCATTACAAAAATAAAATGATAACATGTTCAGCCATGACAGAATACAGAATACGGGAGCTCAAAAGGCACATATCGAAAATTTACACATTACAAGTACGGAAGCCTAAAATGGCCATACATAAAAAAATTACAAAAACGATTTGCAATCTTATCATACATAACAAATACAACGAGAAAAGCAACATATACATCCAAATTAACAATAATTAACAAATAGCTTCTACATTCAATACTGTATCTTCAATTGACGTTTTTATTCAGCGAACATAAACGAAAAGGAAACTGTACATGGGCATATGAAATCGCGGCTCTTCTCAACCGCGTTCAATCCGATTTCAGCTGATTTATCTCTTATAGACTGAATAGCGTCTACATTCAATACTTTAGCTTCACTTCACATTTTTATTAAGTAAAAATAAATGAAAAGGAAATGAACAGGAACTTGTACATGGGTATGAGATCGGGGCTTTTTGTTGATCGCGTTTTCCATTTTAGACTGAATGGCTTCTACATTCAATAGCGTAGATTCAATTGACATTTTTATTCCGTAAAAATAAACGAAAATGAACAGGAACGTTTACTTGTGTGTATGAAATCGGGGCTTTTTGTTGATCGCGGCACTCATTAGCA
>JAHWFO010039506.1:108127-132768 GCA_023313115.1 Rhysida immarginata | reverse complement strand
TAGATGGAGAAACCGCAGAGAAGCTCAATTCAGGTTATTCAATTTCCTCCATAATACTGTATCATCACTGCTACTTTTGTCGACAACATTTACAATATGCTTACTTACATAATAAATCGAAAAACAACTCTTGTCCACAAAATTATTTAATCGACATATACGTATTTCGAACCCAAAGGGTTCGAAATACGTATATGTCGATTAAATAATTTTGTGGGCAAGAGTTGTTTTTCGATTTATTATGTCACTTTCCACAGTAGTTCAACGTTTTTCATGCTTACTTACAACTGTTTGCATGGTATTAAGCATTGACTTGGTATCAAAACTTTTCTATCACAGTTCACCATTTGCAAAAATCACGGGTTTATCATTAACGCTCTGTTCTTCTTGTGGCTGCCTAAACTATGAATCCCACTGCACGATTCACGCTGATGACGTGACTCATTTTCATGATAGTTCATTTCGTGATTGATGGAAAATGCGTCTTTTGTCCAACATTTAAAATTATCTAAAAAAAAAAATCCCCGAGTTTTTATTTAAACTATGTCATCAAAATGCTATTTGGCAAGTTTAGTGAATTTGAATTGCAAACTTGTTTTGGCATCTGCTTGTAACCTGTTCGAGTTAGAGTTAATCCTTAAAATGGTTCATGAAGTAAATGAAAAAGTGATCGAAAAAGTGGGGGGGCGGGGGCAGTTGCATTTTGTCCTAATGAACTTCAGACGAAATTAGTATATAATATACATCACAGAACTTTAATTATCCTAATTATACAATATGCAGTTTATTATTCAGTACATTAATTCACATTAATATGGCAAGTTCAAAACTGCTTCGATCTGACGAAGTCCTGATGAAGTTCCATCCATGCCTATTTACACTATTTAGTGTTATTATTAACCCTTATCCTACCGACAAAAATGGGTCACTAGCAACCATTGGGGTCATAATGACCCCAATAGTTCAGCACTATCTAAGTTTACAATAAATGTTGTAATAAATGTTATAATAATTTAAAATAATTCTAAATTTAAATAAAAGCCATTTATACAGTATAAATAAAAAATATTTATTTTTAAACCTTTACATAGTGTATCAGAAACATGGAGTATGCTCAGCAGTATTTTTTGACAACTTTAGTTTTTCAGTTTTAGAGTTCACTTATTTCAATCATGTATTTTGCAATTAAAACAAATCTTTTCATGGTGAATGCTGCATACAAAACGTCCACATTTGGAGCATTGCACTGTGTATTTTTTGTCAATTGCTTTTGGGCGGAATGAACAACGGCTTCGCATATCTGTTTGAGGCCCACTGACAACTTGGCTTGCTACTTGTTAAAGCATTTCGCTTTTATGCGGTCTTGAGACATTGGAGTTTTTCTCCTAATTCCATAAGAAACAAATGATGGTGGTGTTTCTTGTTTCTATTCCATTTGGGATTCATGCACACCGCGCTCACCTTGGAGGCACACAAAAGCTGCGATACGCAATACTTAATATATATAGACTTGCAGAGGCACACGGATAATTTCTAGATGTTAAATAATAACTCAAAATTGGTTTTCAGTAATTGTATACCATACACTATAATACCATAGGATTAATGCATTCAGTGCAGAAATATCTATCATGTTACAGAACAGACATAATGGCCACCAGATGGTTTTTCTTCTTACTTTCTGATCAGTGGTGTCTACACCTTTGTTTCTGTCGTATTCTAATATTACTCGTGGTTTTTGATCAACTCTTTCCTCTTCATATCAGATTGGTAAGAATTATGCAGACTTTGTTTATTCTTGGGCAGCTAACATAACACCATCCCTGAATGCAAAACCGAACCCATCCTTTAGGTGAAGTAATTTGCCTTGTAAGTTCTGATCTATACTTTCTCATTGTTCAAACTAATGTCAGTTTTAAGTTCAGAATTTTTTCCGCTAACGATAATCTTGTGAAGAAGTGGTCACAAGTTACGTTTCTTCCACCCTTCTCCATTCCTTTGGTCGTATCCAAAACTACACGTTCGCCTTAATTTTTCTCTCTTGATTCATCTTCTCGACGTCCTTGTATACATGAATATTTTTTACATAAGAGCTCTCACTGTCACAACACAACTGCAGTTTTATTCAGTGTTTGCCAGGTTTCGAAGGAATGTATTGTTTAAATGGGTGTCTGCCACAGAAAGTAAGAAGCTCTTAATCTACTGTTACATTCTCAGATGGAATGTAACAGTCTTTTAGGTGGTCTGACCAGTCAACAAAAATGTCACGTATAGGTGTGGTTTTTTCATTACCACGATTGATGCGAGATGCAGCATTGTCAAAAAGGAGGACATGAATAATTTCTTGAAATTGATTTCATGATAATGCTGAAGCATAAACTGCCCTTCCATATTTTTTATTCCATATTTCTTCAATGCATTCGTTTTTTGATAGGTATGTACCTGCGATTAGTAAAATTCCTAATAATGCATCAAACTCTGCTACGTCTGCATTTTTCCACTTGTCTCCATACATATCTGCACCTTCTTTGTTTGTCCACTTTATGATGTCATCCTTATTGTTTGGTTTCAGAAGGAGATTGAAAGCATATTGTATGTTATCAACATTTATTTTCACATACTTGCTCGGTCCTGGGGTTAGGTGAATGAGTTTTATCGCTGATCGTCATCCTCCTTGATGTTTTACTGGATCTGCATGCCACTTCATTCTTTTATCCTTTGAGAGGTAATACGATGCCTCCCCATCAAGTAGCACTGATTCATCTGAAGAGCTTTCTGAAACAGATTCATTTTCTGGAAAGAAAATTATTACTTTTGTATAATGATTCAACAAATAATGCTTAATTTTCAAAATTACTCTGCTGAATGACTTTTTTTTTATGTCACTTTCAGATTTTCTAAAATTGAATAAACATGAAGTAAACATAAAATGCTAAAAAATACTAACCTGATATGTGGTCAATTTCACTTGTTTTCATCTTCAGACTCAGAAAAGCTGCTTTCACTAGAATTCTCTATTATCTTCCTAATCTTAGATTCACACAAAATATGCTTAGATGAGCTTGCCATCTTACCAATATATTTCGCAGATATAATCAATGAGAAATCTATTAGTAACACTTTAGAAGTAAAAGTAAAACTTCTAAAAGTAAAAATGAAACAGTAAAACTAAAATAAAACTTCTAAAAGAAAAACTGAAATAGTAAAACTCAAAGTAAAATTTCATAGGCCGAAAATTACAAGTGCTTAAGTATGGGATCATATGTGACCCTATCAGCATCTGATGCCCGAGGACGCGGGTTCGACCCCAGCCGAGGACGACGAGGACTTTTTCAGGGGGAAAATCCTGAGATCACGCACTTTCTTCGGAAGGGTAGTAAAGCCGTTGGTCCTATGCAGTCTTTGCCGGCTGCACGTTAAAGATCTCTTGCGAGGCAAAATTTGCGGCCCCTATAACACAGTCCTGAAATTACCATGGCACTTGAAAAGGACGCTAATACCAACCAAACCAAATCATATGTGACCTCACTGATTTTCCATGTAACTATTACAGCTACGATACCATAAAAAATTAACATGCTATGTACAAAAAAAACTTTTGGTGATAACAAAATACCCCTAAAAATAGACTAAGTCAATTTTTTCAATTTTTTTTTTACATGTTTATCATTAAATTTTCTATACATGAAAGTCGCATGGGGTCGAATTTGACCCCATCGGTAGAATAAGGGTTAATAAAATTATATCATTTTAAATAAAATCATAAAGGAAATAAAATTGTTTAAATGTAGATGTCTCATTAAAGACTCAGATTATGCATATTTAAAATTGGAGAAATAAAGAGTTTCTTTTCTGTGTATTCTCGCATATTTTATTTCTCACGATAAGTCAAAAATGGGGACCGCATTATACAAGAGGATAAAATTTTTACTGGTTTTTGGGCTCTGAAAGTGGAATCGCATTATACAAGATGTGCATTATAGTAGAATAAATACGGTAGATATGGGATAGAAAATGCTGGTCACTGGTCATGTTAATCTGGTGATCTTTATATTAATAGATTTACCATGTAAATTTCTGTGAAACCAAGAAAAAGCTCAGGTGGTCGTTACCACAGGCTTCACTGTATTTGTTTATTTTAAAGACTATGCTGCTTATTACCTATTGTATTTATTTGCGTATAATGTGAATAATTTTGACATAAAAAAGCACCTAAATTTACAGGGGGATGCATTATATAAAGAGCGTTCAAAAAGAAACAAGCCGTAGTCTGGAATGTGCAAACCGGTGACAGAAAGGTGATATCGTTGAGTGTGTAACAAAGAGTGGTTCCGACAAGAGTGCGGAAGTTCACAGCCTGCCGCTAGAGGATGACAGTGGAAGTCATGTGACTATACAAAGGAAGCAGAAGCAAGCGTCAATCGTCCAACAGTCATTCGCGTTGTATACGCAGTGAATAAGTGAAATGGAGGCGTCAAAGAAGAGTAAAGAGGTGTTGAGGTGTTGTTCGTTTTCTGACAGCAGAAGGATCGGGGGAACGGACATTCAACGAAGAATGTCACAAGTGTACGGTGAACACTGCATGTCCCTTGCATGGGTCAACGCGTGGCACAAGCGGTTCAGGAAGGACAGGTGTCGTTAGCCAATGATGCACGGTCTGGAACACCAAACCGCATTAACGATGACATCGTCCAGCTGGCTGATAGACTTGCTACCCAGGACGGCCGAGTTACAGTGAAAGCCATAGCCGCCAAGGTCGGATGAAGCGTCGGAAGTGTTCACACCATCATAACGGAAAGACTGAACTGGCGCAAAGTGTGCGCCCAATGGATGCCCCACAGTCTTCAACAACAACAGGAAGCATGTTGAATGGCCCACTGTCTTTATCACTGCAGCGCTATTCCAGGGAAGGGAATGAATACCTGGCACAAGTGGTGGCTGGAGATGATTCTTGGTGTCATCACTTCGAACCAGAATCAAAACGACAAAGTCTCCAGTGGAAGCATCCAGGGTCGTCACCACCACCTCCATACAGTCCAGACCTCTCTCCCTGCGATTACGCCATTTTTGGTCCCCTAAAAAAGGCTCTGAGGGGCAAATGATTCACCTCGGACGACAACGTCAAGCAGTACGTGCGGAACTGGTTCACAACGCAGCCCCAGGAATTTTACGAGACAGCCATTCACCGCCTTGTGTCGCAGTGGGACAAGTGCCTCAACAGCCAGGGCCAATATTCTGACATACAGGTACTGGTTTCTGTTCCTAGTCCTCCAGCTCATTTCTTTTTGAACGCTCCTTATACACGAGAACGAAATTTCAGACTGCAAGCACGATGTTTGTGGGGGGGGGAGGGGCTTCAACCTAACTTCGGTTTGATGAACTTCAAATGAAACTAGCGTGTATTTTTGGTACCTGCAGTCTCACTATCCGCATCATATTTTTTGCGTACCTCCCCCTTCATATGCAATGGGAAATTCATGTATCTGCGGTTTGTCCTGATTTATTTTTATCAGGGATTCCTTTTCGCTTCCTGTTTTTTAGGGAATTCCCCTCTTTTTATGTGGGAAAATGTATTCAATGCAAGTAAACAGCATCAGTGGTATTTTACGAACCTTCTTTTTGCAAACACGCATCATTGGCACAGCTTATGGCTTTGAAAAAAGAAAAACTAGTGACAATCCACTTCATGCAAAATAAGCAAGCAAGAAAGGTTTTGTCATATGAATATACTAGTAAGTTGATAGGTTTAGAAATGTTGGCTGAGGGAAAGAGCAATACTGATGTCACCCGAATATTTGGAGTAAACGAATCCACTTTTCCCAAAATAAAGAAAAGCAAAGAGGCCATCATAATAAAAACAAATAATAATTACCTTTGAGTCGACTAGCAACTGTTTTCTTATAGGGCTTTGGTCCCATTATTTGTGAATTCAGTATATGTGGAGAGTTTTGGGAACCAAACCCTTTCGGATAACGAGGAACCATAATACACAGTACATTAATTCACTCTTTTCTCATTTTCTCGATCACTTTTCCATTGCCAAAAGCTAATGCGAAAGTGATTTCATGAAAACAAGATGGCAACAACCATTCATCCAAAAAGCTGTTTAATCATAATAATTGAACAATATAGGCACCATGCTAAGTAAATTTGTAAGAGTTTCTTTGTAATTTCAAAGAGGGATTGCTGCTCAGAATTTTCAGGAGTCATACGAATTGTTAATGTAAATGCAAATCATAAATTGCCAAAATATGATCGTTAGTGCAGATTTATTTACTACTGTAATATTTTAATAGCTTTAAGGAATTCTTAAATAAACAATGTAAAAAGGAAACTGATATTATAACTGCATAGAGGCCAAACATTTAAAGAACCATTGATTACAGGACTTGTCACCATAAATTACATATTAACTCGTCTTTGTTCAAAATTAAATAACCACTGTTTCTTTTTTCTTTTTTTTTCTTCTTTTTTTATTTTTGTATAATGTATCTTATTACAAGGGCACTGCTCCCCAACATTCACAGTTGCTGATTGGTAATAGCAATGCAAGTACTATATAAAGTCTGAACAGCTTTTCTCAATTTCCCGAACATTCTTCTGTCGGCAAAAAACTAGTGCAAAAGTGATTTTGTGAAAACAAAATGGTGACAACCATTCAGCCAAAAAACCATTTATTCATAATAACTGAACAATACACGCACCATGCTAACTAAATTTTTACCATTAAAGGTGAAAAGTGACATAAAATTTTGACCAGTTAGTGGTACTGATCGATAATAACAGAATAGCATCACTCCTGATTGCTACTGGAGAAATAAGTATAATTGTTTGCTATACATTTATTTGAAATGATCAATTGTCATGAGAATCTAGAAAAATCACCAATAAAATTCAATGTTCTACATGTATATCTATATTAAGTGAGTGCTATGCATTGCCGCTCATAATTTTCATACGAATCAAGGATGTATGATTACTCAATGTTTTTTATTGTTATGATGTATCGATGTTATCGAAATAAGTTCACTGGCTATTTCAATGTTGCATCCCTAATACAAATCATTAATGCAAATGCAAATCATAAATTTGCCGAATATATAAAGTCTAAACAGGTGAAAGCAATTCAATACACTGTACACCCAAATCTCTTTCAGCTTTATCTTGTTCATCTGCAATGAGTTAATAATTGGGGGGGGGGGAGCACATTATATAGAAATAAATACGATAATTCATTATTACCGTAAATACTGTATTAAGTGCCCAGGCGCTTATTTGCAAAGATTCAACGGACCCCCAGGTGCTTAATGCAGGCGGGCCGGTACTACAAGTGCGGCATTTATAAAATTCTGCACAACTGTGATGGAAACTATTATTTCAAAATATTGAATTTTCCAAGCAGGAGAGGAGTCATTTAATAAAATGAATCACACAACTCAATTTATATAAATTTAAAATAAAAATAAATGTACAAATATTTATTTAATTACAAATAAAACCTTTGCAAAATACTCGCCCTTCTCCTTCATCTTTTCTAAAATATCCTGATGTGTTTTCCAATACCGAATGCATTTAGGATCAATGCTAAACTGTTTGTCTGTAGGCTCTGCAGAATGGTTTTCAGCATACTTTACTGCTGCGAGTTTAAAATTGATGCTATAACTGTGAAGTTTTCGTTTTTTATCAGCCATATTGCTTGACTGAATCCAAAATTAAAAGAAATTAAAAAGATAATCTTGCTGGAATCTAATTTCCACTTTAGCAGTGGTAGTTGGGAGAGCAAAAATTCCCATAAGAAAGCAGCAAGAGAGGACAAATCCACGAAATAAGCACCCAGGCGGTTATTGAAGATCCGGCGCTTATTTGTAAAAATTTGGTAGACCCCCAGGTGCTTAATGCAGGCGGGCCGGTATTTCAGATCCGGCGCTATATACAGTATTTACGGTAACTGACAATTCATGTTGTGCAATATGCCTATATCACGATCATATATTTCCTTTATAAATTTATTCTACTATAAAGCAAAAAACAAATTAATTGACATGGAGTTAGAAGAGGAATTATCTAATAATACAGTAAAGCGTCGATTATAATCATGCTAAAAACCCTTAACCAAATGATCTATTATCCAAACTAAAAATAAAAAAAAAAAGTATGAATCCTTTGTATTATATATTTTGTTTTTTAGGTTAGATTAGGTAAGGTAAGATAAAATAAGATTAGATTAGGTCTTCATTTGGTTTTATTTCTACAAAAATACAAAACCTTAAAATACTTTCATTTCACTAAATCACATCCACACTATACGATTCTCAAAATAATTGTCAATCTATGCAATACATAATTAATACTTCAGTTTAAATTGGTAATATTTACAGTAATTGAATTTTTATGCAAATAAGTAAGTTTTCTAATGATATTAAGATTTGAACGATTTAATCTTATTAATTGTTAATTCTCAAGTAGCTGTTTAGTTAATAAAATGTAAAGGGAATTTTGTTCGGTCTCTGAGACAAAAATTAAAACTAAAACTTCAGTGAGATTAATTTTGGATCTGTTGGAGGGGGGGGGGGAAGAGAAAATTTACTTGTTTATTTATTTATTTATTTATTTATTTATTTATTTATTTATTTATTTATTTATTTTTTTAGTGTCTATTGGGATGAATGATTGAACACCCGGGAGGGGAGGAAGGTGCAAGAAAAAAAAGGAGAGAGAGGATGTGAACGTCACTGGAGTGGTGGGAACAATTAGGCTCTCCGAGTATTACATACTCATCATGCCAGATGAGCCAAATATGGACTCATTTGTCATAGAAATGTGTAGTGATATTGGAGAACTGTGTTAGTTAAAAACATTACAGTTGTTACTAATAGGATTCGTACAAACATTAAGTCAGAACAAACTGTAGAAGAGGAGTGTGTGATGAACATCTTACTCTCAACCATCAATGTTGAATCTTGGCGAGAAGGTGCAACATTGTACATGCATGAGATGATCATACAGCCACGAAGTGATTTTCACAACTATTAGTATGCAAATTCATATTGTGATTTTGGAGGACCATTAAATAAAGGAACATGGTGAAGCAGGCCCCAATGAACGGTCAATGCGGCAAGAGTTCTCCACCGATACGGACGTAGCTGTGAGCAAGAATGCTCTGAGCTTCCCAGAGAAAAGAGGCCCATAACCGGATTGGAAGTAGATGCATCCAGTGGGCTGACTTGTAACCATCACTGGAGAAAACTTCAAACCTAACATTGTGTGATCGATTCATCGTCAGTTAGATTCTTTAAGCAAGTCGCATAATAGTGTATATCGAGTGCGCAAGTTGAGAAACCAACACGATTACAACAATTTGTAAGTAAATATATACATGCATATTTCTCGTAAAGTATGATGATACAACATTCCATATATACGCAGGTTGACATCTCATGCCAAAGATAAATTTTCTTAAAAGCTAAGACGTAATGCATCAATAATAACTTTACATGTGATTTGTATGAGTTTTAATCCAAGACAATATACTTATACTTACTTTTCATATTCACATTAGTGGCAGTTATGGTAATCCCTTTTTTTAAGATACACTCACTTTTGCTTACCTTTGTCATTACAGTTCCTTTTGTTATTCATATCAAAGGTATTAATCTATAAAGTCTATTTTTGTCTTTGGAAGTAAGAAACTTATATTTGCTTAAATAAAAGTCAGTTTTATTTGGAAATTAGTGAAATACATCATTCTAAAGGCATGTTCAACTGCAAATCTGAACATAGCTCATTCGTTTCACTGAGCAAACAATTATTGCTAACTTTGGGGTCATAATAGAGAGGGGAGGAGTCGGATAAATATCGTCGTTTAGAACTGGGTTTAAATTATTGTGATACAATGACAATTAATGATTATACGATCCAATTTCTGAGGTAAAGAAAGCAATTGACAAGGTGAATAAACCTTATCTTTGTTCTGATACATAAGATAGGAAGTATTAACAATATACAGATGCAAGTGGTTTCATAAGTAACCGATACATCCAGACCTTGTGTGCATACCACTGCACTCGGTCTTGTGACTAAATACAATCCCCGTGCATTATATAGATGACATACAATCATAACAGGCGCATTGGTGCTTGTGACCAAGTATGAACCAGGTACACTATTTCGGTGGAATACTAACCTAGCTAGTATAATATTCATAAAATTTAATTGGATTTCATTTCACTTTAGTATTATTAAAGCAATTTTTCTGGAATAACCAGATATTGTATTTTTGAATACATTTAGTTATTACCGTAATTTTTGGAATATAATATGCGCATTTTGCAAAATAAAAATTTTAAAAACCATTACTGCATATTATGAAAAATTGTGTTTAATAATCTGATAACAAAACCAGGGAAGCTACATTTCAAACAAAGTTTGGTATAAATTTAATATACTGTACATTATAGAATAAATTTTTTCACTTTTCCTTCAAAAATTGCATATAATAATCCAATTATAAAACCAGAAATTTGAAATTTTAATAGACCAAGCCTATTTTGAATCATTGTTAAAACAAAACCTCGGATGTTGTTTTTTATTTAGTAGTGACACCGTAGGTTTTGTCAGCAGTTTTTCAAAATGGCCGCCCCAGTTGAGATGTCTGTCAGCACAGTGGTTTAGCGATTGTTTGTTGCATGAAATCTGTAATAATTAAATTCAAAAAAGTAATAATGAATAGAAAAGGGAAGGAAAAATTCCGCAACCTGGAGTCGAAGCAGGATCATGCCAGTCACTGGTACTGCTCTCACCAACTAAGCTACCGTGATAGACCTGGTCCCTGGTTCGAGTCCGGGTAGCGGAATTTTCCCTTCCCTTTTCTATTTGTCATTGTCAAAAATAATCCCTTGATTTTCATTTAGTAATGTTCTAAGTGTATCGATATGCAAGTTCCATGTTAAATCGTGAGATAGAGATATACCTAAGTATTTAAAATGACAGTAGCAACTAAATGATTGTCATAGTAAATCGATGGGTAGGTGGGAATATTACGTTTATTACGTCGAAAAAAAGCACATTGCTTTGGTTTTATCAGTATTTACTATTAGTGAATTAGTGTCGTTCCCTTGTTCCATAGGACAGAGTTAATATTTGAAATAAGGTGCATGATATCAGGATCAGAGAAAAGAAAAGCGGCATCATCAGCATAAAAAATAGAGAAAATAGATGAAAGTACAAGTGATAGATTGTTAATAAATAGATTAAACAGAAGAGGAGAAAGAACTGAACCTTGTGGAACACCCCGATTCCTTAGTATTAAAGCCGAAGACAAACCAGAATGCATTAAATAATATTGTCTGTCTGTTAAAAGCCTTGTAAGCCATAGCAAAGGTGGAACCTAAACACTGTAGACAGAAGATAGTATATGTAAAAGAAGTGGTATTGAAATATTGTCGGAGGCTTTTGAATAATCTACAAATGTTGCTGCAACAAATTTATTGCTAGCCATTTTGGCAACAGTGAACTAAATGAGCTCAAAACAAGCAGTATCTACATTCCGGTTTGGGACGAAACCGTGCTGCTTTGAATTGATAAGACCTTTAGTGAAGACAAAATGAGAAAAACATGTATAAAACTGTTTTTCAAAAACTTTAGCAAATAGTGGTAGTGTAGAAATGAGTCTGTAATTTGTATAAGCAGTCAGGTCACCTTTTTTAAATATGGGACTAATCCTGGTTAGCTTGAGTGCAGATGGATATTTGCCAGAACTGATAGAATGATTGAAAATACAGGAGAGTGGAAAGGCTATTAAATGCCTTATCGCAATAATAATATCAGAGGAAGGATCCAGTGAATCAGGAACATGAGTTGATTTTAGACGAGAGAAAACATCAGAGACTTCAGCTGCTGTAGTGGGGATAATAAAGAAAGGAGAGGGATTAGAAGGAATATTATAAGGATAATAATATTAGTAAGGTAGGTAGGATTAGGATTTGGAGAAAGAGGTAATAAAGCATGTAGGAAGTCTGTTAATAGTGAGGTAGTAACATAATCATGTTGTGCGAATGGGGATTGGGGTGGTTTGGAAACGTTTATTAATTTGTTTATGGTATATGCATGCCACTTATATTTACTAGAGTGTAATTGGTTAAATAAATTGTTATAATGTTGACGTTGTGAGTTGTTTAGAAAGATTTTTACGTAGTCGAAATATTGTTTAAAAGTGCGGGTGTTTGAAACGGAGGGGTTTCGGCGCAGCTTTAGGTAGAGTCGTTTTTTTTTTATTAGGGTCAGATTATGATGGGTTATCCATGGTTTATGAATTAATGTGGGCTGGATCTTGCTCTTTTAGTGAAACTGTGTTAGGAACAGAGAAAATAAATGATTTGTGTCAGAAGCGCTATGTAGAAGTGAGTTCCAGTCTGTCAAGATTAAGAAGGAGATAAACAGTGCTATTCGGGCAGGGGTTATCATACGAGAATAATATAACGGTTTAGGTCTTAGGATATTAGATTGATCATCATTAAAAATAACAAACAAGGGGAAATGATCAGTTAGTGAAATATCAAGGATGTTGCTAAATATTGGTGTAAGAGAGTTAGTGAAACACATATCTATAACAGAGTAAGTATTATGATAAGAGAGTAATGTGATAGTGAGTAAGATGTTGCTGTTAAACCTGAATGAGAAACAGGATCTAAAAGAAAATTTAAGGATGTAGAAGGGTTTTTAAAATCAATGTTGAAATCTCCTATGAGAATGAGCCACTTATCGGATGATTGTAGTTCTAACAGTAAAGATGAAATAAATGAGCAAAACGAGGGGAAGTGACCACTGGGAAGACAGTAAAACATAATGTAGATATTTCCCATCAAAGCAGGACTAATGAATATTATTTTGAATATTATTTTGTAATTTTCAGAAACTAATGAATATTGTCAATTTGAGGTATTTCAAGTTGATGAAAAATTATTATTCAAATGAAAACAATTGCCACCCCCGTACTTATTTAAACAGTTAATAGAGAAATTATTGTAGCCAGGTAAAAGGGAATTTCATTTGGGCCGTGGGCCCAGGTTTCTGTAAGAATAATCAACTTGAGTGCCAAAATTATGCTGGCTAACAAAGCAAGTGTTGCGGAGCAATTAGCTTTAAGACTTCTTACATTTGTATAATATAAACATAAATTACACTGATTTTGTTGAATGTGATTGGTATTTATAAATGAATTCAAGGTTGAAATTGGAACAAGGAATGAAAAATTTGGCATTTTTGTTGTTGGACTTATAATAACTAAGTAAGAATAGGGTAATCCTCCAAGAATTAGGTTGGTTGATACAAGTATAGGTGGTGAATTAAATAGGATCTACCTTGTGTCTTCAATGAATAGATAAATATAAAAGTATATCTGAAATGATAATTTGGGTATTAAAAGATTGTATTCTGTTAAGGGGTACCACACACTAGGCAATCGAACAGTATAGTCTGTAAGCTTAACCTAAATTAATCGAAAATGAGTGAACAATGTGTTAAAACTTGCGTACTTTCAGTTATGCGTTCGGGTTAGGTAAACGCAAGAACGGGAAAAAGATCTATAGAAAAAAATCTAAAGTAATAATAAATGGCAGGAAAGTGAGACGAAATTAAACTAATTTGACAGGGGAAGACACTGAACGGGCGTCACTAAAGATACAATGGATGTCTTTATATAAGCCTTAACTCTAAGATTATAATAATCACAAACAACTTAACTATAAGATTAGAGTTGTGTTGGCACTAGCTTTCCGGCGTCCAAACATTACTGATTAAATGAACAATAGATACAATACAAACTAGATCCGACAGTAAATAGTATTAAATGTAATGTTACAGGGTGGGAGTCCAATTAGATTTGAAGATTGTTAATTGTGATCCTATTAAAATTTTAATAGATCAAATTGCATAATAGTAGTTAAGATGAGCTGTCTCACCGGAATAGGTCGAAGTCACTTGTGGAAGTTAGGTGGATTGTTTTCCCGAGAGAGTCCTTCGTGAAGATGCGGCCCCCGAAGCTCCAGACATTGCAGGGGCCAAACCTGGATTTAGCTTCCCGCAAAAGTTGTTAGCGCGAGGCCGTCAGATCCTCTAGGATGACTGTCGTCGAGTTCCAAAGTTTTCGTCGATTTTAAATAATTAAATCGCGGAGACCGGACGAAGCAAATTGGATGATGACTGGTCGATTGGAGTTGGATCGGGGTCCAAATCGATGGATTGCGTTGATGTCACCGTGAGCTATTGTAATGTCTAAGTTGGTTGCAATGAACTCAACGAATTTGTCTTTTAGGTTTACCGCCGGCTCCTCCGGTATACCAAACTATGATGTTAGCACAACATGAATATTGTTCCAGCTCATCGAGGCAATTTGAGATGGAATCTATTCGTGATTTATCCTTATTGTATATGTTGGCCTTGATTGCATTCACTTTGTTTTTTAATGTGTCAAGTTGTGCGTCGAGCTGGGCCAGGTGTTGAATGGTTTCTTCCATTCTTGTTAAGAAAGGGTCGAATTTATTAAGAATGACATCCAGTTTGGGTTCCAGAGTTTGCAATATCGATGGATCTTGTAGGTGAGTTGTTATCAATTTCTATCAGCTCGGAAATTAATTCCTCAGTTGGAACATTGCCGGGAGAGTCCATCGTAGGCGGATGAAAAGTTGTGGGTTCAAGGGTTGTCGGGTTTCTCAAGTTCTCCCGTGGCATTACTGAGATGATAATTATAAATTAAAATAATAGCCTAGATAGTGGATAGATCAACAATTAAATTAGTGGTTGTAATGTATCCTTTTTGGTCACACAACCAAGCCGTACGGGAGTTAAACCAACACATCTAAAGTCGCCGCCGCTATTCAAAAAAAAAAAATAATAATAATAATTAATAATAATACGAGGGTTGGGGCAAAAATCATGGCAACTATTTTTTTTCTTGAAGATACCAGTCCGTTGGAAAATGTGACATATATAGACGAAAGGACAAGGTGTTAACTACATGTATGGACAATGAATAGCACTGAAATATCGTAACACATTAATTTATTACGGTAGTATATAGGGCAATATGGCCTTCACGGTTGCTCATCCTGGTTGAAACTTTCCTACCCACCGTGCTACTGTACGATATGGTAGGGCTTTATTCCCAAGGGCTTCCACTAATTCACTGTGACATTCCATCGCATTTCTCCCTCGGAGAACGGCTATTTTGATGTAAGCGTGCTGCTCAACACATTTTACTTCCATCTCGCACGACACTCACCAACTGACTGATTTCACAGCCCTCGCTGTGCTACTACCAGCTATCAAAGAGCCATCTGTTGTTCTGTATACACACTATGCCTGCAGAACTTGCACACGACACATATACGTTTGTGATCCGTTCACATATCTACAAGAAAAAAAATAGTTGCCATGATTTATGCCCCAACCCTCGTATTTTTAAAATATTAATAAATATTTTAGTCAAGAAACAGATTAACCCAAACATAACAAAATAAAATAAATACCGCAAAAAAAACAAAAAAAAAACAGAAAGCCTACAGGGTGACATAACAGAGAAAACGATTGGGAAAAGAAAGCGAAAAAGAAACAAAAAACCACCGAACATCAAACAAGGAAAGGGTAGGGGAAACGCGAAACCACCAATTATAATCCCAAAAATTTTCATATATTATCGTGTTTTATAATCCCAAAATTCTTCCGGAAATATAGTACATGTAATAATTTTAAAGCATGTCATGCATGAATGCATATCCCGAAAATTACAGTATTTTAATGTGAGATGTTGCCTTAAATTTTATTTTCTATATGTGCTGTATTCAAAATAAGAGAATTCAATTAGAGATTTATTCTAGATATAGTATTTTAAAAATCTACATAAAAAATTTAATGCCTATAAATTTAATGAAAGATATAGACAACTTCATTCTAATCCAATAAATCATCTTACTTTTTTCCAAGAAGAGACATCACATGTTCAGCTGGTTTACTTATATGAAGGCGTCGAATGAGTGTTTTCAGAGTGAATGAATGAACATAGTCCTGATAGGCTTCATTATCCTTCAATATAAAAGAGCAAATAAGGTGAATACATTAATGCCTATATTATAATTTAATATCTAATAAGTGATAAACAGCAGACAAACAAGATTGCAGTCCACCAGTACATCGCCAAACATTTTTAATAAATTTTTAAAAGGTGTTAAAAAAATTGAATGCAAAGAAATGATTTATTAATGAAAGTAGGAAAGAAAATTCCACAGCCTGGGTTCGAACCAGGAACCTTTTGCTCACTGTGCAGACACGCCAACCAACTGCACCACTGCGGACATGGAAGCATTAATGCTATCTACATGCCCTTAGGGCTGGTTGGAGCAGTACCCAGTTCACAGGCTGGGACTATCTTTCCTACTGGCGTAATATTTGTTAAAGAATAATTATTGGATGTTCGTTGAGGAATTTTTTACACACCACACCTCAAATGTTTAAATTATTGAGGAAAATAGGAAAGAAAATTTCACAGCCTGGGTTCGAACCAGGAATCTTCTTGCTCACCATGCAGATGCGCCAACCGATTGCGCTATTGCGGACATGGAATCATTAACGCTATATAAATGCCCTGTGAACTGGGTACTGCTCCAACCAGTCCTAAGGGCATGTAGATAGCATTAATGTTTCCATGTTCGCAGTGGCGCAATTGGTTGGCACGTCTGCATGGTGAGCAGAAGGTTACCGGTTCGAACTCAGGCTGTGGAATTTTCTTTCCTATTTTCATCAATAATTTAAACATCTGAGGTGTGGCGTGTAAAAAATCCTCAAAGAACATCCAATAATTATTCTTTAAATAATTGATAATGTACAGTATAATATACAGGGTGAATACAAAAGTCTGAACCTCCCTTTTATTTTTTGAACCGAAGCAGATATGTCAATTTTGATGAATCCAATGAACAGGAAGTTGTGGGTGGCCTATCCCATGGTGCACTTTTCAGCATCCCAAATATGCAAATTAGGACACATTCAAAATTTATCTCAAAAACCGTAAGGGATAGAGAAAAAAAACCTAGTTGCCAACTTGTTCAGCATAAAAAAACAAACAAAACAAAAAAAAATCATCCAAATCGGACCAACCAATCACCCACAATCACGTGGTGAACTGTTTGTAGCTTACAAACAGTTACACAGAACAAACAAGTTACTTCAAACAGTTTAAAAAAAAAGTTAATCAACAAAATGCTCGATGTGACGACTGTGGGCACCATAATACAATTGGGCACGGAACCTAACTGACGCCAAAACACGAGCAAGCATGGCTGGTGTCACTCCTCGGCACACTTCCTGGATTCAATGAACCAGATCCTCCAGTGAGGCGGGCTGCGTAGCATAAACCTTGTCCTTCAGGTATCCCCACAAGAAAAAGTCAAGTGGTGTAAAATCAGGGGAGCGGGGTGTCCAACGAACTGGTCCTCCTCGGCCAATCCATTGTTGTCCAAACATCTCACTTAGACGCTCGCGAACAACCAACCCGTAATGTGGAGGAGCTCCATCATGCTGAACCCACGTGCGCTGATACGAGGCTAATGGCAAATTGTCAATGAAGTCTGTGACCTACCACGTTGAGAATTTCAGCCCGGTAGCGTTCTGCAGTCAGTGTTCCATCGTAAAAATACGGTCCAACCACAGTGTCATTGTACAATCCACACCACACATTGATTCTCCAGTTCACATGATGAGTTGCTTCTCGCAGACATCGTGGGTTTTCGTCTGCCCAAAGATGATGGTTGTGCCTGTTGATAACTCCATCCCTGGTGAACTGGGCTTCATCTGTCCACAACACCTCGTGAATGAAATTTGGATTGTCATCCAGGAAGGAAGTTAACCAGTTGCAGAAGGCAGCCCTAGCAACATAATCCAATGGCAGTAACTCCTGGTGACAATGAATATGGTATGGGTGAAAATGATGTGCGTGTAGAATGTTGAGAACAGTTCTCTGATGGCACCCAACATCTGCAGCAATTGCTCTGCTGCTTGTTGGGGATTTGCAGCAACTGCAGCCAGAACTAGTGTTGTTGTATCCTCGTCGCTTTGTGCCCTTCTGCATTAACATTCCCTGTAGCCTTGAATCTTTGAATAATGTGACTCATTGTTTGACGAGATGGATGGTGCTCGTTAGGGTATCTGTCTCGATACAACCTAACTGCAGCATGTAGGTTTCTCCTTGCCTCTCCGAAGCATCAGATCATGTTGACCATTTCCGGAACAGTGTAGCTTGCCATCCTGGAATTGTTCGGTCTTCTGTGTGCTGAAACATGCCTTTTATTTGCTTTTCCGCATGAAATTGAATGTGAGTATGGTAATTTATGTTAATTTTTTGATTTGCATGCTTTACATGGTGGAAATATCAACATTCAGTTTTCCTTGTGCAGTGTGACTGTAAGCTACAAACAGTTCACCACGTGATTGTGGGTGATTGGTTCGTCCGATTTGGATGATTTTTTTGGTTTTGTTTGTTTTTTTATGCTGAACAAGTTTGCAATTGGGTTTTTTTTTCTATCCCTTACGGTTTTTGAGATAAATTTTGAATGTGTCCTAATTTGCATATTTGGGATGATGAAAAGTGCACCATGGGATAGGCCACCCACAACTTCCTATTCATTGGATTCATCAAAATTGACATTATCTGCTTCGGTTCAAAAAATAAAAGAGGGGTTCAGACTTTTGTATTAACCCTGTATAAGGAGCGTTCAAAAAGAAACGAGCCGGAGGCCTAGGAACAGAAACCAGTACCTGTATGTCAGAAGTATTGGCCCTGGCTGTTGAGTCACTTGTCCCACTGCGACACAAGGTGGAGAATGGCTGTCTCGTAAAATTCCTGGTGCTGCGTTGTGAACCAGTTCCGCACGTACTGCTTGATGTTGTCGTCTGAGGTGAATCGATTGCCCCTCAATGCCTTTTTTCGGGGACCAAAAATGGCTTAATCGCAAGGAGAGAGATCTGGACTGTATGGAGGGTGACCGAGAACCTCCCACTTGAATTTCTGCAAGAGTGCCGTGATTTTGTCGCCTTGACAATTGCAAGGGACATGCATTGTTCACCGTACACTTGTGACATTCTTCGATGAATGTCAGTTCCCCCTACTCCTTCTGCTGTCAGAAAACGAACAACATCTCTTTGCTCTTCTTTTGACGCTTCCATTTCACTTATTCACTGTTTATACAACGCGAATGACCGTTGGACGATTGACGCTTGCTTCTACTTCCTCTGTACAGTCACGTAACTTCCACCATCACTCTCAAGCGGCAGGCTGTCAACTTCCACGCTCTTGTCAGAACCACTCTTTGTTACACACGCAACAATATCACCATTCTGTCACTGGTTTGCACATTCCAGACTATGGGTTGTTTCTTTTTGAATGTTCCTTACAGTTGGAAATAACCCACCGGTTTTTGAATTTATTCCCACCTTTTTGGGAGTTTACAAGAAAAGAATATATTTTCGTTCAAAAACGTAGTATTAGGTACAGTCAATAAAAGAGGCAGAGGATATTGAACCAAAACTATGGTATCTGTCAACATGGAGATGGGCGTGAAATGTAGTTGCTGGTATAGCAAAAAATATGTCTGTGCATTTCTCTTGCTAGATGAGTTACGTATCTGGCAAAGGATGATAACAGAACAGCAGGCGTGTCCATTCATTTCATTTTTGAAAGCAACACGCAATGGAGGCATCCAAAGAGGAGCAGCAGAGTGCTGTGCACTCTTGGACAGTGGAAGGTGTAAAAAGTCATGAAAAATGCATTGATGAATGGAAAAGATTTATGGGTAAACTTTCTCGTGGTGTCATCATGTTGCACGACAGCGCTAGACCACCTATAGCCAACGCAACAAAGGAACATCTGTAGAAGTTCAAGTGGGAAGTCCTGAGCCACCCCCACTATAGTCCAGATCTGTCCCCTGTGACTTCCACATCTTTGGGGAGCTCAAAAAAAGCAATGTGGGGACAACGGTTTCAAACAGATGATGAAGTCAAAGAATGCATACGCAATTGGTTCAAATAGCGGCCAAAGGATTTCTACGAGCATGGCATTCTGCGACTAGTGTCACAATGGGACAATACTCTTGAGTTTCGTTAAATAATTACTGTGAAATACCCTTTGCCTCGTTATTTTGTGACGGGACGTGCACGATATTAAAAGATCACGCATGGCCCGACATTACAGATATGACTAGTTAGGCATATCTGTGTGAGTTATCAATTTTATTAATCATCTTAGATATAAGGAGGAAGAAAAGGAGGAAGGGAGAAAAAGCAAGAAAATAGATCTGTGGGTAATAAACAAGGAATCGGAACAGAAACAAGAGACAGGAATAATAATAAAGAAAAAGAATCGTATAGCGGAAAACAATATAGAGATCTAAAGAATAAGAAAGGGAGAAAAGAGAAAAAGAATTGTATCGATTAAATATTTTTCTTTCACGCAATGGGTTATTACGCAAAATTAACAGACTCAATTGAACCTTGACCGTGGAATATATAGGCTCTCAATGAACAAGAAACATTATGGTAAGTAGAAAGAGAAAGGAACCAGTCTAATAATATCAATAGAAGAGAAAATGCTACTTTGATTAAAAGTTGTTTTTTTTTGTTTAATAAAAAAAAAGTAGGCCTAAAGCCCGCTTTTGTTAAAAGACTTAAAAAGCAGAAAGTGAGAACAATGAGTAGAGAAGGAGGGAGCGGCTTTCCCTAGGCAACGAACGCAGAGATAGAGGATTCCAGGAAATAAGAGAGGTGAACAAAGAAATCCAGGTTAAAGGTAAAAGGAAAAGTGTGTTTAAAGAAAAAGAGAGAGATATAGATGATTTTGAGACAGCAACAAGTGTGGACGAGAATCAGTTGTGCAGTGTGCTATTTTAGTAATGAAAGGAGAGTTTTATTATAAAGTGATGGAAGCGAAGTGTTTTGAAAAAGGTTTATTAAGAGTGCGAAAATAACAGCCATGAGAAGTGAAAGCGGAGATTCGAGCCAAGAAAAGCGGAGATTGACGAGAGAGACGACGGCGGCAAACGACAACCGAACGTGGCCAAGACGGCAGGAGATTGCAGGCGACGGACCCATGTTGGAACTCATTGAAGTGGTAGGCAAGCAAATGTAAGCGGGAGGCTTGGCAGAAGGTGACAGGAGTACACAGGTACATGGCAAGAAACAGGACCGGGATCCTTGAGTCGGGGTACCCAGCATGTACTCAACCTGTGCTGTCCCTCTCGGCGTGGACCCCTTTTTAGCCGGGCTAGAGGAGCGAGGATGCGTGGAGACAGCAGGCCAAGCAGACCGTACTACGTAGCGCAGCCGCCACGATCACTGTAGCCAGGCAGGCGGATCCCACCGCCGCAGTATGACTTCGACTGGACCAGGCAGCTCGATGGGCAGACACCGTGATACCAACACATTTTGGCATAGGACAGACACCTTCAGTAGCAGTATCGACTAAACAGATAAGTGCACTATAATACAGGCTTGCGCGTATATACTAAGTAAATGTCTGATGAGTGAACTTAAGAAACTGAACAATAATTAATTAACATTGGAGTTAGGTATAAGAGTGTTAGGACATAAGTTATTTGAATTTTAGACTGATATTAAGAGTTATTTAAACAAAGAGAGCATTTTGTATGGTTGTTCTTGAGAGAGTTAGCAGACAAGAAGATACCGTAATTGAGTTGGCATTAGGAGGATAGTAATGACAATTTGGCAATTATTATAGCAAGAGATGTACAAGTTTTCTATTTAAGTAATTAGTATAATACTTAAGAATTGTTGTAATTGTTTAGAATAATGAATAAATCCATTACCCATTGATCGCAGCTATTGTGATGTTAATGTTGCCTATAGATTAACAATAGAATGCTAAGTAGTGGTAAACGTTGAGATACAATTGAGTCTGAATTAATTTTTGTATTAGAAAAAGGGGTATAGGAAAGTAATAGTGACTAAATGATAATTAAAACAGTACTTAAGATCTATACAACGGGGTGTTGGGCGAGAATTTATAGTTAATTAAGAATATTGGGCTCGAAGGAACATAAAGGAGGAAATAAACTGTTAAATTTGAAAAGAGAAACAAGGAACAAAGTAAATTTGAATACCACTATACAATCAAAATTGCGGCACAGGTAAGTGATCCTTATCCTATCAATGAAGGTAGTAAAGATTAATATTAATTTGAATTTTAGAGAGTAGGCAAGGTAAATCCTAAAGCCAGTGGTTGTGAATACATCGGGCAGTAAGTTAACAGATACTCGTAATTATACGAGCAAAAGTGCGTTTAAGGTGGGTGGTTCTGGTAAGTAAGTGGAATTTTGGTAATAACCCCGACCTACAACGTCACAATTTATTGACTGTACGTCATCAAAAAATGTCAAATCACAATAAAAGAAACTGAGCTAGAGAAATTAAAATTTTCAAAATAAAACTTTGTCTATCTTTTTTTTTCTAAACTATAGATATCTTAATTATACACTGAAAATGAAGCTATTAGAAACTCCCAACTGTAATTGAGCATGTGCTGGTCTCACTGATGAAAAACATTATGGCATAAAGCAATTATAAAAACGATTTCAGAAAAGAGCTCAACAATAATGTTGTTAGACACTGATTTCAGTAACTTCAAAAGAGAGATGATAATTGTTTGGCTGTTGGTGCATTATCTCAAATTCAAGAAGAGTTATTGGCTGTTTCAGAAGAACTGTATTAGAAGTTTTCTGTGTGGTTCAAAAAGTAAGTAGCAAAAGATCTTTCTGTTGATGAGAAAACCTGACTGATGATTGTGGGCAACCTTGACTAAAGAGGATCATAAAGAGGGGAGATGAGCAACCATTCATCAAAAGACTTCTGAATACATAGCGATGAATACATAACCAGAGAAATATTTCTGCCTATACTACTCACCAACCAAAGTTATTTGTGAAGCATATTCTTCAAAATAAATCTACACATATACATGTTATCAATAATCACATGAGCCTTCATCCTACCTCGTTCTGGGAATGTCCTTTAAGTTGAATCACAAATGGGATTTACAGCAGGCAAGCCATTTAAGTCCCAGTGCTTTTTACAGCTACATACCAAAAAACGCATCTATAGTGGCCACAAGAACAATGAAACTGGACAGAAGATGACTGGAACAAGACAGCCTGGTCCAATGAATAATGATTCCAATTGATGCATCCTGAAGGGAGGACCACAATATGGTGTCAATATCATGAGACTGTACAATGGATTTCAACTTTTCAAGTTAGGGGAGCTATGCTTCAGTATATGTTTTCTTATAAGGCCCTTAGTTAACAAATACCCATACAGCAATCTTTAAATGCTTTAAGTTATCTCAATGTGATGTGTTAAAATGGGGGGTAGGCATCTCCCAGTTGTAATATGCTCCCTGATTCAATATCACCAATAAGCATCCCAACCCACAAAAGAAGAAATGACAACAAAGGCTAAAAATAAATTCAACAATTTACTATATGTCAATACAAGTACACTTAAAGTTTAGTAATTTCTCCTCCTTTCCAAGTCAATTCATACTAGTACCAGATCATTGAATAGTAAACAATACACTAGTACTCAAACAATCTTAATGCTCTTATCACTGTTATTACATCAAAAACCTTATTATTAACTGGAGGCCTCTATATTTAAGTATAATACAGGGTGTCCGAGAATTGTTGGACACTTTACGAAATTAAATTAATAATAAATTATAAGTAGTAACAGGGTATTTGAATTATGTCTGACTAACAGAATGTCTACATTTTTTGTTCCGCATAATTTTATACACAAAATATCTCATAGATGGTGGTAGGTGCGTCACACAGTCCTTGGCATTAGTCCTCATTAGTCATGTCGACTGTACAGCAGAAGGCAATGTGCGTTTTATGGCTCGCATCTAGCGCCATCTGTAAGATATTTTGTGTATAAAATTATGTGGAACAAAAAAGTAAACATTCTGTTAGTCAGATATAATTCAAATATCCTGTTATTACTTAAGAGTTTACAAAATTTTATCTGCGCACACTCTGCGCGGTAATTAGTTTCAAATTCAATTCATATTGTAACAAAGCTCGCACATTCAAATTATTTCATGTGATAAACTCACATGTTCTCCTTTGTTTATAGTTTGTGATCGATTGATGAGATATATATGTGTAGTAAAGATTTAAATAAAAATTATTACTCAAACAATAATGAGAAACTGGAAAGGACTGTGGATAACGACATGACCAACTGACAACAACCTCTTATCCACAAAAGAATTTTATTAAGCATATAAGTATTTCGAACTCATTGAGTTCATTATTCAATGCCAATACAGAGTTTGGTTGAATTACAGAGAATATATATAAGGGCCGGAGTGGCCATTATCCAATAAAAAGGTACAAGTGTAAGTTACAAAATAAAAAAGACCAATGGGGGGAAACAATCTCTTAACATCAGAAGGGCGGACCTAGTATAGATACCTCCTCCTGGTCGTGAACAATCGTTACAATCGATACCGAATGCCGATTATTAAAATTATACAAGGAATAACTGGATAGACAAAATAACTATCTAAATAATAAAATCAAAGA
>JAHWFO010039506.1:58901-98127 GCA_023313115.1 Rhysida immarginata | reverse complement strand
ATAAAAGTGACTAAAAGTGATAAAAGTGACTTGTTCCGAGGCCTGTAGAGAATATATAAACAAGGTAGGGGGAGGGGCAATTAAAAAGAGTATTTCCCATTGGTTAAGCAGAAGGGAAATAACAATTATTGGACAAGTTAAACAGTAGCCAATAAAATAAGAGGAGATATCTTTTCAATAGGGAGAAGGGAAGTAAACTAGAGAAAAAAACCAAAAAAAACAAACAAACAAACAAGGAAAAGTAGAAGTAAGCTAAACTATAATGAACAAATAATAAAAAAAAAAAATAGTGACAAAAAAAAAATAGTGAATAAAAAATAAATAATAAAACACAAAAAGAAAAGAAAAAAGAATCAATTCAATAAATCAAACAGAACAGAGTTTGAGATCGGCGCTTTGTCCATATTTAATAACTTTTTAGAATCCCTTTTATAGATTTCTATACTCTCAAAGCTGTCTAATTGATTTCTTGAATTGACAGTCCAAGTAACTTAAAATTATCTGAACTAAAACATGACCAGTGTCTAAAATATGTTCGGCGATGCTCTATCTGTCCGACCTGCCATATTTTACATGAGCTAAGGTGGAAACCTTTTAATGATATTTCTGGAGCTCTGACCAATATAGTTCTCACAAAGCTCACATTGAAATAGATAGATTCCCGGCTTTCCAAGAAGTGGGGTGGCAACTCTAGAATTTCCTAACAGTAGGATGAATGGGATGCATTCTTAAACAAAGTTAACGATGGTCAATCAAGAAAAATCTGAATAGTGTATAAGGTTCCACCTTACAGAAAAATTTTTTGCCTGTTGTTCTTATTCCTGAGGTTGTTAACCCAATTAACAACGCATAGCCATTAGTTAAAAATGAGCCTACACACACCTTTATTAAAGACAAGATGAAAGTACTGGAAAAAGGTCTGAAATTCTCTTTTTCCAATACACGTAATCCAGTCAAACAGCTGATTGCTGACATCGAAACTGGCATCCAATCTTTGGATGATTCAAGCAAGGTATTCATTCGAAATGCTTGCAAGTTGCAGATTGAAGGCAATTTAGGCGATAGGAAGCATACCCACTTCCAGTCCACAAGAAAAGAGTACAATATTATTAAAGGCTTAAAATAAAAAGACTGTTTTTACCTTAAGGCCGACAAAGGCAACACGGTTGTCATTTTAGACAAACCGGGCTATACATGTATTAGTAGAGTAGAATTTCTAATCCACAGTGGCCCCTACATCAATGTCTCTAAAAATCCATTACCTCTGTTTGTGAATAAAGTTCACAAGGCTATTAGAGATTGCCCTTTACTGATTCTGAAGAAGGAAGCTTCTAAGTTTAATGTTCCTAATCCTCGTCTTCCTAGATTATGTGATGGGTCCCCCTCCCACACCTCTACTGCTAATAACCGGCTGCAGCTACTTACATACGAGCTGGTCAGGGGTTCGGAGCCTGGTAAGAGGGATAAGCATTGACAGTCAGGCATTTAATCATTTTCAAAATACTTTTAATAACAATTAACAGTAAACTGTGGTTACACTACTACTTAAATGTCCCAATGGTCTCTTTTTTTACATAATATTTCTGAGCAAAAATAAACATAACTTGTGGAGGGGGCCCTCTTAGTGCTACTATCTATTCAGTGAACCAATTATAAATCTACCACACCTCATTTAATGACTAAATATATCACCCTTGACCGGGATCCAAAATTCAGGCTCCACTTTATGACTCAAGGTGTTGCCACAGTTATGCGTCCCATGCATATATTATGGTGTGAGCAAATGATCACTACTTCCAGATGACTGCAAGCACGGGGTTGACCTGTCTTGGCATTACCTGTGTGGAGACATACAACACCTATTAACCAGAACCAATGTCTCCGTGACGTCACGTGCGCCTTTGTTTTGAGACCGCCCACCCCTCCCACAACAATGATTATCGATGACCAACGAGGGTTACCGCTAGGTGGGGTAGGAGTCAAGGATTCGGGACTGTGTGATGTGATGTTTGCTATGCAACAATGAGTGGTATTATTAGGGTTTCATTATTAATGATATTGCCTAAACTCACTCCGCCATAGCAAAAACAATCATTGAATACTTAATGAGATAGCAGTTACAATTCACCCATGCAACAAATGCTTAGCCTAAATTCTCTTATTAATATTACTTATGAAGATATTCTAAGACTAGATTCCCTTCCCTGAGGCAATGTTACATTAACACTCCCACCCAGGTAACAGACTTACTTTTCTCAATTTTCCCAGATTTATTTTTTTATATGTTGTGCCCACAATAATCTTTCTCACTTACTCTTAACATGTACTTAATTAACCTCTGTATTATCAATATTTCTTTATCATCAGTTATAACAAAAATAATGCTTCTTAAATCAAAGACTGGAACTAATTATTTTAAGAAAGAAAACGATCAATTATGATAATTTAGATCGTATTGTTTTATTTATTCGCAGATTCAATTCAGCAAGTTTAGTGTGTTAGTAAGATATAAATGAAAATGGTAAGCAAACATTTTGCTATACTTCTAAGTTTCCAAGAATTGAATTTTATGATAATTGACTAGACTTATTAAATGCTTTCCCAATATTATCAATTAAATGCGCAATTGCAATAGTTTATTTTCAGTTTCATGTTCTCTCTCTTATAAAATTGAAGTGAGCTCATTTTAATTGTTAATTGGAAATATGTGTTCACTTATCACTTATTTGTATTGCATGCTGTCAAACATCTAGACAGTACGTTGAGGAGCCTGGTGAAACTTGTTCAATGATGAAGATGCTCGTTGGGGCCCGTTTTGATGAATTGTTGTTTACCCTCTGTTGTTGTTGTGTTGCTTTTGTCAACCGATGAGACCCTGATCCGATCCTCTTCTGTTCTCATAGACCTTGGCCGTCGCTGCTTCTCCATCCCGCGGCTACCACTGCCGCTGCCTCGTGGATCCAACAGCTCACTCTCAGCTTAGTCACTCGCAAGAGACCTGGTTGATCCTTGCACCATGTCGTGGATAAATGTCACCTGGTTGATCTGCTTTCATTTGCATTTGTTCAATGCTCTTGAAACCTGGTTGATCTGCCTAGCTTGATTTTCAATGTCGCCAAAGCTCCAGTGCTTTGGTTTCGATTTCGCCATTCAACAGCAACAGTTTCATGCGTGCGTCGTTTTAAGTGAAACGTTCACGTCGAATCATTAGACATTCACAATTACTCATCATGGATAAGTGAGAAATCAAATATGCGACTCTGCATTAGAATCATTATTGAAAGAGCACATTTGACATAGAACTCGTAGTGAAAGGGCTCAGTTGGGAGACCTCCCACGAAGGAGTGCACACGTGCGAGAGAGATGAGAACAAAAGCACAGAGAGAGAGAGTTCCGCTTTCCTCCCTTTTATAAACAACGCTCGCTGCGCGGGAAAGCTTCAAACCGACCAATCATTGCCCTCCACCGCACCAAGAATAGGAAAAGTTCGCTCGGGAGAAACTTTCGTTTCTACAGATCGTAGCAAACAACATTTCATTAATTTTCTTTTTGCTTAGCAACTCGCTTTCTTAACTTTCGTTTCTTTCTTTTGCACACGATACAAGAGACGCTCTGAGACTTGGCAGGTCGGAACAATGAGAGATAGGCTTAATTTAAAGATTAAATGAATTCAAAATGTAAACAAGAGAAATGTATAATAAAACTGAATATAAGACAATTACTAAAAGAATGAAATTGACAAGGAGCTGATCATAAAGTTAGATTCAAGACGAATTCAAATGAATAAATTTGCATTTGTATTCGTGTGACATATCAGATATGTCACAACTGATATTAGTTGAAGGTATGTGCGTTTGCAATGACTACACTAATTAAAAACATGAATGTTTATTTAACTTCCTATCAGGGTCATCAACCATATACATTGATAAACAATAATAATTAAATAGCCTATTAAATCTCTACTTATTAGGTATACCTTTTAAACACACGAGCATGCGCATCACAAATATCACATACACTTTAATAAAATTATAATGTCTACACTACTCTTATAATCTGAACTGTTCAAGAATTATCAAACTCAAACTAATAGGTTGTCTTCTATCTAATTAATAACACATTAAATAGGAGTCAGCTACTGGAATATAGAAAAAGTGTTTCACACACGATTGCATAGATCTGCAACCCCTGGCTTACACTTCACTACACAACACCTTATTCACTCTGCGTATAGAAAGAGTCCGTCCAATAAACAACGTGTAATTAAGTCATGTTCACTTTGCTCTCCTGTAGGAGTTACTTGATTGCAACTTTCTTGCAGGGACTAAATATTTAGCTACACCCCGAAACCTTGGCTAGCATGCTATGCCAACAACACGTAAAAATTACTGAACATGACTGAATTTGCAATTCCTGCAAACTAACTGCCTACAATGAATTCTTAACATAGCTTATTATACTACAACTGCAACAAGTCAATGTTCTACAAATCATTTTTCAGTTTAGCCTTTCAACACAAACACTTTTCCAACTTTTAAAAGCTGCAACTGCCGGGGGGGCATGACACCCGTTCAAACCACATAGCCTAAAATTGGATACTTCTTTTATCACAAATACACAACAAGGGGGTTCCAGCAACTGAGTCTTCGCTCTTAGATAATTCACTTCAATGTGGATGCAAAACAACTATCAAGAAACGATCTCACCATTTGTTGCCTTCTAATTGTCCTGATGATGGATCATTGATGCTCTTTTGTTCCGGGTCTGCCTACCATGGATTATACGTATCATGGCATAGTACAGATTAAGAAAAATATTAAATTATTTCATTAACTGACTGCACAATCAATATTCCAATTGTACATGAATTTTAAATCACATGGTGGAATGGCAGCTTATTTTCATTATGCATTCTACACGCAAATCGAATGTTTTCTTTTCGATCTCTTGAATGCTCTCAAAACCAACATGCCCGCTCTCTCATCCAACTTGACATCGACCGTCTCGTTCAAAACACGACAAACCTCTCTCATATTTTTAATTTTTTAAAGAGATTTTCTTCGAGGAAAAACAGCTCGCACTATAACAATACTCTGTTGGAGCTTGGCAAAGATCTTCCGAGAATTTCATCCGAAGAACAATGCCAAACCCCAACAATGACTGCCCCTGTTGCTTTCACTATTGTTGGGCAACAGCTGTCACCAAAACATTAGCGTTTCTTTTAAAATAAATAAAATAAATATAAGAACTAACTTATTAAAATGCAACATTAATCACCAAAAACATACAAAAACAACCATTTCAAAATCACCAACACCATTAAACGCACTAAAATCAATAACTTATACCCAGATAGGAAGTAAGCAATATTTTACACACACAAATAAACACAAAAAAAAAAAAAAAAAATTCCCAAAATTTATCCCGACTTTAATTAACTTTCACTTTCAATTATAAAGAAAAATAAAAACTATTTTTAAAAAAATACATTGAAACCAAACTCAATTAAAACAACACACACACCAACAGTACAAGGATTAACCGCTTAACTCCAATAAAATAAAAAAGGTTCCCGCCGGACCCCTGTGACACCCAAGAAATAACACAACACTGACATGGAATGTCAGTTTGATGCTCGTTTACAGCATATTGAGGGGGGGGGGGGGGGACACAGTAACCCCTCGACGTGTATGTCATTCTGCCCGGTTACTAGCCAACCAACCAGAGTACCCTGCTCGCTGTGTAGGATGGTAGCGTTATCGTACTCTTAATTCTGCGCTCTTCCTCTACCACAGTGTTACTAGATAACAAGGGCTCATTTGCCACCCGGTATCAATTTAGTCAGTCTCCACTCACTGAGTGCATAAATCAAGTTTGCTCTGCCTCTTAGAAAAACTGCAAAGGAAGGAACCCTTACGAGAGGAGTACCACATGCAAACTTATATCTATAAATGCAATGACAATCAACTCTTCAATTAAAATTAGTTCTATCAAAGTTTTGAGCGCTTCCACACTCTTAGCACAAATACCGTATTTTTTCGAATATAGGCCGCGGCTCTAAACCCAAAAAAATCGAAAATTTCGGGAGTGCGGCCTGAAAAAAATTTTTTTTTCTGAAAAAATCATTTTCGATAATTTTGGATAGAACAAAAAAAAAGATCGAACTACTTCGTTTTAGCGCCCACAGTATATTACATAGTAATTTAGACAGTAATTTCATTATTTATATAACTATCTGAAATATTTTTATATATTTTATAAATTTATTGATGAAATGTGTAAATAATTATAGTAATTTGATTTTAATGAGCGAGTATAACTTTTATTTCATCAGCGGCAGCCATGGCTCTATCAACCATGGCCCCTCCTAACTACCAACTAACTCTATAGTAGTTAGAGGGGGGTCATGCATCAACGAAGTGCCGACCAATAGCGCGATAGAGCATTCTATGACATCACAACACCTTGGAGCGTAGCCAATGAGATTCGACCTTGGAGTGGAGTCGGCCAGCAGAAGGAATGAAATCGCCGACAATAGCTTTAACAAGTGAATTGCATAATAATTTATAAATGAAAATATATGTGACTGGTTAATTATTGTTCTGAAGGGTTAGAATATTAATTTCACTGTTAGAAAACCATTCAACAAAGGCTGGATAATTTAAAGCCATCAACTCAAATCGACCGTGTTTTTATCGGATTATTTTTGCCGATCTACGATCGATTTACCTTTTCAAAAAGTATAAAATATAATAGAAGTTTACTGTAAAAAGAAAGGAAGCAAAAATGTTAGTGTTGTCAGGCTCTGCGAGGCAAAAATCCCTTTTAGCCCAGGGTTGCAGATTTTAACTCCGGAAAGTAGCGAGCCGAACGGCAAAAAATCGCAAAATTTTCCTAAAAGTAGCCCAATTTTTATGCTCCACCATAGTTGGTCAAACGCGTAATGCCTTATGGTCTGTTTATGTTTTTAAAAGGCTTTTAACTTTATACGTTTCCAAAAAATGAAGACAGAAGTGTTTATGAAATTGTCGTCATGATAATGGGAAAACCAACAGCTAATTCTAAGCTTGGTGGGTAAGCTTCGTTTATCTAACCAGAGCGGAAAGCGAATAAAATTTACAAAAGAAAACGAATCCTGATATCAATCACTATTTGTGACTAAATTTAAAAAGTAATTGTATACAATTAATTCAATAATTGTATATTCGATGTCTTTTAAGTTTTATTTATGTATACCTATCGCTAAACTCAAATATTTAAGAGTTTCTATAGCAATATACAGGCGGATGTGTACACCTGCTATTTATTGCTCTACCGAGTTTCCTTATATTCATCAGACTGAGTACAGTATTTATGTTTGAAATTTCCAGTGAAGCCACGTTACGTTACCCGACAAAAAGGACAAACTAAAATCATCCTCACATTCTGCATGTTATTATGATCATCGAAAGCCAATCATTACTGATGATAAACATTTCGGAAAGAGTACCGTAATTTTCGAGAGTAACGCCGCGGCGGCTGATACGCCACACACGCCAAAATTTAACAAAAATGTTAAATCTCCGGGAGTAGCGCCGCGGCGGCCGATACGCCGCACCCCCCCCCCCTCCCATCACACACTGTCCGTTTTGTATAATCGCGTTTTATAAGAAATTCAATAAACAAACCAAAAATCAATATTTATAAGATATATTTTATTAGTCGAATCCTTCAAAATCCGATGTTTCCGAATCGGAATGAAATAAAGATAAACTGTCGAAAGTCAAAAGTCGTTGGAGAGAGAAATACTGGGAGATTATGCTCGTCGAAATTGAAACCAAATACTGGTTGCCATGAAACCAAAAGCGACCCCTTATATATCGCAACAGGTGTCATACTAGCGGGCGTCGATTATTCTGATTGGTTGCCCTCTATTGACGAACGCGAAAATTAGACCAGTTGATCATTAGCCAAATCGCCTCTCTGGGCAAAAAGCCACACTAAAAGCGTGGATTATTTGAAATAATTTATTTCCTGTTGATGACTGATTACACTGCGCGATTTGCGGAAAACATCGATGTTGGAAAAAATCGATGGTCAAATCCATCGATGTTTCCAAAGTCATTCGATGAAAACGGCGATAAAATCCATCGATACTATAAATTTGTCGATGATAAGAGTGCTTTATTATCGAGTGAATCACCCGCTGTCGATGAACGATCACGCTCGATCGTTATCGGAGTGAATTTTTAATCATGTGTAAAATCTATCTATCTTTTTTTTTTTTTTTTTTTTTTTTTTTTTTTTTTTTTTTTTTTTTTTGTAAAATCTCCGGTAGTAGCGCCGCGGTGGCTGATACGCCGCACACGCCGAATTTTTAACTTTTAATAACAGAAACGCCGCGGCGTTACTCCCGAAAATTACGGTAGTTTGTTTTTCGTAGTACGGGCAGTTGAAACGCACTCTTATAAACTAAGTTTACAATAAACAAGAGAATTACTTGGAGAAGTGCAAAGTGTCTATCATGAGCGGAGTGTTCTATTATCTGGAGTTTTATATGTTGCCTCGACTGTAGTTACCTTGGAAGAAAGACTAGAGAAGCAATCTATTTTTTCTTTCATGACAGTCACGGCTAGTCCAACGATATGAAATGAGTAAATCGCTTTGGGGCCATTTGAAGGCGACGAAAAGTGGAACTAATCACTATTGTTAGTGTAGGCGCCATTACTGTGGTTGGCAGAACAACATCGCCAGCAAAGCGCCATTACTATATATCCGCTTTGTCGCCAGCTGAGAAAGCCCCCCTCCCCCCCCACCAACATTGTGCTTGTAGTCTGAAATTTCTTAAGCGACCTCTCCCAAATTTAGATGCTTTTTAATAAATGCGGTATATAATTTCATAAATACCTCTAAACAATCATTCTGGTATCACTGAAACGACGGTAACATGGTTGAATGTCGACATCTTTTATGTATCAACAACCACGATATAAAAGATGACCAAATTTTTACATGAGAAAAACATGCTAAGACACAGAAAGATAAAAACACACCTGTGAAAGGTCAGTGGTGAACCTTTAATATATCTATTACTACAATTTATAGCTGGACAAGAAATCGGCATTCAGTTTTACTGTGTTTGTCTATGCTAATGTGACGGTTTTTCTACGGGGTCCCTACTCTAGGCAAGGTTCCTCAAACCTTTAGCTGATAATGCCAAGATCTAAGACGCTTCAGCGTTCTACTTATATCTAAAATAAACCTAAACCCACTTACCTTTTGTATACCACCACCCCTTTAACCAGTCATTCAAAATAATAACACCCACCCCACTAATTCCTTCTCTACTGAATACTTCGGGGCATCAGTCTTCTCTTTATTGGCCTAATCGTGATCGTATAGTACGAAAAAATCGTATAGCAAACTTATTTAAATAAACCCTGCCTTCAATCTGAAATATCGTGAATTACCCCTTAATACTTTAATTATCCACTCATTTAGCAATCAAAATGGCATCGAGACATAGCATTTACGTTTTACCATGAATAATATGATTTAATAAAACAATTGAATATAAATATCATTAATACAGTTCAAAAAGAATCAAAATGAAATAATTGGATCAATTTTCAGATAATATTAAGCAATGTAAATTATGACTAATTCCCTTTTTACATAAATCTGCTACAATTGAATTCTCCTTAACTCTAATCAACCTTCTATAATTGAATATAATAAATTCTGTTTAATTTAACTAATTTACATTAGACATGTGCTCTTAAGATAAAATTTTCCTTCTAATTACTATCATTAATTAAAAGTTCACCTTTCCTGTACTAAATAACAGTCTTATATCTAATTATTGATTCTGCTTCTTAGATGAATCACACGCTAGCTTTAACACTGAATTAAGCACATCGCGCGGGCCCAGTTATAAAAATACAGTACTTATCTTTGTCGTAGACTGCAGCATCCACCTTTGGTTCAGCCGAACTTTACTAAAACCTGTTGCCTGAAGACGATCATCACCCACAGCTTCTCAGTTGTCACTGCGCCGATCCACGTGGTTTCCCGACGGATTCCTTGATCGCCGAATTCGTCAATACCTTCCTCAGTTTAGAGCTATAAAGCCGCCTTGCTAAAAACGCCCGCAAGACTCTTTATTCCCACTCTATCCCACTGATAGGCACCGGATCGCTGGTTGACCGTTGGTCACATGAACCGCCGCAGCACGCCTTCCGTTGCTGCTGTAACGTCCGTCCACTTGCTAACGTCGGCTTCGCATCGTCTGCACCACTCACCATCGGCTTTTTGCTGCTTGCATACTTCTCCACCCGTCACTGTCCCTTTCTTTTGTTGCTAATCGTGATCGACCCTTTATCCTCACACCTTGCTAGTGACACCTTCGCTCACCAATCTCCTAATTCTCTTTTTTTAATTAATTTTTCTTTTCTTGATACCCCGGCACTCTGGGATAGCTCCTTGTCCTTTTATTTCTTAGAAAAGGATTGTTCCGTCGGTATTTCTTTTATCTCCCCCTTCTACACTATCTCCCTTTCTTCGATCTTCTAGTCTCCGATTTATTATTTCAATCCTCCCCCCCCCCTTTTTTTTTAATCAGACAAGGAGTGTTCCCGGATGCCGTTAATCCCCAGAGCACATGTCTAGAAAGGCCTAAAATTGTAAATTTACTTTGTTGATTCATTCCAAAACAAATTATGGAGAAAAAAAAATAATAAAAGAATAAAGTATTATAATTCTTGCGTTTGTTTGTAATGTTGCAGAAATACAATACTGATTTTGCTTGAAATTTAAGTCTCTATTGTTCCATTAAATTGCCAAATAGAGTGTAATTATTTTATCCCCTTCCCTTTCCGTTTCTTAGCGATTTTAACTTGTATACGATTAATTTCATTACTGACAGACAGATATGGGTTGTCCAAGGCATATCTATGTGTACATATTTTATATGTCACACTAATTTCAAACATAAACATACGATGAAGGCCATTTTTTGCCAATCAAAGCAATGGCCACCAGGCTTTCAAATGGGGACTCGGTGATGGCGCTGAAAGCAGCTCATGAGCGATCTACTCATTTCATATCGTTGCTGGGCGCGAATAATAATAATAGGCACTGCCCTGGGCTTCCATTACCGAATGCTCTCTGGCGGATGCCTCCGTAAACTCAACTAAAGTTCAACCCCAAGACTTAAATAGGTCTTTTGGCGTTTAAATAAAAGTATTTTTTAAGTAGCCCAAGTCTTTTATAAAAGTAGCCCAAAAAGTCGCAAATCACAGACTTCAAAATTTAGTAGCGCCGGGCTTTCAAAAATAGCTCAATTCACTACTTGTAGCCCTATCTGGCAACACTGTTTCAGCCAAGCAAAAAATCCCTCTTAACCTTAAAAAATCCCTACGCAACAGTATAGCGCCCTCTGGTGGGATACTGAAATATAACTGAACACTAAAGCTGTAAAAATCTCAATAACACTGCAGAAACGAATTTATTTAATTAAATAAGTAAAACAAATAAAAAAATTTATTAATTAAATTATTTTTAAAATAAGTAAGAAACAATTTTACAGGCTTTGGGTTGACATTATATAAATGCAAAACTGCAACAAAGCTTTAAAAATTATCACATCAATTATATGCAAATAAATTATGTAAATTATTTAAAGACAGTAATAAGAAAGTTACATCTATTTCAAAGTTAAAATAAATAAGCTAGCTCATTTAATTTATTGCTAATCTTCCTCACTTTCTCCTTCCTCTATAGCCAACAGGTTAGATATTTCACTGTCTCGATTATCCTCAGTATACATTGTCTCATTGAATAAGTTTAACACATCCTCTGTAACTGGATAATTATCAAAACATCCATGATTCAATTTATTTTTCAAGGATTGGCAAAAAACCCTACGTTTTTGCATTTTTTCTCAGAAAATTCCTTAATCCCTTTTCAAGTGAAAAAACCCTACGCCAAGGGATTAATCCCTACACCTGACAACACTGCTTGTTAAAGCTAGTGTCGGCGATTTCATTCCTTCTGCTGGCCGACTCTATTCCAAGGTCGAATCTCATTGGCTATGCTCCAAGGTGTTATGATGTCATAGAATGTTCTATCGCGCTAATGGTCGGCACTTCGTTGATAGAGCCATGGCCGCCGCTGATGAAATAAAAGTTATACTCGCTCATTAAAATCAAATTACTATAATTATTTACACATTTCATCAATAAATTTATAAAAGTTTCATTAAATATATTAAAATAATTTAGAAGGTTATACAGTCAATTCTCGTTAATACGAAATCGTGGGGACCAAGAAATTTTTTCGTATTATTCGTATTTCGTATAAACCAACAATACTAAAAGTGTTATGAAATAAGCACGGAAATAAAATACTTTAAGTTAGAAATAATTTTTATTCATCTCTCCTAAAAAAATCTGTAATAACAGTTTGTTTTTGTGCTAAAACGATTTTTTTTATTGTTGAAATAAATAACGGGCAAATTTTTTACGTTTTTAAAACAGCGTGGCCTGGCGAATTTGCCAATAACTATCGGCTTTTTCTTGTCAGTGCCATCCATATTTGTACATAATAATACTGACAACCGTTCTTTGCTACTTTTCCCTATGAAAGATACCGTAAAAAAACATTAGATACATGTACAAAATTATCGGTAAAAAATACAATAAAGTTTAAATGGTGCATGCATACCTCCATGACACTTTTCACCTTTTAAATGATAAGATTTCTCAGGCAGAAGATTATAAAATAGGGCGGTTTCGTCAGCGTTGTAACTTCAGATCTAATGAAAGATCCTTTCGTTTCCTTTTGCTTGAAGCTGACATTGAATAAAATTCCTGACTGTAGATAACTGCGTTGTAGCGATGAGAAAATTGATTTTGAAACAATACCGATATTGCACTTGTTTAAATAAAATTTGAGCGCCATGTGACAGGATTTCAGATCTGAATAGCTGAACCAATCAGATTTCGCGAATCAGATTTCCCGTTAGTTTGAAAGCACGTGATTCGTTAGTTTGAAAAATTCGACTAAATAACCAATGTTTTTTTTATCGAATAATAGACTAAAAATCATCGAATAAAAATATCGACTGATTAAAAAAATCGAGTATTCATTTATTCGAATACTGTAATTCAGAAGCAATCACATATGAAATGACTTTGAAAATTATTTTTATTAAATTTACACTTCGAAATCTGAAATTTTATCATTAAAATTGTTCCTAAAAGGACTATTTTTCAATAAAATTATGAAATTTTCCTTCGTATAAACCGTATTTTAATAAAAATATGTTCGTATAAAGCAGAGAATTTTACATAGTAATTGCTTTTTCGGGAACGGGCCACACAATGTTTTCTTATTAACCGGAATTTCGTATTACCCAGTTTCGTATTAACGAGAATTGACTGTATAAATAATGTAACTGGTATCTAAATTACTATTTAAGATACTGTGGGACGCTAAAACGAAGTATTTCGATCTTTTTTAGGCTAATTTTTTTTTTGCGGCCTAATGTGAATCGCGACCTATAAAAAGTTATTTTTTCGTTCCACCGTCAAATTGCGGCTGCGGCCTAAAGTGAATGCGGCCAATATTCGAAAAAATACGGTACATATTTATATGCACGTGTCGAGATGACCCGTTCCAGTTATGCTTTTATGCTGGAACGGCTCAAACTGTTCCATTTCAGGATGCAGGGCAACATAAGTCCGTTGGCGATAGGGACCATCCAAGCGGAAAAATAATACTTAAAAATCACTCACCAAGAGAAGTCATCTTACATTGATGGCTTGTTTAGCTTCCCTGCATGGCAAGACGAATTAACGTTCAGATGGATACACTGATGACGTGTTTGATCGTTGTCGATGCTCGTAGTCGGTGTAACCACAACGAAATACATAGCTTTCAGCTCAACAAGTTAAATGCAATAACTACTTTTAAGTCTAACTAATTAAGTAGTAACAACAACAGCTTGATATTCCTATCAAACGAAACAACATATTCTTCCGCTAAAAGGGCGGCTATTGTCGGTGGCGCCGACATTAGGGTTACGGTCGAGTTCGAGAAATGTGTAAGCCGAACACCATTTACACCTCCTTCCTTGCCCGTAACAAAAAACCGAATGCCAAATTCTATATAAAAACACAACATCTTAACACAAACAGTAACGTAACAATTAGCTGCTGGGAGACTAGCATCATCTTCTCGTAATTTTCGTCCGAGAAAACTATGCCCGCTCCCAATAATTACAATCCATGTTGCTTTGCGATGACAATGCCAATCGTCCAAAACACCAAATATTTATTATGATAAACAACCACCTCTTAAAACGAACAAGCATAACCTTTTAATATAAAATAAACAACAAACATAAGTTACTACTGTCACTAAAACTACTATCCAGCCCATTTACACAGCCTACGCATCTATGCGTACCTTGAAAGACAAGCAAAAAATTAATGTTTCATTTCCGCCAGGCCCATGTGATACTCAACTGACATGAAATGTCATAATATTGTTTGCCTAAAATTCATAAGGCAGGGAAGGCTATGAGACCTATTGTCTCCAACATTAATTCTCCCAGTTACAAGTTATCAAGTTTCTTACTAATGAGTTCGAAAAATTTGATCATACATTCGATAGATTCTCAGTGAAAAACGGCTTCGAATTAATTTCGAAAATTAAAGATATTAAATTAAACGCAGGCAAAATACTGGTCTCCTTCGATGTTTGTTCCCTTTTTCTGACCGTTCCAGTTAAAGTCACTATTGATTATCTTACGCATTTCCTATCTTCTTCCAAAGTTGATCCCGAAAAAGTCAATGAATATATAAGTTTAACTGAGTTATGCATGGATGAAAATTTCTTTCAATTCAATTCCAAATTTTATAAATTGACCTTGGAAACAGCTATGGGCAATAGCCTTAGTCCGTCATTGCTTATCTCTTTATGAGTGAATTAGTGAATCAATTAGCTACAACCCTCTCTTATTTCCCCCGTATATAGTATAGATACGTGGATGATATCTTTGCCGTTTTTGACACGAATTAATGCAACATTAGCTTTTGTTTCAGCGAATTAAATAATTAGTTTCCTACACACACATCAGATTCACATATGAAATTGAGAGCGATGGATGCTTTTCTTTTCTAGATTTAAACCTTATTAGGGTGAATGATAGGTTAGAGTTTGACATTTATTGAAACCCACCAACAATCATCGCTATATTATGAATGACTTTGTTCACTGTCCTAGCCATAAACATGCTGCCTTCCACACTATGATCCACCGCCTTCTTAATATTCCTCTATCTGACCAAAGGTACCAAACTGAATTGAGTACCATTAAATCTATAGCAAGGTTGAATGGCTTTTCCGATAAAATTGTCGACAACTTACTCCGTAGGCATAAGCTTCTTTTATAAATAGAAAGGATTCCACGAAGTTAACTCCAGAGACCACAAGCCCTAAATTTATTAGTATTGTCTATGATCCGCAATTAACTAAGGGCCTGAAAAAGATTTTTAGCGTTTGTAATTTAAAGATTGCATTCAAAAATGGGGATACTTTGAAATCCTAAAGATGCCATCCTGCCTCTGGAAAAGTCGGGAATCTATCTATTTCAATGTGTTTATTTTTGAGAAAAATTATATTGGTTAGAGCTCCAGAAATATTATTAAAAGGTGGAAAGAGCATTTATCTCATGTAAAATATGGTAAGTCAGACAGATCGAGCATCGTCAAACATATTTCAGACACTGGTTCAAATAATTTTAATTTACTTATGTCTGTCAATACAAGAAATCAATTAGACTGCTTTGAGAGTATAGAAATCTACATAAGAGTAGGAGCTGTAATAATGTAAAATTAATTAAAAAATAGTAACTCCATTTTAATTAAAGGAAATAGAGATAAAAATAAATATTAAAAACAACTAATAAATGCAAGTTACCCAATGTGGAGAAATACAATTTATGAAGTGGACGGAACACATGAAACAAAGGTCTTGTGGAGCTTATTATGTATATCTGGTTGAACCAGACAAAACACAAGCGAAAAGAAGGTCTTGTGGAGAATTGTTACAAGAAAAACACAGAAAGAAACACAGTTACAGGAGACGAAGAGCTATGTTAAAAGTCCGATGATCAGTAGAACGATGATAACAATTTTAGTAGGAATGAATTATAAAAAATGTTTTCAGGATATTTTATCCCATCTTCAGTTTGTAAAATATCTCACAAAAATTAAAAAAAATCTGAAAATAAACCTAGTAAAATATAAATATCTGATAGAACTAATTGATAAAATTTATATAGAAGCATGGACCCTTTTCACGACGTCGCTCGCGCATGCGCGTCACTGAACCTGGGTGGCAGAAAAACTCCTGTAAAAGCGGAAGTTCGCTCTTTGCTTGTGCTGGTATTGGCATGCTTCACAGCCGCATTCGATATCAAGTTATTTACTTGGATATTTAATTAATTTTTGCATTCAAATAAAAAATATTAAAAAAAAACAACTTTTAAGCACACACTTTTTCTTTAAAAAGTGCACTGAAAAATAAAAAATAAAATTAAAAAAGGTAAGAGTGTGACAGTGCGTTTAATATGAAGTTATAAAACAAAATGAAAATGCTACACAATAAAATAAAATCATATGCCCCTTTTTAAAAGGAAAAGCCAAATTAGCATGGGGGAATATAAGAAACCTGAGGATTGCTAATAATAGAATAGTGGTAGAAAGAGCAAATGGGCGAATTAAAACTTTTCAAATACCAGATCTTGTAATTCCTTTATCACTCAAACTTTATTTCTTTACACATATATTTCGTGTATATTGCCTTTTATCAAATTTTGTTAGACCTTTGTAAATAAAACATGCATACAAAAACTAAATAGTCTTTACTTCTTGCAACTTCAGGCATAAAATATCCTACAAAAATTTAGTTAACTTGGGTAATCAGTATTTCGCTCATTTCCTGACTATCTACAGCTCTGTATTTTACCCCAGTGTCATCTTCTCGTTTCAATCGTTATTCATTTATTCGTAAAATAAAATTATAATGTAAGTTTAATATATAAAGAGCTTTCTGTATCTCGCGAAAATATTAAAAATGTATTACGCTGGCTAGTCATGAACAATAGTCTCTACAAGGATATCACAATCAACAACTTTGCTCGCATTGATGATCAAATTAAGAACAATTTTACACTTTTATTTAACTTGACTTATACGTGTGCTGTGCGCAAATTTTGTAATCATTAATTCGTTTACTTCCCGTTGTTCAAACAATTCCAAATCTGGCACACCGATTCATTACCGGTGATAATACAATCCAATATAAAAAAAAAAAAAAATCCTTATACAATCCAATATAAAAAAAAATCCTTAAAGAGGATTAAAACTGATGAGCATTTCTTGAGATTTCCAAGACTTTTTTGATTTTGTTCTTATCATATAAAGCCATGTTCTTTATAAAAAAAAAAAAAAATAAAAATAAAAAAAAAAGAATAAAATAAAACATAAAAAAGCTTAGATACACAAAAAATTGTATAAAAAAGTAAAAAATATAATTAAAAATAAATCGGACAAGTGGAATGGTATATTCGCACAAGCATCCCACTTGGCCATGAAAAGGTAAAAATATTTATTTAGAATATATTTTCTTTTTTTTTTCTCTGGTGGGAGAGGGGAGGCTATGGGTCTTTAAAATCTTAACTCCAAAACAGCTCATCACAGCTAAACAACATTTTGACGGATCACATCTTTGCCGAAGCACGACGGATCACATCTTTGCTCTAAGGCAAATCTTTGAGAAATCCTGGGAGTATGCAAAAGAGGTCTACGCTTGCTTTGTGGACCTCGAAAAAGCATATGACAGGGTTCCCCGGGAGAAGCTCTGGCAAGTGTTGCAAGAGTATGGAGTGGATGGGCAATTACTGGTTGCTATCATGTCTCTGTACGAAAGCTCTGAGATGTGTGTCCGGATAAATGGCATTAAGTCAAGACCGTTCACCGTGGGTGTTGGACTCCGCCAAGGGTGCGTACTGTCGCCCATCTTGTTCATTATCTTTATGGACTGGATAGACAGGGGCAGCCGAGGCGATGAGCGTGTTTGTGTGGGCGACTGCCTGGTGGAGAGGTTGCTCTTTGCGGACAACCTTGTCCTGCTTGGGTCTTCTCGCACGAACCTTCAGCATGCACTAGACCGGTTTGCAGCCAAATGTGAAGAAGCTGGGATGAAGATCAGTGTGGCTAAAACCGAAGTTCTGGTTCTTTCAAGACAGCCTGCTCAGTGCGCTCTCCATGTTAGGGGAGCCTCATTGAGACAGGTGGAGAAGTTCAAGTATCTCGGGATTGCATTCACGAGTGATGGACGGCAGGAGAAAGAATTGGATGCTCGGATCGGTGCAGCAAGCTGTGTCAGACGTGAACTGTGGCGATCCGTGGTAACGAAACGAGAGCTGGGTAACAAAGCCAAGCTCTCCGTCTTCAAATCTATCTTTGTCCCCATTCTCACCTATGGTCATGAGGCTTGGGTAATGACCGAAAGAGTGCGATCGCGGGTACAAGCGGCCAAAATGAGATTCCTGAGAGGTGTGGCAGGTGTTACCCTACTAGATAGAGTATACAGCAGCACGATAAGGGAATCTTTAGGTGTTGAGCCGCTACTTCTCCGCATTGAGAGATCTCAGTTGCGCTGGTATGGCCATGTGATACGGATGCCGCAAACTAGTCTTCCTAGGCAGTTATTATTTTCCAAGCCGGTGGGTAAGAGACCAAGGGGTCGGCCTAGAACCAGGTGGCTAGACTACATGGAGAATCTGGGTTCGAGTCGCTTGGATATTACCAGGGAGGACATGCGCCTGATGGCGGAAGATCGCGAACGCTGGAGATCCTCCATAGGGCTGCTGCCCCCGCGACCCTAACGGATAAGCGGGTTTGAAAAGTAAGTAAGTAAGTAACATTCGTCTCAATGAGTGGAGTTCGTATATGTCATGTTTATTGACTTCAGTTGCTAGAATAAATGTTATAGCCATTTCTTTATTTTTAGAAAAAGATTAATATCTTTGAAAAGTATTAACCCAACTCCATAAGAAATAAGTCAAGAAAATTATTGTGACCTTGATATCTGTATTAATAATATTTTTTTCTGTTAGGGGGAGGGACTTCTGCAGGAGGAGGTGCATTAACATCTCCAATAGCTGATCAGAGGCAAATAATTTATTTACAAAAAAAAAAAATAATCTCTGTGAGAAGAATCTACTGATTTGGTTCGCTTATATGAATGCTTTAGACGTTTCTTCATTTGTAAAAAAAAAACAAAAAACATTAATAACTCTAAAAAGGTTTAACCAATTGTAATAATTCATGATTTATAAAACGTATGTCAAGGCACAGTATAAGTATGTATTAACTCTATTTGGTTTTGCTATCTGCCGTTTCAGAGGAGTTGGCTGCACAAAATTGGTCATGTACACACATATGTAGAGACGGATTTTTTTTATCTTTTCGAATCATGCCATTTGAAGTCCATTTCCGTGAAAAAAAAAAAAAACTGAGTCAGGGAAACGAACACAAGGCCTTCACTTTTAATGAGTAGTATGCCAAAAAAAAAAAAAAAAGCAAAAGAGTGGCAGCGCGTTTAATATTAAATATTAAAACGAAAATACTACATAATAAAATAAACACGCCAGCATACTTTTACCTTTTTAAATTATATTTTTTACTTTTTAATGCACTTTCTAAGGTAAAAGCATGTGCTTAAAAAGTTTTCTTTTTTATGTTTTATTTTATTGAGCGATCAAAACATTGAAAGTTTTCATAATGTATTTGTTATGTTTTTTGTTTATGACTTAATTTGATTTATCAATAATATCAATATATTAATGTTGGTAATTATTTTATTGTGTTTCTTATTAATCTCTTCAATGTTGTTAATTTTTGCCACCAGGCGTCAGGCTGTTGTGTGATTTTATTGCGCATGTGTACAAAATGCTTTTTCTCTCTTCAGTTCATTAAAAACGTGTTGCTCATGCAAAACCTCTGTCTCCTTTATTCTCCACAAAAACGCCTAAAAACCACTCTGCAGCCACCTAAAACAACATTGGTTATGGGTTCAGCAACTGCGAAGACTGCGCCATAAGTAAGACAAAAAGATCTAATTCAAGAAAACGTTTAAAAGCAAAATATACGTTTAATAACGGCAGAGAACTTTCGTTTCCGAGCACAATCACAAGATGGCGGAAATTGGCGGCATAAATGCGAACCTCGTCAATGCGATTCCGAAACTGAATGACAGCAATTACACGACATGGAAGTATGTAATGAAAAATACGCTACTCAGTAAAGGACTAATGAAAGTTATTACTGAACCAAAGAAGGATCCTCCAACCGAAGAGCAGAGTCAGCAGGTAAAAAAGGATTATGAAAACTGGGAAAAGAGAAGTTACGAAGCCTTAACAATCCTGACATGTGCAATGGATCCAAGTGAAATAGCGCTGATTTTGAACTTCAACCACCCGAAAGATGTGTGGGAAGACATACAAAAGAGACATGAAGGCAGTTTAGAAAGGAGTCGGATAACGTTGAGAAGCAAAATTGCAAGATTGAAAATGGAAAAAGGAGAAGAATGGAGAACCTATATTAAGCGAGGTAGAAAGCTGAATGAAGAAGCCAAGACTTTAGACATGGGTATGAACGATGTAGAATTAATTAATTGCATACTTGAAGGACTACCACCCAAATTTTACCACATTGCCAGGAAGGTAGAAGGCATGAAAAATGTTACCATGGAAGATGTTGAGTTTGCCTTTCTGAAGGAAGAAGGACGTAAAGACTTTGTTGAGAGAGAGACTGCTTACAAGACACAGATCTCGAAAAAGTGTTTCACTTGCGGCAAGATTGGACATTTAAGCGCCCAATGTTGGTACAACCCGAACAGGAAGAATAAACTTGATGATGAAAAAGGGAACCAGCAAAATTCTCATCCAGCAAGAGGAAACCAAGAAACATTGAAGCAAAAGAAGGGATTCCAAGCGAACAATAAAAGACACTATCAAGGAAAAGGTGAACGTAACAATACAAATGAAATGGCAAAACGAGCAGAAGAACATGAAGGAATGGAAAGAGCATGGACTGTCAAGACGACCATGATGGATTCACCGAATGAAAATGAAGAACATTGGGTAGTCGATTCGGGAGCCACGGCACACATGACTGCATCAGAAGACTTACTCGAACAGACAATGCCGGATAAAAGAACAATCATTGTAGCGAATAAGGAGAGAATAAAATCCAAATCGAAGGGCACCATTGAAATCACCACAAATGAAACAAATGAACCAATCAAGTTGAGAGAAGTCCTGTACGTCCCAAATATTGACGGTAACCTCTTATCGGTAAATCAATTAGTAGATGATGACATGAAGATCATTCTGGATAAAAGTGGCGGAAAGATAATAAATGGCAAGAGAACTGTCGTTGCTACAATCAATCGAAAGGATGGATTTTTCATTTTGAATGCTTTAGAAGAAAATGCCCAAAAGGCTGATAGCAGAGAGCAAAGCCAAAGATACTCTGAAAAGATGATATGGCACCAAAGAATGGGTCATGTAAACGAATACTATCTTGATCGGATGAAGAAACAGAACATAGTAAGAGATCTCAAATATGAAGAGAGCAAAATGGAAACATGTGAAATATGCATTAAATCGAAACAAACGCAGAAATCATTCAAAAGAGTAACTGAAGAAAGGACATACCAACCCCTTGAAATGTTACATACTGATCTAATCGGCCCTCTTCAAATCAAATCCAAAGGCGGAGCCAACTATATACTCACCATTGTTGATGACTACAACAGAAAAATTTTTACATTCTTTCTTGAAAGTAAACACGAAACCACAAGCATAATAGAAAATTTTATAATGCAATTAGAGAACAGACTCAATAAGAGAGTAAAGACAATACAAAGTGATAATGGAACCGAATACATCAACCAAGCATTCATGGAGATGTGCAAGAAAAAAGGGATAGAACAACAACTATCAGTCCCCTACTGTCCGCAAAGCAATGGTATTGCCGAGCGAGCTAATAGAACCATTATTGAAGGAACAAGAGCATTACTATTGGACAGTATGTTACCAACTGAATTTTGGGTAGAGGCTGTTGCTACAGCAACTCACGTTAAAAACTTTACTCCTGCAAAACTTGAAAAACGATTAAGTCCGGAAGAACTATTTGAAGGACGGAAACCTACAGCTACCTACCTAAGAAGATTTGGTTGCTTATGTTACATATTTGTACCAAAAGAAAAATGAAACAAATTAGATGCAAAATACAAACCAGGAATCTTTGTTGGATATTCCAAAAAACGAAAAGCCTACCGAGTATTTAACGTTGAAACTGACAAGATAGAAGAAACAAGGTCATGCAAGTTTCTAGAAGAACAGTATGGAGTACAGCTACTCAACGATCTCCAAAGAGATATTGATGATCATTACGTAAATATCGACATGCAATTCCCGGCAGACTTATCACAGATTGAAGACCAAAACCACCAAGTGGTAACAGGTTTACCTGAAGAAGGTCTACACGAGGAAAGTCTACATGAAGAAAATGAAATGAACAGAGTTGAAAGTGACACTGACTTCAATAACTCAACAACATCGGAAATGTTATGTTCAACAATTAGAAGATCTTCACGAATCCGAAATAAAATGATCAGAGGAACCAATCCCCGGTACAACCCTGATGAGTACACTGACGGTAGTGAATTTGATGACATTGAACTAGTACGAAAAGCCTACACTCCAGAGGCTACACGAAGAGGCTATCAACTGTGAGAACAGCGATCCATGGAAAATTGCCATGATGGAAGAGTATGATTCACTAAAAAGGCACGAAATATGGGAATTAGAAAAACCCAACAGTGTTGTCAAACCCATAAAATCTAAGTGGATTTATAAAACGAAACCCAATCCAGACGGATCAATTAGTAAGCGAAAAGCTCGATTAGTAGCTATGGGATGCGGACAAAGCTATGGCGTGAAATATGAACAAACATACGCACCTATTATGAGACCAGAATCATTCAGAATCCTGATAGCGATTGCCATAATAAAAGGCTGGATAATGCGACATGCTGATGTCAAGACTGCCTTTTTGAACAGAAAACTGAAGGAAAAGGTATATATGACACAACCACAAGGATTCGAAGACCAAAAACATCCTGATAAGTTATGTAGATTAAAACAAGCTATCTATGGACTCAAGCAAGCTGGAAAGGCATGGTTTGAAAGTATCGCAACTTATTTAAGGAAAACCCACTTCTATCAATCAAAATATGACAAATGTGTATTTAAGATCAAAAGAGAAAAAGAAGAACTGTACATTGGATTACACGTTGATGATATGCTTATTGTTGCCAGCTCAGAACATTTCTACAATGACATCATGAAAAACTTAAACGAAGAATATGAGTTGATCGATCTTGGTAAACCGAGAGGGAATAGAGGTGAAACAAATTGAAGAAGGAGCTAAATTGACCCAAGAACTGCAAATCCAGCAAGTATTGAAACGTTTTAACATGGAAGAATCACGACCAATATCTACACCAATGGACAGAATGAAAGATTCTCATCCAATGATTCACCACCAGCAGATGAAAAACAATTACAAGAGATACTAGGAAGCTTAATGTACATTAGCACCAGTACGAGACCTGATCTCAGTCAACCGATAAGTATGTTATCAAGATTTCTTAAGAACCCCAACATGGAACATATAAATGCTGCGAAAAGGGTATTGAGATATGTGAAAACAACTAAGGATTTAGGTATCGAATTCACTAAAGGCGACAATAACGATCTAACAGGATATGTAGATGCAGACTTTAAGGATGGAATCACAAAAAATGCAAGATCCACTACAGGATACTGTTTTATGATGGGAAAAAATCTGATATGTTGGAAGTCAAGAAGGCAAGAGACCACTGCACTATCAACATGCGATGCTGAGTTAACAGCGATCTGTGAAGCCGTAAGGGAACTAACATGGCTACGAGGATTTCTTGAGGAAATCACAGGAAAAGAGTTCACCGGCGAGAAAACCACTCTCTACAACGACAACCAAGCAGCTATCAACGCGTGCAAAAATGGTAACACCACCAATCGCACGAGACACCTGGCTCGAAAAGTTGCATTTGTGCATGAGAAAATCAGTGACAACGAATTAGACTTGAAATACCTGACCACAAAGGAAACCCCAGCCGATTGTCTAACGAAAGGATTAAGTAAAGAATCTCTCGAAAAATGCCTATTGAAAATGGGTGTGAAGTAAGAAACCCCAAGATTAAGATCACAACAAAATAAGGGGGATTTGTTATGTTTTTTGTTTATGACTTAATTTGATTTATCAATAATATCAATATATTAATGTCGGTAATTATTTTATTGTGTTTCTTATTAATCTCTTCAATGTTGTTAATTTTTGCCACCAGGCGTCAGGCTGTTGTGTGATTTTATTGCGCATGTGTACAAAACGCTTTTTCTCTCTTCAGTTCATTAAAAACGTGTTGCTCATGCAAAACCTCTGTCTCCTTTATTCTCCACAAAAACGCCTAAAAACCACTCTGCAGCCGCCTAAAATAACAGTATTCTCATATATTCATATAATTGCTGAAACGACATATTTGGTAGTTCTTTTATCATTTCATCAGTTAAGCATAAGAATTTATTTCTGACAAATAGTTGAATATTTGCGAAACATGGTCGTGGGGGGGAGGGCATTTGTCATCTCCTCCTTGGACGGGTTGGAGCTTAATAATTTCTTCAAAAACACCATGTTCGTTGATCTGGAGCGCATCTTTCGTATGATTTAGTGTTTTTAAAATACTTAGGATTTCATTCTTTTTTTAATCTAGCTAAATTTTTATATGCACGATGATTGCTTGCTTTGCTTACACCATAGATTACTTATTACGAGCGCATTCACCGATGGACCGGAAGTTCTCTTGCCACCCAGCGCGTGCAGTGCGCATGCGCGAGTTAGAGCATGAAAATGGTCTATTCACCAACTCAACAAGAAATAACACAACTCAATACGAACAATACAAAAGATACTCAATACAATACAATAATAAAACCTTTCACAAACAGAAAAAATTACTAGAACAGATACCAAATATTAAAATCATACCAAAAATAACAAACAAATAACATAACTAAGACATTAATAACAACCACCAATATAATAACAACAAACTATCAAAACAGAAACACATTTTCTAATTTCAAAGACATTTGCCAAAATAATAAAGAAAAATGAAGCATCACTAAGATATCAAATTCCATGCACCAAATGTCAACACATTTACACAGGTCAAACAAAAAGGCAATTAATAACATGAATAAAAGAACACGAAAGAGCACTTAGAAACAAGAATAAAAATAACATATAGTGAACCACACTGTATTAACCAAAGTCAAAATGCAGATTGGAACGAAGTCAAAATCATAGGTAAAAAAATAAATTACAAAAAAAAACCCCCAAAAAAAACCTAATAAAAGAAACCATCAACATTACAGGCGTACCCCGATTTATGACGATTCAATATTACGACGGTAGATGGCAGCAATTGATGCAAAAACTAAAACACAAAACAAACAATTTAAAAACACCTTTGTGGGACAGTGACCTCAAAGCATGCTTCCCATTCTCCACTATCCAGTGAGAGCAAGCTGAAAAGACAAAGAAAACCGATTTCACTGGAAACAAAGCTGGACAAAATTAAGCAGGCAACGGGCAGGACAAAGTGTGCAGGCCATTGTGACTCCTTGGGACTATCGCATTCGACCGTGTCCACTATCCTCAGCAAGAAGACTGACATCTTGGAAGCTGGAGCACATGCTAGTTCGTTTTCGGCTAAGATAACCAGGAAGGCCCGTGACCCCATCGTGGAGGAAATGGAGAAATGATCATTTTGAGGGTGCAGAACCAGATCGCCAACACATGCCCTTGTCCACTGATATCATTTCACAAGTGACACATAGGAAGTCGTATGTACATTCTGTATCTTCATGTACATTTGTATTATCATTATTATTTTATGTAGTTCTTAATCGTGTTGCATGAGAAATAAAAATGATTTCTGGTTATTCAGTAGGATATGTGAGGTTGCCTTCTCTCTCTCTCTCTCTCTCTCTCTCCTCTCTCGCCATTTTTGAATGGCTAGGAACACATCTATGTGGACATCATGTTAAATTCGCTTCGATTTACGACGATTTCGACTTACGACGGACTTTCGGGAACGGAACCCAGTCGTAAATCGGGGCCCGCATGTATTTCGAATGAAAACAATTTAGCCAAACCATCTATAAAAATTAATAATAAATGGAAATTACTACTAAAAAAAAAAAAAAATTATAACAACCCAGACAATTACACTTCACTTTCTCTCAACAATCCAATACCCTACCTTGTTCACAACAATCAAACTAATAATAATATCTCCTCAATTTAAATAGCACACATTGTTTTTGATTTTATTGTTTTATTATTATGTTTTCAATTATTATGTTTTAACGGAAATTTCATTCAAAAATTTTACAAACCGAAGATGAGATAAAATATCCCGAAAACGTTTTTTTATAATTCATTCCTATTAAAATTGTTATCAACATTCTACTGATCATCGGACTTTTATCATAGCTCTTCTTCTCCTGTAACTGTGTTTCTTTCTGTGTTTTTCTTGTAACAATTCTCCAGAAGACCTTTTCACCTGTGTTTCACCTCCTTCAAACAGATCTACATAATAAGATGTACAAGACCTTTGTTTCATGTGTGTTCCGTCTGATACGTCTTTACCGTCTGAGGAGAGATCGAATCAACGTTCTTATATTCTATGGTGTTTACCTGTTGGATCCGGCTGGCTACAGTTGGCGTAATGTGGGGCTCCTATCCAATCCATCGAGATCAAACTATAAGATGGCAACTTAGCATATATGGGAGGAATGATTCGCAAAATAACTCTACTCGGGCGTTCATCACAAAGACTCGCAACAGTAACATAAACATAGGGACAACATAGGACATAACAATTGTCATGCGACGCAACAATCGGACTTTGTTGATTGCCGACACGACATTTCCTCCCTTTGCACTAAGCTACAGGGAGTACTGCTGGGGCGGTTGGCGATTTCGGCCAGAGCGCTGGAGGACAACCAGGTCTCTCTTCGGCCTGCCTCGGCAGGGAATGACAACATGGCATGGGGGAGCTGGCTGAACACTTGTTCTGGAATCCAGTTGGTTGGGTCCAGCTGGCCCGTCAGAGGCGACCTGGTCTTGGGGAGGAACGTCCTATGGCGTGGCTAACAGTTCGTCATCCGGAACTGGCAATTCCTCAACAAATGAGTGGTTCGCAGTTGGGGAGCACTCACGCTAAAGCGCACTCAACGTGGAAAACGAGGCTTCTCTGTTTCACCACGGCATAGTGCACTTATAATCTCCAAGTCATGTGGCTTCAGCTGGTCGATATGCCATTTCGAACACTTCTCGTCTACCACCACTTTGTAATGCAGGTCTCCCAGGCGACGGATAATAATGCCCGGTACCCACTTCTTTTGCAAAGGCCTTCCCACGTGCATGAACACCGCTTGACCTGCTCGCAGAGATCTGAATTTTGGTGAAAATGCAACTTGCTGCTTCTCTTGCACTTGGTGGTCGACATCTTGTGGATTCAGCATATCCAGACGTGTATGAAGTTCTCATCCGAGGAAGAGTTTGGCGGGGGAACTCCTCCGTTGTGGCATGTGGCACTCTCCGATAACGTTCCAAGAATGTATTCAAATTGCGATGCAAAGTTGTTGGGGCAGTTCCCATGGCTTTCAGAGCGTTTTTTATTGTTTGAACATAACGTTCTGCCTGTCCATTCATGAAAGGGTGGTAGGGCGCCATGTGCTTAGGAAACCTAACCCCTCTCTCACGAAGGAAGGAGGTAAAGTCATCAGCGACGAACTGGGACCCTTATCAGTGACAATGGTAGCTGGTACACTGTAACTGGCAAACAGTTCGTCGAGGACTGCTATTGTGGCCAACGCAGTTGTAGACGTTGTCGCTTTCACTTCCACCCACTTACTGTAGGCGTCCACTACTATGAGCAGCATCTTGCCCACTACTAGTCTGGCGTAATCGAGATGAACCATTTCCCAGGACCCTTTGGGGTACTCCCAATGGTGTACACGATACTGGGGTGGAGCACTGAATATATTGCGCAGTCAACACAAGATTTGGCTGTGTGCTCGATGTCGGCGTCAATGTCGGGCCAGTACACGAACGAACAGGCTAGGCCTTTCATCTTGCCAATTCCTAGATGGCCGGTATGGAGGTCATCCAAGACTGGTTCCGTAGTGCTGGTGGAATCACTACCCAATAGTCGTACATTAGACAACCAGCGCTCGTTGTATAGCGGTCTTCTGGTGATTTATAGCTGGTGCTCTTGCCCTGTCCAAGCTCTTGGACGATTCTGCCCAATCTTGGATGGCTCCTAGTTGCTTTGGCAATCTCCTCCAGTCTAATTGGAAGCTGTCTCATCTGGTGGATGGTTAACAACTCAAAGCCATCTTCCTCTTCTACCCTATTTATGGAGGTCACCCTGGAACAGTATTCTGCATTAGTATGCTCTCTGGTAGGTTTATATATGATGGTGTAGTTAAAGTTGGGTCGAATACTCCGCATAGTTGGCCATGCGACTAATGCACAGGGTAATAAGTGACTTGTGTGGATGGAAAATTTGAGTCAAGGGCTTGTGATCGGTTCTTACTCAAATTTCCTTACGTACAAATAGTTAACAATTTTTTGATTACCCATACGATGGCTAGGGCTTCTTTGTCAATCTACGGGTATTTTCATTCCGTATCCGTGAGGGTTCGGCTTGCATAGGCGATTGGTCTTTTTAGGCTGTTGGCTAGACGATGGTTTAATACGGCTCCCAGTCTATAACTGCTGGCATCTGTTGTGAGAAGTAATGGCAGAGTGGGGTTGTACTGCATAAGGACTTGAGGTGATAAGAGGACAGTTTTTATCTACTCATATGCATTTTGGGCCTCCTTCATTCATTTGAATTGGTCCTGTGCTAGCATCTCACGTAACGGTTTTCGATTTGTGGGAAAGGTTCGGGATGAAAGTGTTGTAATAAGTCGCTTTCCCTAAGAACAATTGTATTCTTCGGACGTTGCCGGTTTGGGGGCCTTCTGGATTGATTCTAGGTGTTCATTGGATTTATGGAGACCATCTTTGTCGATAAAACGCTCTAAACAGGTTTGTGTGGTGGTGGCGGATACACATTTCTTTTTATTTAGATGGAAACCATACGCTCCTAACTGCTGTAAAGCTTGCCGCAAGGCTCCAACAAGTCCATCGAAAGTAGGAGCAAACACAATGATGTCGTCAAAGCAGTTTATCACATTATGGGCGTCATGAAAAACTTCTTCCACCATAGACTGCCCTGATTGGTCAAACCAGTCTATGGGTTGGTGTGTTTAACGTCAAAATCTTACAGAAGTCTTCGTCTATTGGCGGGTGAGTGTTTGCATCCGTAATGTCGAGGTGGGCGAACCAAGCTGCTCCTCTCATTTTATTAAAAATGTCCTCTATTTTGGGAATGGAATGTTCATCGATTATCATTTATTTATTCACAGTGGGCTTGTAATTTCCAGTGATGCACAGAGCTCCATTCTTCTTAACAACAACATGGGTCGGAGATCCCCATTCTGAAAAATCGACTTATTCGTAAAACCCCACTAGAATCTTCTTGGTCTATGGCTTTGGCATATTCATCCCGTAGCGCAAGAGGGACATCTCTTGCTTTCACAAAAACGGAAGTCGCATCCAGGACTAAGTGAACTTTTGCTGGGGAGCCCTTCAGCTTACCCGCTGTTGTTTGAAATAAATGTGCGTACTCCATTATTAGACCGGTTAATTGTGACTGCTGTTCCACTGTTAGTACCTTTTGGCATTTATTTTCACGAATGGCTTGGATTGGCGAAAACAATTGTTCGAACTTAATTTCTTTGACGAATTTCGCAATCCAATCACGTCCCATTAATCCAGTGGAGCCGTCTTGTAGCGGCATGTGTCGGCCCAATGCTGGCCTCCACACCTGCCACAAGGTGTCTTTGGAATGGACTTATTTCCCACAGATGAGCTACGGTTTACTGCAGATCTGGGAAGATCATTACGTCTGCGTCGCGCTAGTGAATTTTTTTGGAGAGTCCTTCCCCAATGTGCTGGCTTTATCAGTGGGCTCTCATAGCCCAATTTAATGGTTTCTTCGCTTGTCGGAATATTGGGGATGCTCACCGCCTTGGCGATAGCTCATGTGGCTTCGAGATTTTGGGCGATCTCGAACGCTTTGTCAAACTGGTCCGGTTGCTTCGCTATAATTTCATCTCGTGCTTCTGGCGATCGCATGCCGTGGAGAAATTGCTCAATCAGCATTCTGTCAAGGAATGCTCCATATTCACAACATACTGCGCTTTTCCGGAGATGCAGCGCATATTATGCCACGGTCTCTTCTTGGTTCTGGACCACCGCACGAAACTTGACACTCAACATATTTGTTTTTTGGGCAGTCGAAGTGCCCTACCAATATTGTCTTTATATCGCTATACAGGATGGATTCGGGATCCCTGGGGCTTACAAGTATTTTAAGTACTCTATGCAATTCTGCCCCCATAAGCACCCGTGCGTACATGGCATACTTCTCGCCTGGGATGTTCGATAACTGAAGCGCCCACTCAAAACGCATGAAGTATTCACCGACTGGTGTTTCTTCTCTACACGGTAGGCGGGCATCGTGAACAGGGCAGGTCTTGCAGAGGGGAGCTCCTCTGCTCTCTCTGCACCTGGACTTGGAGGCGTCGTCGCCAGCTGCTACCGCCATGTCGGTGGCTACGTGGAGGGCAGTGGCGATCGTTTTAGAGAGCTCCTGCATAAGCTCTAGCGGGACGGCCGTATTTTGGTTCACGTTGGTCCTTTTATTTACTGGGATGTCCTTCATTTCCTATTATATTGATAGTTTAATGCAGTCACTTAGGTTATGGCTATCTCATCTTTGGTTGACGTTGAACGTTCTTTTCAGGATCCCACTTCTTACACAAGAAATGATACGTCTTTACCTTCAAGGGGGAAGGAGTGATCGAATCAACGTTCTTATATTCTATGGTGTTTACCTGTTGGATCAGGCTGGCTACAGTTGGCGTAACGTGGGGCTCCAATCCAATCCGTCAGGATCGAACTACAAAATGGCAGCTTAGCATATATAGGAGGAACAATTCGCACGATCATCACAAAGACTAGGGACAACACAGAACATAATAATTGCCGCGCGACGCAACGATCGGACTTTGTTGATTGCAGACACGACACTGTACACTTCATAAATTGTATTTCTCCACATTGGGTGACTTTCATTTATCAATTGTTTTAATATTTATTTTTATCTCTATTTCCTTTAATTAAAAATGGAGTTACTATTTTTTAATTAATTTTACATATAGAAATCTATAAAAGGGATTCTAAATACGAGGGTTGGGGCATAAGTCATGGCAACTATTTTTTTTCTTGTAGATATGTGAATGGATCACAAATGTATATGTGTCGTGTGGAAGTTCTGCAGGCATAGTGTGTATGCAGAACAACAGATGGCTCTGTGATAGCTAGTAGTAGTGCAGCGAGGGCTGTGAAATCAGTCAGTTGGCGAGTGTCGTGCGAGATGGAAGTAACCCGTGTTGAGCAGCGCGCTTACATCAAAATAGCCGTTCTCCGAGGGAGAAATGCGATGGAATGTCACAGTGAATTAGTGGAAGCCCTTGGGAATAATGCCCTACTATACCGTACAGTAGCACGGTGGGTAGGAAAGTTTCAGCAAGGACGTGTGTCAACCAGTGATGAGCAACCGTGAAGGCCATATTGCCCTGTATACTACCGTAATAAATTAGTGTGTTACGATATTTCAGTGCTATTCATTGTCCACACAAATAGTTAACACCGTGTCCTTTCATCTGTATATGTCACATTTTCCAACAGGACTGGTATCTTCAAGAAAAAAAATAGTTGCCATGACTTTTGCCCCAACCCTCGTAGTTATTAAATATAAAGAAAGGGCCAATCTCAAACTCTGTTCTGTTTGATTTATTGAATTAACTCTTTTTTATTTAATTTTTATCACTATTTTTTATTTTTATTTTTTGTTCATTATAGTTTAGCTTACTTTTACTTTTCCTTGGGTTTTTTTTTAACCTTTTGTTTTAGTTTACTTCCTTTCTCCCTATTGGAAAGATATCTCCTCTTATATCAAAGGGTGTGTCTAAAATGTCCAACCGGCCGCAACCACTCAAAGCCCGTCGCAAAGCTCGTTTTGGAGCCACCGGTGACTGACTCGAAATTTCGACTATGTCTGATCGACACGGGGCATAACTGGCTTTATTCATTTTAAATTTTCACCCAATTCAGATGACCCTCGATTCATAAAGTAACGACTGGTCACGATGAGCGTTTTCATAGCGCGACTGGTTGCCCTAATCGCAATCGGAATCCAACGCCGGTCGGCTGACTCAGTGAGCAGGATCAAAATGGTGAATGAAATTAGAAAATTCAAGTGTTCGAGTGCCCGATACGTAATAAATATATTTTGGAGAAAGGAGGTGGCGAAGTATGATGAAGAACCTTGCTGAGATGCCATTTTGAAGCAAAATGCTCATGATCGCACTGTCCATGAAGGAACTAAGGGAAGCAAACGGCTGCAGCCTACTTTAACTTTTCCTTGGTTTTTTTTTAACCTTTTGTTTTAGTTTACTTCCTTTCTCCCTATTGGAAAGATATCTCCTCTTATATCATAGGGTGTGTCTAAAAAGTCCAACCGGTCGCAACCACTGAAAGCCCATCGCAAAGCTCGTTTTGGAGCCACCGGTGACTGACTCTAAATTTCGACTATGTCGGATCGACGCAGGAACGATGCAGGCATAAGTAACTGGCTTTATTCATTTTAAATATTCACCCGATTCAGACGACCCTCGATTCATAAAGTAACGACCGGTCGCGATGAGCATTTTCATAACGCGACCAGTCGCGCTAATCGTGATCGGAATCCAACGCTGGTCGGCTGCCTCAGTGAGTAGAATCAAAATGGCGGATGAAATTAGAAAATTCAAGTGTTCGAGTGCCCGATACGTAATAAATATATTTTGGAGAAAGGATATGGCAAAGTATGATGAGGAACCTTGCTGCGATGCCATTTTGAAGCAAAATGCTCACAATCGCACTGTCCATGAAGGAACAAATGGAAGCAAACGGCCGCCGATCGTACCACGTAACCTGTTGGCGACCGGTCAGACTTTTTAGACACACCCTAAAGCGTGGTTCCCACATGCGTAAAAACAACAGCAGAAACCACAAAGCAGAAAATTTTTATGATGTCACTTCCTGTTTTCATCTCTTCTGCCCGACTGAAAATTTCTGCTTTTTGGAGTTGGGTTAAGTTCAAATTTTGTGGCAGTAGCAGGTCAGACACGGTTGCTCAGCCAATAGAAAATGATCTCTGCAGTGACGTCATAGTGATTTCCTCTCTCTCTCACAAAATAAAAATGTCGGACACTCAGCTCACAAAGGTGAAGAGGCTGAGAAAGAAAATTGATGTGGAAGCGCTAATAGAAGAGGTGTGAAATATATATTTATTAATTAATTAATCAAATTAAATTGAATACAAAAATTCAATAAGATGATTGATGAGGAATGAACGAGCTGTGTGCAGTCGAAGCCGACCATTAAGATCGATCGGCGGCTTCGGTGCAGTGCATTTGTGTTGGGAAAGAATGCCAAATTACAACAAAGTATGCGCTTAGGTATCAGACTTCTGCTGTCCTATTCTTTTGAGTTTCTGCCATATGGGACACCTGCAGGAGAAGAAAGTAAGGAGGCCGAAAAATATACGCCCTGGTTTCTGCTCTCTTGTTTTCTGCTAGTGGGAACCACGCTTTAGTTACACTGTCATGAGTAAGGGGTGATGTGTTCTGTGTGAAAATGGCTACATGACAAGAGCTATCAGAGTTCGAACGTGGCCTGGTATGTGGAGCACAACGTATGGATCATTCAATATCAGAGGTGGCTCAAGAATTCAATATCCCATGGTCCACAGTTTCAAGAGTCTACCGAGAGTACCAACTTAACGGCATTACCTCCCACCATGGACAACGCAGTGGTCAACCACACCTTCTCAATGAACGGGACCAACGGCGTCTGAGTAGAATGGTCACTGCTAACAGGCAACTGACACCATGCCAGATGGCATCAGATTTTAACTAGGGTGATACTAGAGCTGTATTGATGCGAACTGTGCAACGAAATCTGGTGTCTTGGGATATAGAAGCAGAAGACCCACCAGGGAGCCCTTGCTAACAACAAGACATCGTTAGTAACGTCTATCCTGGGCCCATGAACACATCGACTGGACACTTGACAAGTGGAAACGTGTGACCTGGTCTAATGAGTCTCGATTCCAGCAGCTGATACGAGCTGATGGTAGGGCTTGTGTGTGGTGCAGACATGTGAAGGCCATGGACCCAAGTTGTCAAGCATGCACTGTGCAAGCCAGTGGTGGCTCCATAATGGGCACTTGTGGGTAGCTCTCCAGTCGGAATGGTTGGCAATGTCTTCAGGTGGTTTCCACCGACTTGTGGAATCAATGCCACGTCGCACTGTGGCACTTCGCCGGATTAGAGGAGGTCCACACGTTATTAGGTGTTATCCCATAACTTTTGGCATGTGAGTGTATGTTACCATAGTTCTAAAGACCAAGTGACTGCCACCCCCACAACTCCGACCTCACTGGGACAATTTGGCCCAAACTTCATAGGAATGTAGATTTTGCCTCGAGGAGTATGCATATCGAATTTCACTCCTTTACATACCTAAATACCACATAGATCACTTGGTCCCCTCTAACTCCCACCTGCATATTTTAGATCCCAGTGGGCCAACCAAAACCAAACTAAATAGTGAAGGTACTCATGCTCATAGTAAGCTACATTCCCAATTTCAACCTTCTACCTCAGAAAATGCAGAAATTATGAAGGGGACGGATAGACGGATATTGTGAAACCAATAAGTAGCTCCATTCTTCCGCTACTTAATAATTATTTCCCTTCCGCTTAACCAAAGGGAGATATTCTTTTCAACTGCCCCTCCCCCCACCTTGTCTATATATTCTCTACCATTAAGGCTTTATTTTCTTTAGTTGACTTTTGTCTGTCATCGCTGATGATGGCTACTTGGTAGCCGAAATATGTATCTGGTATGCCATAACCCATTTATAACGAAATTCACGTGGACAAAGAATTTTTTTGTTATAAACGGGATATGGTATGGAAAAATTTATTAAAAACGGATTTTCGTTTTTAAAACATTTTATTCATGATTACGTTGAAAAAAAATCTGTTATCGAACTTCTGCACACAATTTGTAATAAGTTTTCTTGTTCAAGTAATCATCCCATTTATAAAAATCGTTTAATAATTCTTCTGGGGCATCAAGTAATCATCCCACTAATAAGTCTTCTGGGGCATAAGGCAGACAACATGTATGCTCTTAGCTCTACTAGACTGGCATATGCACGCTCTAAAGATGCGCTGGCTCAGGTAAAGGCCCTTTATCTTCACTTTCATTTTCTGATTCTCCATTTTGTCTGTCTTGACAGAGTTCCACAATTTCATCGTCATTTACAGAATCTTGTTTACTTCTACATAGTCTTTAAATGAGATCGTTACAAACATATCTCTGTACGCACTTCTGTTTCAAAGAATCTCCCATTCCTCTGCTCCTTCAAACTCTTCCTCGTCCTCCTCTGGCTCTTCTGTAGAACTGTCCTTCAAAAACCCTGCTTTCTGGAAGCAGTTCGGTATGACCTTTTCCGGCACCCGTTGCCATGCATCACACATGTTCAATATGGCATCCAAAATGGTCCATTTTTTCCATTCATCCTTTTTGTGAACAGCACGAATCATGTCTCAAACCATGAGGGGCAACTTCAACATTATTTCGATGTGATAAAGTGGCGACGGGAAATTCAAATGAAAAGTGAATAAATGTAATAAATAATGAACTGTACATTGTATATACAGGAAAATTAAGGTACTGTAATGTATATTATGCGCTTATTTCGTTTGATTTTCATCGGGACGGAATGCAACTGCATCACATCGAAGCAGTATCAGTTTTCTGAAATCGTTGTTGTCATGATTGTACATCACAGAGCTGCTTGTTAACCATACAAAACTATTGCTGACGATAATGATGAAAATAAAGAAAATGAAGAAGAATGTTTGACTTTTGCATTTTCATTCCGATTTTGAAGGTTTCTCTTAAATTAAGCCAATTCGTTTTATTTGTCTATCATAAAGGGGGAGGGGGGTGCAGCTTAACTATCGCTGTGGTGTAACTACAGTTTGTTTTTTTTTTTTAAATAATACGTTTTTATCAATGCAGTTTATCCAATGCTGCGGCATTATTATCGTAAATTACAGTACATGTTTTGCATTGCAGTACACTACCTGCCAAAAGTATCCAGACACCTCTATGCTTGTGATGTTTGTATTGTGTCACCCTACAAGATGCACGTGACAATATGAATATTAAAGACCCGACTCATCAAGTGGTACAGCAGTGACAACACCAGTCAGCATGCTAAAGGTCTGAGAATTATTCGAATTTGATAGAGGAATGATTGTGGGGTGCTTTGACTGGGCATCCTCACTCCACTGTGCACGATGTTGTGCACAAATATGAACAGACGGGTGCAACAATGACAGCAAAACGTTCCAGGCAACCTCCACTCCTGTCGTCGAGAGACAAACGTGCTCTGTTTCGGGTGGTGGTGAGACATTCTGCGGGACATCACTGATGCCTTTGTAGGGGACCTAGACCCCTACTCACCAGCAGCAGCCCGTGGCCCATTAGTGTACACAGTGCAACATGCCCTCCATGAGATTGGCTTCTGTGGGAAGCCGTAACGAGGAAGCCATTCGTCTCAAAGGTCATGTGGAGCGATGAAAGCCGCTTCACCCTCCAACAATCTGATGGTCGTGTGCAGATCTGGAGACGGCCAAACGAGAAATATGATCCAGAGTGTCTTGTACCCATAGTGATTCTGGTGGTGAAGTCATGGTCTGGGCCACATTCTGTACAGCAGATATAGGACCTATCACCAGTGTCAACATGCAACTGAATGCCCCATGGTACCAAGAGATGTTGGAAACGCACCTTTCTGGAGCGATGGAGTTCTATGGAATCTCATTTGACTGCTTCTACCACCAGGACAATGCTCCATGTCACACCCCTCGTTCAACACAGGCATGTTTCGCCCGTGCGGACATCCGGTTATTGACCTAGCCTGTGCAGAGTCCTAAATTGAACCCAATCGAAGCATTGTATGATGTGCTGGAGCACCATGTATGGATGCACATGCCCCCCGATCACAAATAGTCATCAGTTGCTGGACCGTTTGGCGACCGAATAGCACTTTATCACACCAGCGGAGTGTAAACAACTTGTGGACAGCCTTCCTCGTCTTGTTGCAGCAGTAATTGCAGCAAAGGGTGGCCCAACGCATTAGTGATGACAGCATTTCCACAGAGTGCACGTTGAGTGGGGTGTCCGGATACTTTTGGAAGGGCAGTGTATATGGAGTAGTGACTAACTGAATCGTGGATGAATTGAATGTGACGAGCTGAATATGTCGAGTCGAATGAGTGACAAAACAATTTTGGGATGAAGTGAATGTGACCAAAAGTGACTGATGAAATGAAGTGTGATAGTCAGGAAACCTCTTTAATTAAAAAACTAAACAGGTGGTGGCCTTACAGTATAACAAAGGGACATCAGGAGTTTCAACTAGTTTCGCCATTTATTCCTGGCTTTGTCAAGGATCCACCTGTTTAGTTAATAGGAACAGTATTATGATCCATTCTTCCACCTCTTTAATAGTTTAAAAATGGAGGGGGGAGGGAACCAATGACCATGTGGTTTTTAGGGAGGGGGGTTAAAGACTTTCCACATCGTAGCCACAGAGGGAAGGGGGGGGGGGAGGGTAAAAAATAGTGCTATTTTTTTTAACCACACATAGTTTATGGATGACCCTTCATCGATAAAATTGGTTCAAAACTTTAAAAGTTCCACAGTTTCGGTGCCTCTCTCTCCTAAATGGTTGGATCAATTGAATAAACACAAAAAATAAAACATTTCTCAAATGTTGTCTACAATCTGAAAATACCATTAAAAATAAGGGTTTCTATTTAAGATTTTAAAGTTGCCCTCCTCCCCCATCCTCAAGGGTAGGTGGGAGGGGTTCGAGTTTTGCATGATTGGATAGTTTGAAAAATATTAAAGAAGTGGTTTTTTTTTGTTGTTGTTTTTTCGACCTGATCTGTATATTTGGCTGTTACATTTTATTTGAAACATCCTGTATAATAACAGCCTGTCTCAAAGCATCAGCACCATAAGGAGAGAGGGGAGAGATGATCAACAATGAGATGAATAGTCATGTGATCAAAAAGAGAGGAAAGGATAGTGAAAATGAATGGAAGCATTGTGTTTAGGACTGGGAGGCTTGAAAATGTCAGTGACCTAGACAAGGCTCATCACTATCCAAACTTTGAGTATGTGTGACTGAACATTGTGTTTATTTTGAACAGGCATGAGATATAAATGTTGACAACGGAATTCGTGTAACACAAGTCAGTATAAATGAGAAGTCATCAATGTGATTACAAATTGGAGCCATGGAGTGTCCCACAGCAATACACAGAATCTAGAAGTAGAATGGATGAGATGAGTTGTTACCAGTGGGGGGATGAACATGGGTGCATTCAGTCACTGTTGCGATAACGGCTAGTAAAATTTTGGAGACATGAGTGGAATTCTCAATGAGATCCGATGGGAAATATAGAGTCAACAGCGAGCGGAGAAACAAGAAGGCAAAGAGCATCGCAGTGGCAGCTACAACTTGAACAGCAACAACTGTTAAAGTCAACAATTACATGTGAGTATTCAGATCAAGTGTGTATGCGTGCAAACATGTGAACGCATTTACTCGAGTAGCAGGAGTAGCAGTTCATTAGTGTTATAATAAGAGCTCAAACAACAAAAGTTAATAATCTGTTGAAG
>JAHWFO010039506.1:18175-57697 GCA_023313115.1 Rhysida immarginata | reverse complement strand
AAATAAATAAATAAATAAATAAATAAATAAATAAATAAATAAATAAATAAATAAATAAATAAATAAATTTTGAACATGCATTACACATAATAATAGCAATTATCATAAATAAACAGCAATTAGTAAATAAGGAAAATTTTTATCTTTTTATCTCCTGATCTAGATAATTATTTATTAAATACCTTAATTTTAGATATATAATACGCGTATAATGCAAAATAAAAGTTAAAAAAATCACTACTGCGTATTATAAAAACTGCTTATAATATTCCGTGTTTTTAAATAAACTAAGGAAAATACAAAGGGGGGGGGGGAAATGGGGGGGGGGGGGTGCATTTCAAACGAAGTTTATCTTAAATATACATTACAAGATCATCATTTCACTGTTCTTTCAATTTCCTAAAATTGCATATAATAATCTGATAAAACCAGGACAAATTTGCCTTACTTTTTGAACTTTATTATTACAAATTTCACGCAAAATAATAGTTGCTAAACAAGCATCTCAGCTTGGCGGCCATCTTGAAAAGATGCTGGGAAAAATTTTAATAACAATAATCCGATAAAACCAAGACAAATTTTAAATTTTGATAAGCAAACTATATTTTCAATCGCTGTTAAGAAAACCTGGGCTATTTGTTTTTCTTTCCACTAAGATCCCGGGTTTTCCCAGCATCTTTTCAAGATGGCCACCAAGTTGAGATACCTATGAGCACATTGATTTAGCAACTATTATTTTGCATAAAATTTGTAATAATAAATTTCAAAAAGTAAGGCAAATTACTCAGCCATTAACTAGAGGTATGAGAGTCATAAATGCAATATATGAATGCAACTAATATTAATGATATCGATCAAGAAAGTTAGGGGACGCTATTCCGCATTTTTATCAATGTTTACTATTAACCAATCTTTATAAAAATGTCAAGATAAAAAGTTTAAATTATCTTTCAAATGGATATATTTTACATGTCAGACAATTCAAGAAAATACAACTTGAAATGTTTTTTGTGAAAGCAGGAATTACCCCTCCTACAGACGATTCAATCAGGAGAATCAAAGTCGAGGAAGAAATGGTAATTACGCCTAACAATGAACTGCTTACTGAAATGATGAAATTATTTTGCTCAGACACAGATGCTTCTGATTTTGAAGGATTTTAAATAAATTTATTTCTGATATAATGTTCGTTGTTGGTTTGTTTTGTTTGGTATTAACATCCTTTTCAACTGCTATGGTCATTTCAGGACGGCGTTATAGGGAGCGCAAATTTTGCCTCGCAAGGGTTCTTTAACGTGCAGCCGGTAAACGACTACACGGGACCAATGGCTTTACTTCCAAAGGAAGTACGTGATCTCAGATTTCCCCCTGAAAAATCCTCGTCGTCCTTGGCCGGGATCGAACCCGTGTACTCGGTCATCAGAGGTGATCACGCAACCACTGAGCCACCGAGGCCGATCTGATATGTAATGAATAAATTTAAATGTAATGAATAAATGTTGTTATATGATAATTAGTTCTGAATACTTCTCATTTCTTCATTTTATGGAAATATAAAAAGTCTAAAACTTTTAAAAACCAGACGACCATAATGCACTGCACGTTTGAACAAATGTCGGAGCATTCCCTGTTGCTAAATCGCAAATCTTAGGTATATAAATTGCATACAATTAGTGTTGTGACAAATACTTTTTAAAAGTATTTGAAATACAAAATACTAAATACGTATTTACTAATACAAAAAAATACTTTTAATTTATTTACGATTTTTTACAATTTTTCTTCAATAACAGCAACTTTTCAAATCTGGCATCACTCAGACGATTTCTAGATGGGGTCGAAATCTTCCCACCCATGCTGAACAGTCGTTCAACAGGGTCGGAAGAAGGCAGAGGCGTATTAAATTTTCTTAAATAACTGCTTTACGATTGGAAAAGAATTAAGGCAGGAAAGCGTTCTCTCTGGACTTTCTAAATAAGAGAGGCACTCAATGTAAACACAGTTCTCCGAAGCACTTCCATGTCTCTCTAACTCATCATCTGAGAAGGTAAAAAAAATTATCTTCATTTACATTCTTGGCCTGCTCTTGAAATGGTACTTCCTGATTCTGGTTCTTACTGCTCTTGTAGTGGTACATAGCAGCATTTAAAAATATATTTTTGTGCAGATCTTTTTGGCTGTCCTTAAGCCAGCGCAGGTTAAAATAAGGATTGGATACAGCCCCAATAATCAATTCTTTCGTATCCATGCTTATGTCTGCGTCATCATCATCTTTGCAGTCTAGGGCATGAAACATATCTGTGTGTCTCCTTTCAAGACCTTCCAGCAGGCCCGCCGCCAGAAATGTCTGGGCCCCTGACAACTGGGTACGTGTGGGCCCCTCTGGGCTCTGCCTCGTGCACAAAAAAAAAAATCAAGCGTGGCTGACGAGGGCCCCCTTCCGTTGGGGCCCCGGACTAGAGTCCCGTTTGTCCCCCCCCTGGCGGCGGCCCTGCTTCCAGCTTCAAGAGGCTTGCAGTACTGTCAATTTCTCATCACCATTTCTTGTATGACCTCCTTTGCATGGCAAAGCACAACTGCAAGCTGTATTCAAGCAATGAACGAATTAACCAACTGCAATGAAATCAATAGAGGGTTTTTTTGGTTGGGAATCGGAATCCCATGATCCCCCATTTGGAGTGGGAGTTGTTCTGATTGGCAGTACTGCTGATTGGGAAAATCGACTGGTCCAGCAACAATTTGAGGGGAGGAATAGTCATTTAAAATTGAAAAAAGTATTTGAAATACAAGATACTTTGAAAGTGTATTTGGAAATACTGTACCAAATACTGTAAAAAAATTGTATTTGAAATACAAAATACTAAATACAATCAAATACTTTCAAATACTAAGTATTTCAAATACATCACAACCCTACATACAATACACGAATGCTTATTTTACACGAGAAATTTTTTCAAAATTTTGCAAAAACTTAGATGCGCATTATATTCTAAAATTACGGTAATTTTTAAAAAATCTATATATACATATACAGGGTGATTTACATCGAATGTAAAATACTTAAAGGGGGTATTATAGAGGTTAAGATAAACACAAAACGTCCTATGAACATGGGTCCAATTTTGAACGATGAATGAAAAATGCCGCCACCAAGATCAACAAATTAATAACTCAGGTTCTGTAAAGCCTAGAGTAATGAAATTTGGGGGAATAATAGGGTACATAGGACTGTGTATTCCGTTAAAATTTTATCGAATTCCAACGAGTAGTTTCCGAGTTACGCACTCAATATCGTAACACGTGCTTGTTAGTACTCGCATGTGAGCACTGTTACGATTTTGAATGCGTAACTCGGAAACTACTTGATGGAATACGGTCAAATTTTAACGGTATACACAGTTTTATGTACCCTGTTATTCCTCTAAATTTCATTACCCTAGGCTTTACAGAACCTGAGTTATTAATTTGTTGATCTTGGTGGCGGCATTTTTATTTCTGTTCATATCTCAGTTATCGTTCAAAATTGGACCCATGTTCATAGGAAGTTTTGTGTTTATTTTAACCTCTATAATACCCCCTTTAAGTATTTTACATTCGATGTAAATCACCCTGTATAAAGAAGAATGTTTGTTTGTGGGTTTGTTTCTTATACAAATCTACAGCTTTATTACGATCTTGATGAAAATCAGCACACTTGATCTTCAAAACATGAGGAAGGTCATTGTCTACCTCAGATTTCATAAAAATAATAATTATCGATAATAATCGTTGAGTAAGGGGTCCAAAGTGCTGTTTCTATCGATAAAATTGGTAGAGACTACGACACAACAAAGGGAGAACAGAGTTTCCAACTAGTTTCGCCATTTATTCCCGGCTTTATGTCGCCACTGTATAATTTACTTATTTATTATTTGTTATTTCTTCATCCAATCATGTTTTCATTCTGTACTATATTTTCTGTATATAAAGGCTTATGTCCTTTTGTGTGTATTCTTGATAAAGCCGGGAATTAAATGGCGAAACTAGTTGGAAACTCTGTTCTCCCTTTGTTGTGTTGTAAAGTCTTTATCAATTTTATCGATAATAAATTGAAATTCATGACGGCAGTTTATATTAATAAGAAAGTATCTTGTGACCAACAATGCAAAGCAAAGTTTGTGCAACAATAGATATTAACAATGTTATAAATACGCAATTCACAAACACTACGCACGGACCAAGAATATATACCTTATGACCAAGAATATAAGGCGAAGTTGTGCTTTATAAATGAGGTTCAATTTGTAACAATGCATATAATTCCTGTTGCTCGGGCTTTTTTTAGAAATGATAGTTCATAGAATTTAACAATTTCTTGAAAGTCTTTAAAAATGATCAGTAATTAGAGATAATAGAGAGTTAAAAGACAATGGAAAAAGACTGGAAAGGCGACAGAGGAATCAGTCCCATCGCTCGGGCGACAGTTGACGACATAATCGATGACAAAGCATACATCAACTCGACTCTATCGAAATGCTACCGAAGAAATGAATGAGTATTAGTACAGTATAGAAAAAAAAAAAGTTATCCGGGCGTCGGAAACGTGTGAACAATGGGAGCTTTGTCTACACCAGAAAATTGAAGAATTACTGAAACTCAATTTGAGTTAGTATTTCACTTCTGAGGTTGGCCTGTTTACCTAAAATTGTAATTATCCTGGGCAAATCCGGGTGCCTCTGCAACAGAAGAAACAGCGACTGCTGAATGGTTAGGATTTGCTTACAGCATTGAAAGGATAGCAATAATAGATTATCAAGTAATGAATAACCCCACTCAGACTGTTGGGATTGGAAAGCAGCCTGCCACAAGCGATCATTTACATCCACTGCTACCCAAGAATTAAGCTGTTTCATCGAAGTTATTGTTGCCATATATTTCCATATCAAGGCCGGGACAATATTGTTGCCATGAAAACCGATGCGGTGATGATGCAACAATATTTTCAAGATGATGCAATGATAGAATGTTCTGTTCTTCGTCTACAGCAGGAAATTGTAGAATTACTGAAAACAATTTTTGAGTTATCATTTAATTTCTTGAGATTGTTCTGCATACATACACTAGAGATAATGGAGAGTTAGCAGACTATTGAGAGACTGGAAAGGTAACAGAGGAAGCAGTCTCTTTGCTCTGTGCTTATGGGTTTCGCCAGATTACCACTGTGGCAAGCAAGTTGTGAGCGAGTGGTGATCGCGTCAACCAAAGAAAAGAAGACTGTTAGACCACACAAAGTGATGAATGGCTAAGTTTTGCTTCAAGACATCAAGAGAAGAGTGCAATTGCAAAAACAGGTTACCAAGTAATAAATAACACAAAGATTGTTGAGATTGCAGAGCAGGCAGACACAAATGATCATGTACGTCCACTGCTGCCCAAGAAAAGAGTTTTTCTTTGAAGTTGTTGTTGCCATATACAGGGTGTCTCAAAAAAAAATGTAGTAACACTTTGTTTTTTCAGGTGTAACTAAGTAACAGAATGGCAGGAGATCAACTTAGCTTTGAAGAGAGTAATTTTGCCCTTAAATGTTATTGGAAGACCGAAAACGCCACGAAAGTGCAAAGACGGTTCAGAAAGGAGTTCGATAAACCGCCACCAATGCACCAGACCATTGCTCACATTAGAGATAAATTTAAGCAGATGGAACCATTCACAACATCAACAAGAAACGTTCTGGATAACCACAGACATCCACCAGCCCTGGAAAAGAAGAGCAGGTGCAGGAAATCCTCATTTGATCCCACAGAAATCTCTATGACCAACGGCTCGGGAGAAACACATCTCAAAAGATAGCGTCCATCGCATCTTGAAGCATCTGCGCTGGAAATGACGGTCATCAATTTGAACATTTGCGAACATTTTTCTTTAATTACATTTGTCTTCTGTAATTCAAGCCTTTAAACTTGTCTCTATGTTCATAAATAACGTTTTTATAGTCATTCAAAGTGTTAGTACATTTTTTCCTGAGACACCCTGTATTTCCACATCAGCACTGGAAAGCAATGTAGTGATGATGCAACAACATTTTCAAGATGATGCAATGAAAAAATGTTCTGTTGCCTTGGCAATAGAAGATAGAATTATTAATAATGAGCAGAAAATGAGTATAATATCACGATATAGATAGGGCAGTCTCTCTAGAGGAGATACATGCGGTTCCCTTCAGCTCCCTAACACATATTCAGACGATTTGTGTGTTTGGAAACCTTGAACAGTGTGTTTCGAAACTGTTGAACTAATGTTCTCGGGCGACAGTTTACGATATAACCGATAAGAAAGCTTATCAACTCGACTCTTCTAACCAGCAAGCACGCTATATTGCGGTCGTTCCATTAACATGTTAATTGATATCCATCGAAATGTCACTGAAGAAAAGAATGAGTATTGGTCAGAGAAGAAAAAAAATTATCCAGGCCTTGGAAACACCTGAACAATGGGAGCTTCATCTACAGCAGAAAATTTTAGAAAATACTGAAAACCAATTTGAGGTATTATATTACTTCTTGAGTTTGTTCTGTTTATCTAGAACTGTAATTATCCTGGGGTACATTTCAGATCCTACCTCACTTTAACGTACATTTCAGAATAACATACTAATTTTACATTCCTTTAGTTAAATTATCCTTTCAGTACAATGTACATCGTTCACATGTCTTGCTCTGATTGGTCAATACAGCCCATGTGAAAATTGCAACTGGGCCAATGGGCTAATTAAGCCGAGTTCACATTTCATTGGTTGGTCAGTGTAGCATATATAAACCCGGAAATCTCTGCATGCTACTCAGTCGGGATCCAATTTGTGCTGCAATTATTTAATTTATGTGCTTGTAACAGGGTGACTGACTAGCGATCAGGATAGGTAAGGAAATGTAACCAGGAAAAGTCAGGGAATTTTTTGTAATCGTGTAAGTCTGAGCATCATGGCAGAAAAAAGGAAAAAGAAACAGTTTTCATTAAAAAATTAATGTAATACTACATATTGTATATGCTATAGTATATTTGTATTGAATAAAATAAAATGCATTCATGCATTCTTAATTTTTTCTATGAATATATGCATTGTTCACAACCCCCCCTTGTGTCAAATGTTCTATATGCCTGAAAAGTCTTTATATAGTGGGAACACATCAAACTTTGCAAACCACTTGAAAAACGTGCACAACATACCGTATTTTTTCGAATATAGGCCGCGGCTCTAAACCCCGAAAAATCAAAAATTTTAGGAGTGCGGCCTGAAAAAAATTTTTTTTCTGAAAAAATCATTATCGGTAATTTTGGATAGAACAAAAAAAAGATCGAACTACTTCGTTTTAGCATCTCATGATATATTACATAGTAATTTACCGTAATTTATGTTAGTAACGCCGCGGCTTATCTAATAAAAAAGTTGTAAAAAATGCCTGTGCGGCCTAACTGCCGTTGCGGCCTAACTACCGTTTTTTTTTCCAAACAGCATGACAACAACGATTTCAGAAAACTGATACTGCTTTGAAGTGATGCAGTTGCATTCCGTCCTGATGAAAATCAAACGAAATTAGCGCATAATATACATTACAGTACCTTAATTTTCCTGTATATACAATGTACATTTCATTATTTATTACATTTATTCGCTTTTCATTTGAATTCCCCACTGCTCGTCGCCATTTTAACAAATCGAAACACAGTTGTACTTCATGGATTGAGAAGGTACATTCGTATTTTTTTTGGCGCCGGAAATTCAAATGAAAAGTTGCATAATGAACTTCAGATGAAATTAGCGTATAATATACATCACAGAACTTTAATTACCCTGTATTTACAATGTATAGTTCATTATATATTAAAATATTTCACTTTTCATCTGAATTTCCCGTCGCCAATAAAATACGAATGTAAGTTTTCAAATACGAAGGCCAACAAATATGTTGTAAAGTGGCATTCTGTTCATATTTCACTTTTCATTCCGATCCCACCTCGAAGTATGTTCTAAATGCGTTTATAGTTTTGTAATGAATCTGAAGGCACAAAACACGTTTTTTTTTTGGATAAAAAGTCGTATTATGAACTTCAAACGAAATTAGCGTATAATATACATGACAGAACTTTAATTACCATGTAGTTCATAAATGTAAAATCTCCGACAGTAATGGCGCGGCGGCCGATACGCTCCCCCACCACCACACACGCAATCGGTAATCTAAAAACAGTTTTTTTATATGGCATATATGCTTCAATAAAAGTAATACGCATTTCAGTGGGGAAAAATTTTTAATTTCGTACATATAATATATTTTTGCATACATTTCCTCCAGCGTCGAATACATTTTTGGCCGTCGATTGTGTCCTAACTGCCTTGCTACTGCACAATTGCTCTTAAGCCTTTTCAATCTTGGCTGTTAGTTTAAAAGCTGCTGTATAGCTTGCACGTCGCTTTGGTGTGCTCTTGCTTATAATAATAATAATAATAATAATAATAATAATAATAATAATAATAATAAAATACTGGTGTTTCTAACACCTCTCAAGCGCTCTCATGACCGTTTAGCCCCGCGCGCGCTCGTGAAACCTTTTGATTGTCAGCCCCGAGCATCGAGATAAAAAGTCCGATCAGTAAATAAGAGCAAGAGCGTACCTTCATCTGTTCTTGATAAGAGTTAACTGCCACAGAAACTCGTTATGCTTTCAAACTTTGTTTTACGCGTAATTATTTATTTTCCTATATTATAATCTGGTGGGGATTTATTAGATTTCAATGCATTTATTCTTTTATGAAAAAAATATGAGCGTTAAAAACGCAAAAAATCTACGAGAAACCTAACGAAACTTTAAAGAAAATTCGAAACCTAAGAGAAAGAACTTTAAAAAATAAAAAATGTAAAACAATCTTCGCTTTTATTTTCAGCTTCTTCGCCCCTACCGTGTATCCAGCTATAAGAAATTTTAATTAAAAAACACAAAAGAAATACGCTAGCAGGCAACTTGTTCTCCTTAAAGACCAATTTCGTTTCCCGTTTTCACTATACCCGTGTGTGTGCGCGCCAATCATAAGCTGGCTGCGGGAGTTGGCCGTTGTGTAGTGGGAGCGCAGCGAGTGCACGTCGCCGTCACCTAAAAGTGAAGATTTATCCTAAAAAAAAACGTGTATCCTGACGTGTTTTGTGCCTTCAGATTCATTACAAAACTATAAACGCATTTAGAACATACTTCGAAGTGGGATCGGAATGAAAAGTGAAATATGAAGAGAATGCCACTTTACAACATATTTGTTGGCCTTCGTATTTGAAAACTTACATTCGTATTTTATTGGCGACAGGAAATTCAGATGAAAAGTGAAATATTGTAATATATAATGAACTATACATTGTAAATACAGGGTAATTAAAGTTCTGTGATGTATATTATACGCTAATTTCGTCTGAAGTTCATTATGCAACTTTTCATTTGAATTTCCGGCGCCAAAAAAAAATACGAATGTACCTATTCAATCCATGAAGTACAACTGTGTTTCGATTTGTGAAAATGGCGACGGGCAGTGGGGAATTCAAATGAAAAGCGAATAAATGTAATAAATAATGAAGTGTACATTGTATATACAGGAAAATTAAGGTACTGCAATGTATATTATGCGCTAATTTCATTTGATTATTAAAAGGGGGAGGGGGTGCGGCCTAACTACCGTTTTTTTTTCTAATATGATACGTTTTTATCGGTGCGGCCTAACTACCGCTGCGGCGTTATTACCGTAAATTACGGTAGATAGTAATTTTCTTCTTCTTTCTTTCGAATTTGGCCTCCTGTGGACCGTGGGAACCATCAGCTAACTGGTCAGTCGTTTCCTCTTTCTATCCTCCCAGTATCTCTTCATTCTTTCACTGTGATTCCTCTTCCTCTGTCCAAGTGAAATGTCCGTTCGGCCAAATGTCCGTTCGGTCAAGTGACTGGGTACAAATTTCAGTTAAATCCAAGCTTAACAGACCTGGTCCTCCCCTTGTTACACCAATAAGATCTTATAATGTACCTTAAGATATAAAATATGATAAAGTTGGACATTTACCACTGTAGACAGCTGACAGTAGCAATGTACAAAGATGTAAATACCCAGATTGCAAAAGAAAAAGCACTTATGAGTGTCCAAAATGCAAGATCTATTTGCGCATTGATGAAAAAAACTGTTTTTTCAATTTTCATATAAATGGTTAGAAACTATTTTATACACTGATTGGAAGAAAGTAATTGGACACTTTCGATTTTAGACGTTTTGTCGAATATCTAGAAAAATACTTGACGAATTATCCTGAAATTTCAGGGGTGTAAAAAGGATGTTACACCTCATATATTTCAGCGAAGGTTTTCTCCCAAAGGCAAATAGGGGACCAGCAAAGAAGTGAACCAAAAAAATAATGTTTGGAATTACCCTGTAAAATATAATGCTTGAAATGCATTGTAGCTGTAGCATATGCTTAAGAGGCTTGTTTTACTTTTCTGTGTTCATTTGTATGAGAATATCACGTATATTCATGGAGATATAAAGGTTTCTTTAAAAAGGTTGAAATGTTTTTGTAAGTTTTTTGTTTATAACATGCAGGATTTTCAACCCAATGCAATGCCATTTACAGGAGACTTGACAAACTACAGTACAGACAACACCCTGCAATCAGAATAGAAAAATATTAAATATTTGATGAAATATGAGCATATTTACTAAATAATGTTTAACTGCGCATGCGTTACCAAATTGTCTTTTGCATAATTTATAGCCAAATGTATAGAGCTACTCTTATAAAAAGCCCAAGCAAATATCGTGAAAATTGAGAAAAATATCGTCGATAGAATGAGTTGAATGTCAGTTGCTCTCAAAAATAAACAAAACGATAAGGGGTTTTCTCCAAATTTTTATTTTTGGGTCGGACACCAGTATCAACTTCTTCTCCTTACGCTGACATGAAAAAATATTGACTTCATATCGTCTTCATAGCGACTGCTCACGATTGTTCTGCTAAAATATCAGGTCATTCTGACGAGTAGTTTTCAAATTATCGATTTTTGAAATCGTAACTTTAATTAAAATCACCCTGTATATGCCCTAAAAAAGCCAAAATATGCACTGAAAAATGTGCCAAAAATTTACGGTACTTTCACGCGTTCCTTTCATTGTCATACTTATGAAAATGGACTATAAAAACGAAAATAAATTAAACAATAGCAAAAATTAAAATTTATTGACCTGTACAATCAAATATTTCCAAATGTTATACAAAAAAGATCTCTCTACAACAACTGCCTCTTACAAGTTGAGTGACTCTAATAAATGGAGTGGCTCTTTAAGTGGAATGTACATTAATCTGGTGCCTCTTGGTAAACCTAATCAATGAATGCATTTATATTGCTTTTTTTTAAAAAAAATATACATAATAGGTTGTAAATTAACTTTAAATATGTCTTAATAAGCAAAACACCCAAAATATGCACCAGCACTCAAAATATGTAAAAATATGCATTTATATGCACAATAAAACTTAGTCTACGAGTTCCAGAGGGGGCTAACAGTGAAGAAAACATCATTTAAATGAGTTACTAGCTTGGAAAAAAAAAATATGCATTTTATGCAAAATCCGAACCCTAAATATGAGGTAATTTTAATCCAACACTAAATAATATAAATAGACAAGGACAGAAGTTCAATATGACTTCATCAGATCGAGGCAGTTTTGAAGTTGCCATTGTAAATGTGTGACAGGAAAAATTACCGACCATGTGTAAAATAAGTTGTGGGTTCAACAAGAAGGAAGCACTCAAAATTAACTTAGTGAGAAAACTATATGTATATATTTATATTTACAATATTTACAGGAGAGCAGAAATAATACGATACATGTAAAAAATTCAACAAAAGAGTTCACTCAATTCAAAGAATAAGTTCAATGAAAGCGAAATGTTCAAATCTCAATTGAGGGGGGGGGGGGGGGTGCTAAGATTCGATCGACAAAGTTGCACATATTTTTTAGTCCGCGAGGATAAACCATACCTTAGTTACACATAGCTTTAGAGTTGAAGTCTTCACCTTTTGCCCAGATGAGGAGTTCGCCAGCCACACTGGGATTTCTCCCTTCTAACTCCTGCTCGAGCTCGCATGTGTTCACTCACTAGCTACTCGCTTTCGTCTCCTCACTTCGTCTTTCCCGCTTTCGTTCCACTACTCCACCATATTGTGGCCATTTTATTATTGCATGGCGTTCTAACTTATGACACTTCGTCGCACTTTTGTATGAGTGGCATGTAAGCGAAAACGAATCTCACAACTCCCCCCCCCCTTTTTTTAAGTGTGATGGTTGGACTCAATTATACACCAGGCTAGTAAGCTTACTCAAGACGACCACAGTGCATATCCTTGTAATTCTTAGGAGTTCTCCTGCGCAAATTATAATGTCCTTGGCTGGTTCCTTGTCATCGTGTGTTCTCATCTTAATTTGCCTTCGTTACTTGAGGTGTTCTCTGTAGTGCAGGTCCTTCCAATTATTCCAGGTGCATGGGGTAGCAGGGTCAAAGCCATAGAGTAGAAAGGCAGGAGATTCTTGTTTATTATCGTTAATACTTGTCCTTATGCTGAACAAAGCCGCTTCCAACCACTTATCCCAGTTAAATGGTTTATTCTCACATAAACATCTCAGTGTCTCACAAATTGATTTATTAAATCTCTCTGCCATTCCATTTGAGTTTGGCCTGTAGGCAGTTGTGAAGTGCTGTGTCCGCCTTTTGGTCTCGTATCTGCCTTTGGGCCGTACCTAGAAATTTTTTTTTTTTTGGGGGGGGGGCCCCCAGTCACACTTACAGTCACACTCTACAAGGAAAAATGAATGTTGATATTTCCACCATGTAAAGCATGCAAATCAAAAAATTAACATAAATTACCATATTCACATTCACTTTCATGCGGAAAAGCAAATAAAAGGCATGTTTTGGCGTCAGTTAGGTTCCGTGCCCAATTGTGTTATGGTGATTGTGGCGTCAGTTCACCACGTGATTGTGGGTGATTGGTTGGTCTGATTTGGATGATTTTTTTTTTGTTTTGTTTGTTTTTTTATGCTGTACAAGTTTGCGATTGGGTTTTTTTTCTCTATCCCTTACGGTTTTTGAGATAAATTTTGAATGTGTCCTAATTTGCATATTTGGGATGATGAAAAGTGCACCATGGGATAGGCCACCCACAACTTCCTATTCATTGGATTCATCAAAATTGACATATCTGCTTCAGTTCAAAAAATAAAAGGGGGGTTCAGACTTTTGTATTCACCCTGTATATCTCTTAATGTTTGTGGTGATAGCTCCACAATTTAATTACATGCTAATTCATTTTGGTCTCACATCACATTTTCTGATCCCTTAATATGTTTGACATGAAGATCATATTGCTGGATCTCCAAGGACCACCTTAGAAGTCTCTGATTTGAATTGGACATGGTGGTCAAGAAGGACAGAGGTTTATGATCAGATAGTACATCTAGCTTAAAGCCTAAGATCATGTGGTGGAATTTTCTTAATGCTAGGACTATGGCAAGCAACTTCTTTTCGATGATACTGAAATTTCATTGAGCATCATTAAGTTTATAAATGTGATAGGCCACTGATTTCATGCCATCCTCATATTGTTGCTGCAGTGCACCAATCGCTTCGGCTGATGCATCGGAAACAGAAAGAAGGGTTTACTGAAGTCAGGTGCTGACAGCAATGGAAGATTGACTAGCATTTCCTTAACCTTCTAAAATGCCTCATCACACTCAGTTGTCCAGTGGAAGCTTGACCTTTCTTTGTTAGATTTGTCAGAGGTGTTAAAAGTCCAGATAAGTCTTGAAGAAATGGACGATAAAAGTTTACAGCTCCAATGAATGACTGTACTTGTCTCACATTCCTTGGACATTGCACTTCCTTTATGCTTACAACATTTCTGGGATCAGGTAGGATACCTTTGCCAGATATGATATGTCCCAGATACCTTACCTCACTCATCCCAAAGCAACATTTAAAATTAAAATTTCTATGTGGATAAGTGGTTTCCCTGTGTGTCATTGTTTGAAGTCCATCCACAGTATCTGGCTCATAGTACATCTGTTTAACACTTGAGGTTTCAGTATGAGATTCCTTGCCTGACGCTTACTAAAAAGCCATTGCAATAGTTCCACATGCTCCTCAAATGTCTTACTGTACACTAGGATGTCGTCTTGGAAACAGTATACTCCCTGCCCCAATCTGCCCCGTATTTTTTTTGAATTTTTGGCTGCATTCACTTTAGGCCGCAGCCGAAAATTTGACGGTGAAACGAAAAAATAACCCATTAAAGGCCGCAATTCACTTTAGGCCGCAAACTTCTAGGGTCTACAAAAAGAACGAACTACTTCGTTCTAGTGTCCCACTGTATCTTAAAAGTAATTTAGACACCAGTTACATTATTTATATAACCTTCTAAATTATTTTAATATATTTATTGAAACTTTTATAAATTTATTAATGAAATGTATAAATAATTATAGTAATTTCATTTTAATGAACGAGCGTAACTCTTTATTTCATCGGCGGCGGCCATGGCTCTATTAACAAAATGCTGACCAATAGCACGATAGAGCATTCTATGACATAACAACACCTTGGAGTAGAGTGGACCAGCTGAAGGAAACTCCAATAATAGCTTTAACAAGTGAATTTCATAATAATTTATGAATGAAAATATATGCGACTGGTTAATTATTGTTCTGAAAGCTTAGAATATTAATTTTATTGTTAGAAAATGATTCAATAAAGGCTGGTTAATAGGAAGCAAATATAAAAGAAGTACTGATCAAATATACAAATATACAAATGTATACTTATATATATAATTTGAACTATGACGTTCCTCGCTCAAACAAGGTCATATGCCAAGTTAGATTAGACAGACTGTACGTTCCTTTTTCTCCTTCCAAATTTCTACTTACTCAATTCCAAGATCTTAATATATGTACTGACTGTCAACCAAAAATTATTACACTTATGACGTTATTGACGCTACTCCAACTGGGGAGGGGGGGGGGTATTAATATATATATATATATAGATAAATAACAACAATTCGACTCTATTTACTATAAATTTCATATAAAATAAGTATAATTGTCTCATACGATAAATAGAGTTGAATATCTTTCTTCTATTAATAAAGATTAGCCCACAAAAAGATAAAATAAATAAAAACCTGCTCCCAATTTCGCAGTTGTAGATAGCATATATATATATTTTTTTTTAATACTGTAGTGGAATAATCTTTGGTTGATAGCCATTACAATGCATCCATATTATACCCTATTTTCTCTTATATTTGCTTCCTATCTTTTTATACAAAAATGCTGTTACACTTTATACTTTTTGAAAAGGCAAAACATTCGCTGATCGGTAAAAAATTATCCGATAAAAACACAGTGGATTTGAGTTCATGGCTTTAAATTATCCAGCCTTTGTTCAATCGTTTTCTAACAGTGAAATTAATATTCTAAGCAGTTAGAACAATAATTAACCAGTCACATATACAGCCGAACCCGAATAACTCGAACTCTGATAACTCAAATTCCCGGTTAACTCGACTCGAACAATATTCTAAATCCCACCCCCACAGAGCGTTTAAATAATAGAAATTTCACTCGTTAACTCAAACAAATTTTTTATTAAATCCCGGATAACTTGAATAAATTTTTGTTTTTAGTGAATAGGTATTCTTAAATTTAAAGCAAAAACTAAAAATTAATAGAATATGGACCAAATTCAATTCTTCATTGACTTTCATGTTATATCCAGGAGCGCTCGAGTGACCCCCCCCCCTCCCTCCTCATGTGCAGTCAAATAAGTAGGCCAAGAATACATAAGAAAATCAAGAACTCTCTATTTTTATAAATTCAAAGATATTCCAAAAACGTTGCAAGCCATTCGAAAAAAATACGAAAAGTAATGAAGAATTAACATGAAAATAAAATTTATAGAGTTCGACTTGATAAATGACCGATCTGTTGCTGTTAGACAGTGTCCCTTTTGTTCTTTTTTTTTCGAGTTATATCCAAGTGTGCCTTTAATTTCAGCCAGTCTCCCCGAAAATCTTTGCCTGATGAAACATTATTTCATTTTCCAACTTTAATTTTAAGTCCACATGTGTAGAAATTGATGGTCGCTCGCAGCCATTGTTGAAATCGAAACTAAACGCAAACACGAAATTGAGAATCGAACTTGTTGATTACAAGCATTCAATGGTAGAATTTCTAAACGTAGTAAATGATGACGATTGTGCTTTCGATTTTAGAGGCAGTGTTCATGTTAACCATAAAGTTCATTGCGCATGAATTTTTAGAAGTAGCCATACACTTCAGATCGCATTGCCTTTGTTGATGTAAAAATGATGGAAATTTGAGATAAATGTGAATTCTCTGTCAATTTTTGAATGTAAAACGTTTTTACATTTATCATAAATGTCGTAAGATGAAAAATAAATGCTCAAAAATCGCGACGACATGCTTTTCGAATATTTTTACAAACTGGAAGTAGAATTCGGAAGCCATGCCAAAACGAGATTAGAGCTGATTTTGCATTAAAACTAATGCAAATTACGAGGTCCGTACTGTAATTGTAAATGGATCTTATAAAAAAAATTCAAATTTATAAAATCATTGAGAGTGTTATGTAATCTTTATAGTTGTCCTGTAGCCTCGTTTTCGATTTACTGGTTAACTCGAAAACCTGATAACTCATATTTTTTATCTGGTCCATTGAATATTCGAGTTATCAGGGTTCGACTATATTTTCATTCATAAATTATTATGAAATTCACTTGTTAAAGCTATTGCCGGCGAGGCTTTCAGCTGGTCCACTCTATTCCAAGGTGTTGTGATGTCATAGTATGCTCTATCGCGCTATTGGTCGGAACTTCGTTGATAGAGCCATGGCCGCTGTCAAAGAGTTACACTAAATTAAAAATGAGATTACTATAATTATTTACACAGTTCATTAATAAATTTATAAAAGTTTCATTAAGTATATAAAAATAATTTAGATAATTATATAAATAATAAAATTACTATCTAATATACCATGGGACGCTAAATCGATGTAGTTCGATCTTTTTTTTGTTCTATCCAAAATTACCGATAATGATTTTTTCAAAAAAAAAAAATTTTTTTCAGGCCGCACTCCTAAAATTTTTCGATTTTTTGGGGTCTAGAGCCACGGCCTATATTCAAAAAAATATGGTAAGTCTATCATAAATGCTTGAAAGGTTTGAGCAGAATTCTTCACCACTTAAGGCATTCTTTTTACGCAGCGTTCTTTGTAACTGAAATTTTCCCCAAGTAGTATGAAAAGCAAAGAACTCTCTCATGTGAGGGGCCGAAGATAGCTGAAAATACCCAGAAATCTACCATTGAAAAATATTCATATCCATATAGGTCATTAGCAAGTCCTGTATCTTCGGTAATGGGAAATCGAGCCCCTCAGTCAGTTCATTGATCTTCCTCAAATCTATAACGTAATCCTTATGTCACCATTGTCTTTCTTGACTACACTACCCTATCAAAAGTCATGGGACAACCCTGATTTGAATGAAAATGAGACATTCCTTTGCAATTTCACTGTTGTCATTCTTCCCAGCACTACATAACAGAGAGTATTCCATTATGAGATGATGCTTGCGTGAATGCTATAAGAATGTCTCAAGTACAGAGCTTTCAGACTTCCAAAGAGGTACAATTGTTGGGTGCCATCTCACAGGCAAAACTGTTAGAGTGACGACGTTGGACTCTGGATCAATGGCGAATGGTTGAATGGAGTGATGAGTCCTGCTACACCATCTGACAATCGGATGGACAGGTTTGGGTATGTCGAACGTTATCTGCCAAGCTGTTTTGTGTCCACAGTGAAGTTGGGTGGAGGGTCGGTGACGGTGTGGGGGTGCTTTTCATGGTATGGGTTGGGTGCAATCATTTCTGTGGACGGACATCTAAATGCAGAGCGTTACCAAGAGATTCTGGACAACGCAGCACTCCCATCTCTCTGGCAGCGGCCCTTTTCTGTTTCAGCACAATAACGCACCTTGCCATAAAGCAAGGACTGTAGGCACATGGTTTGATGAAAAGGGAATTCGAGAACTTGACTGGCCTGCCCAGAGCCCCGATCTGAACCCCATCGAACATCTGTGGGAACGTCGATTGCGTACTTGTGCGGAACGCCCGAAATCCGTAACCGAACTGTCCAAGACGCTTATGGAAGAATGGCAAAAATTACCTGTCGAAACATATCAAAAATTTGTGGACAGTATGCCCCAGAGAGTAAAAGCTGTGATAGCAGCAAAAGGTGGACCAACAAGATACTAAAATATGTACATTTTTGAGTGTTTCTATTAAAGTGATGGTGTCCCATGACTTTTGATAGAGTAGTGTATGTGAATGGGGAAATTCCAGCTTGACTTGCTCTTTTCAATAATGTCTGCCCTTAGATATTGGTCTATTTTCTCCTTAAATGTCTGCATGTGTATTTTTGGAATGGGGTATTGTTTTACAAAAAGCGGTTTGTCAGCCTTTATTTTAAAATCAACATTAACATCATTCACATCAGTTAAGAACTCTATTTCTTCGCAATGCTTTCCTTGAAGGTTTCTAGAAGCATGTTCTGTCTCTCCCTCTCTTTCGGTTTTAGATTCCCTATCATCCCATCTCCGGCTAATATATTATTGGCTTCAACCCTCTCTATAGCTTCACCTTCCCTAAATTCGAATTCCACACTATCTATTATATCATTGCCAATAATGCCATGATAGCTCCGCTCTCTCATATCGTATACAGTATTAGGAATCTTTTATCCTTGAATGTCTTCCCATTCAATTCTACATCTAAGTATACAGCCTGTTCCACCTCACTATTCCCATTTTCTCTTCAACATAGTTACATTCTCTGCTCTCATTATCTTTATCTATCATTTCAAATTTCTTGACGGTTGAACCACTTCTGCAAATGTTCTTGGCCCATTACAGACCATTAGTTTTCTATGTTTAGGTAGCATCATTTCGTTAACTTTTTTAAACAGAATTTTTTCTTTTCTTGTAAGAATAGATTCTCCCCTTCTGTCATCCTATCGAAGAGGAATTTGAGTCTTACAGCACAGTCACCAATTCTTTCATGCTTTCTTTGCATTGCCGCCTGGAATTCCTTTTCGAAATGTACATATTCTTCCTCCTGAAGCAAAATTCCCTCAGCCTCTCACATATCTCCTTAAAGTCATCAATTCTATAGAGTTTGAAATCGTTCAATAATTTGGCTGCCTTCCCTTTCAATTTTGTTTTTAGCATTCTTGTTTTGACTCGATCTGACCAATCGGCCAGTTCTGCTACTTCTTCGATTGCCATTAAAAATCCATCTAGGTAATTGTTACCCTCTTCCCCCGTGAACATAAGAATCATATTGGAAAAGCCAACTATTTTGTTATTTTCTATCATGTTAATTGAATGACTTAGTTCCTCCCCTTCCCGGTTCTCACCACCTCCATTTCTTGGTTCGGGCGCCATTGTAAATATGTGATAGGAAAAATTACTGACCACATGTAAAATAAGTCGTGGGTTCAACAAGAAGCACTCAAAATCAACTTAGTGAGAAAACTATATGTATATATTGTTACGGGTCTTTTTCTGGAGAAAATTTTTTTTTAAAATTTAATTCGCTTTATTTTTTATTTTTTTTTTTTTTACGTGTAATTCCTAAGCCTTTTTCCCTTTTTTATTATTACAGTGACTTTTTTTTTTCTTAAGCCTTTTCTTTTATCTTCAGTCTTTGTTGTTGCGTTCTTCCCTTGCGTGCGTGCGCTCGCTCCTTGTTCTCTGGTGGTTTTGTTCTGCACGTGTTATTGTTTTTTCTTGCTTACGTTTTAGATTTTTTTTCTAGGTAGTTTTTACGGTTGGTAGCCACACTGTACACTTGGGTGGAAGAAGAATCATATGTTTGAGTGCCGACGTATCCTCCCCTTCATCAACTTTTTGAGTATGGAATTAGTTTTCCTGTCGTTTTCCTTTATCTCAGAGTTTCTACCAGTCAGTTACATACTGTGTTTTTTTATTGGGCGATGAAAGTACTGGCCCCTATTTTTGAGATTTTGCATTTATTCTTCACATCGAACAGTGTAATGGCTTCGTCAGGACTATTCCTGTTCTTTACTTTTGAGTGTGTAGTGAGCACTCATCGTCAACATGGTTCGGTCGTCGGCCGTTTTCTTCATCGTCTCACCATGGATGTATGGTCTGTGAACTGGTCTTCGGAGGGGACGTTAAGCCGTCGGTCCCAGCTGCTACTACCACCTTGTAGCAGTCTTAAAAATCTGGCAGAAGCTCTTAAGTTGCCTCGTCTGGTCAGTTTGGGAGATTAGACCAAAATATCCCCCCGTGGGGGAGGCCTATCTCCTGCACTGGACTGAGACAGGCTGAAATATTATTATGTTATTATTATAATGAATTGCACGTTGTATATACTGTATAATTATTATTACAGACAACTGGAAAAAACGTTTATCAAGGTACTTACTCACTCAACACATTACCCCAGTTTCCTCACTGGGGTTGAATCCATCTGAACTTCTGTTTAAGCAATGTCTACATTCATGTCTTGATTTAATACATCTTGAAGGTGGTAAGCATGACTTATATATTAACACATGTACACACATTTTTTACCTGACTCTCCGGTTTTCATACATCTGAGTGGAAAAGGTTCTCAATGAACCCCTGCTATAATACGTTATCAGTTAGGACCTGTTCCTATGAAATTAAAAACACCTACATGTCCGGTTCGAAGATATGTGAATAACAAGCATTTTCGAAATGCAACAAAACCTGTTTCAATGCAAGAACAAATTGTAGAGAATCCATACTTCAGTAACGAAGAAGCTACTTCTCTAACAACATAACAAATTAGCAACACGGCTTTAACTACTCCAACTATTCCAATTACACCAATTCAATACCATCTTCCTGATCACAATGAACCAGACAACCACTATCTCACATCAGTTTCGTTTTTGATTTACGAACAAAGAAGAAAGCATGCGAGTCAGAATTGTCATTAATTTGGTTTGTATTTGTTATTAAACCTATGTAACATTAGTAACAAATTGTTTACAACATATATAGGGGAAATTCCACCTATAGTCTCCCTAAGTGAAGCCTAATCGTAACGCGATATCGTGCTGCAAGCGCTATGAGCAATTAGTCCTTTTGTTTTCTTTATAAAGAAATTCAATTCATAAATTTTTTAATGGTCTCTAAACACATAATTAATAAAATATAATTACAATTACTAAAAAAATCCTACAGATATCACGGGGGATAGAAGGAAAAATTTTAGGCATTCTTTTAAATGTCCAAAATTATTTTTTTTTAATCCTGTTTATCATAAAATGTTGAAATTGTGTTTTAGTAGGCGTTTTTTAGCAGTCTATGTTGTGGATAGTCCAGGAAAGTAAGTAACAATGTATTCATAAACAGGATGAGAAGGCCGACGAATCGTAGTTAGGGAGAGGATAGGTGGAGCTTCATTATTATAATTTCTTTTGGCTGCTGTTTAACTCACAACACAACAGTTTGTATAAGGTTTATAATGAAATTTGTTACTGATAGAATTGCATTTCTGTATATAACGAGAAAGCATTCCTATAACGTTCCGACTCCTCTACAATATGTTTCCAACATAATGGGTTCACAGCAGTTAAAAAAAAAAAAAAATGCTAAGACTAGAAGTGGGAAGAGTTAAATAAAATCTTAAGTTGGCCTTATTTAAGGCAAGCCAAAATGTTTCAGAGTTCAAAATTATTATTCCATATTAAAGAGTTAAAGTTCTTACCTAATTGATATGAGTCAAACATAGGAAATTTTTCAACCATTGCTTTCCTTAATACCACTGGAAAGGTGCCTAATGGAACTTTTTTATCTGTAAAGCTCTGTAAAATAAAAAGATGAAGTTAGTTTTTTAGAACGTAATTGATATACACTGAGTGGCCAAAAATTAGAGACACCCTCTAATAACAAGTTGGTCCACCTTTAGCTCTGATATTCTTCTTGGAATGGACTCAACAAGAACCTGATACCATTGCTGACAAATGTTGGCCCATGCTGACATAATGGCAGCTCTAAGTTGGGTCAGATTAGATGGTAGAGTTTCCAAGCTATGAAGTGATCTTTCGACTTCGTCCCACAAATGCTCAAAAAGATTGAGGTCAGGGGACTGAGCTGGCCTTGGAAGCAGACTACATTCTGATTGATATTCCTCAAACCAATTTGTAACCGATCGAGCACTGTGGCAAGGTGCATTGTCCTGCTGAGAATGACCATCTCCAGAAGGGAACATCATAGCCATAGACGAGAGCACGTGATCTGTAATGGTTTTGAGGTAAGCCGTGCTGTTCAGAGTTGTGTCCACAGATATCAAGGGACCTAGTCCCCACATCATAATTCCATCACCAACAGCCTGAAGAGTTGTCATTTGGCAGGAGGGGTCCATGAACTTGTGCTCTTGGTGCCATAATCTGGTCTTGCCATCTGCATGATGGAGCAGGAAATGAGATTCATCAAACCAGGCTATTTTTTACAACTCCTTAAGTGACCAATTATGTCGTTCCTGGGCGCACAACAGGTGCCTTTTCCTACTGTTCTGTGATACCAAAGCCACACTTGATGGTCTCCTGCTGCTAAAGCCCATCCTTTGTGAAGTCCGCCTTGTTGTACATTGGGATATGCTTTGTGATGCACCTACATTGAATTCAGTTATAATTTGGCGTGTTGTTGCCCTTCTCTTGCTGCGGACTACGCGTGCTACTCACCTTTCACCTCTCTCGTTCACCATCTTTTTTCCACCAGAATAGTCCTTATAGCTTGAATCTTTTTTTCTCAACTGCCACTCTCTAAACAGCCAAGATACTTTTGGGCGAGAAAATCCTAAAAGAGTCACCGTTTCAGAGATGCTGGCACCAGCTCTTCTTGCACCAACAATTCTCTCTTTTTCAAACTCACTTAAATCTTTCGTCTTACCCATTTTGACATTAACTTCTGTGGTAACTACGTCATCTGAAGCTGAGCATTCCTTATAAAAGCAGCTGTGCATTGTTATGTCACTTTACGTCACTTTCGGACTGGTTAACTTTCAAATAAAGGGTGTCTCTAATTCTTTGGCCACTCGCAAGGGAACTACACAAAGTTGTTCGAAGCACTTTTATTTTGCACTCAAGCACACCATGGAAGCAATAGTGTTGCGTGACGGCAGAGCGCTCCGGAAGTGAAAAGTTCAATAAATATGGCGGTAAGAAATGTTCAACAAAATAGACACCGATTTTGGTTAAACCCTCCTAATTTCCTGGAAGGAGAAGAACTTTATTCTTAACTAAGGATACAAATTCTTAAGATCTCCCCCAAGTCAAGGGCAAACACAAAAACAAAAAAATACTTTGTTTGAATTGTGAATTAAATTATTTAAATGCGAAAGTCAATGTTACACAATAAATAAAAACAAATTCAGAATATATTACAGTCTTCTAAGTTGTTGGTCATAGTACTGCATTTCTTAACAATATTAATAGAGGCCTTACAGTACAACATTAGAGAAACCATTGTGGCATCGACTAGTTTTGGCTTTTATTCCTGCCTTCATCAGGATACAAACAAAACTGGTACACAATCTTTCATTTGGCTACTGCTGCACTATAGTACCGTAATTTTCGGGAGTAACGCCGCGGCGTTTCTGTTATTAAAAGTTAAAAATTCGGGGTGTGCGACGTATCAGCCACCGCGGCGCTACTACCGGAGATTTTACAAAAAAAAAAAAAAAAAAAAGATAGATTCTACACATGATTAAAAATTCACTCCGATCACGATCGAGCGTGATCGTTCATCGACAGCGGGTGATTCACTCGATAATAAAGCACTCTTATTATCGACGAATTTATAGCATTGATGGTTTTTATCGACGTTTTCATCGAATGTCTTTGGAAACATCGATGTATTTGAACATCGATGTATTCCAACATCGATGTTTTCCGCAAATCACACAGTGTAATCAGTCATCAACAGGAAATAAATTATTTCAAATAATCCACGCTTTTAGTGTGGCTTTTTGCCCAGAGAGGCCATTTGGCTAATGATCAACTGGTCTAATTTTCGCGTTCGTCAATAGAGGGCAACCAATCAGAATAATCGACGCCCGCTATTATGACACCTGTTGCGATATATAAGGGGTCGCTTTTGGTTTCATGGCAATCAGTATTTGGTTTCAATTTCGACGAGCATAATCTCCCAGTATTTCTCTCTCCAACGACTTTTGACTTTCGACCGTTTATCTTTATTTCATTCCGATTCGGAAACATCGGATTTTGAAGGATTCGACTAATAAAATATATCTTATAAATATTGAATTTTGGTTTGTTTATTGAATTTCTTATAAAACGCGATTATACAAAACGGACCGTGTGTGATGGGAGGGGGGGGGGGGGCGGCGTATCGGCCGCCGCGGCGCTACTCCCGGAGATTTAACATTTTTGTTAAATTTTGGCGTGTGCGGCGTATCAGCCGCCGCGGCGTTACTCCCGAAAATTACGGTAAATTGTATTTCCTTTCCATTTCTGGAAAGCAAAATGGCAGACCATCAAGTAACACAAATCATGAAGAGACATGCAGTAATCGTGGCAATAAAGGCAGAGCACAGCGATTTAGAGATATCACGATTTCTAAAGGTCGCAAGATTATTCGTCCACAAAGTGCGGAAGGAGTTGGAGACCGCAGATGGCAATGTTGCACCAGTAGCAAAGCGTAAAAAGCAAGCCTCACGCTCTGACATCATCAGAACACCTGAATTTATCCAGCAAGTGCAGCAGGCCATCGATGACAATCCCTGAACATCCATGAGGTCATTTGCCAAAGATCTCCATGTGTCGGAAGGAACAATCAGAAATGATGTCCATGAAAACATCAGATATCACTCACGGTACGCAACGGAAGGCCTTACGTGTTTCAGCAAGACTCTGCCCCAGCACACAAGTCTCACATGAGACAGAAATGGATGGCCGACAACTTCCATGATCAGCGTAACCCTTAACCTTTGGCCTCCTAACTCCTCTGACCTGGATCTGTTGGACTACTACATATGGAGCGTTGTGGAGAAAGAGGTCAATAAACACCCCTATAACAGCAAATATGAATTGAAAGCTGCCATTGTTCGAGTAATGACCAATATGAACTATGACCATTTGATTTGCGCATGTCAACAGTTTCGATCTCGCATTGAAGCAGCTATAGAAGCTGAAGGCAGATTCATTGAATAGCCGTATAACAAGAAAGTTTCTTGTGTATGCTCATGATAAGTTTCGATAATAAAGCTATTATCTCGACTTATATCTCTGTTTTCTTTCTTGACGTGAATCTGTCCTCAAATACTTTACGCACCCTGTAGCTCACATTTCTACTGGTTAGAAAATATACAGGGTCGGGATATATTAATATGACCACCTCTCTTCGAACATGTTGGAGCGTACCATGTTATGCAGATAAAAAATCATTGCATATCATTAAAAGCTGACAACAGCCAACACCACCTAAAGAGAAAGCCTGAGAGCGAAAATAACATACTTTGTTAAAAACGTCATAGGCAGTCATCTTTAATCGCATTTCTACCAATAATAAGTCCTAAATTATGACTAGGTATGATGATGTAACAATGTATGAAATTTTCGCGATCAGGCTTTGAGTACAGGTGGTGTTGCAACAGCAGACGTAGTAGCATCCGTTAACACAGCAAGTGACCTGTCGGACCTCCAAAAGGGGATGATCATTGGCTATCGGGCCAAGGGGGCAGCATTTCAGAAATGGCCACTTGTGTGAACTGGTTTAGGGCTACCTTTGTGAAGGTGTACCGTGACTGGACGAACCAGATAATTTCGAGCAACCGAAGAGGTAACTGTGGGGTCCCACGGGCCATCGATCCTAGAGGCGAACGTTGGTTACGAAGCCTGGCCAAGACCAATCAGTGTGCCACTGTTGAGCAACTGACACAGCAAATGAACAGTGGGGCCACTAGGCGTATCAGCACTAAAACAGTGCAACGATCGCTCTTGAGGTTGGGGCTCCGGAGCAGGCGTATGGTAACAGCACCCATGTTGACGCCTGTGCATTGCCGAAAACGCCTCCAATTCGCAATAGACTATAGCCACTGGACCTCAGCCGAGTGGCAAAGGGTTGCTTTCTCTGACGAGTGGCAGTTTCTGGTGAACAGAGTAGACGGACGATGGAGAATTCACCGGGAAGCATCTGAGAACAGGCATCCCGACACCATCGTTGGCAGACGACAGGGTGATGGGGGAGGTGTGACTGCTTGGGGGATGTTTGCGTGGAATGGTCTGAGTCTATTGATACCGCTGGAGGGTACACTGAATGCTGTTCGTTACCTGACAATCGTCGCAGACCAGGTCCACCCCTTCATGTCGACAGTATTTCCTCAGGGTGATGGTACCTTTCAACAGGACAATGCTCCCTGCCATACTGCCAAAATTGTCCACGACTGGTTCGAGGAGCATGAGGATGAATTCAACCTACTCCCATGGCCACCAAACTCCCCGGACCTCAACCCCATTGAACATTTGTGGGACCATCTCGATCGCCATGTCCGCAAGCTGGACCCTCCACCACGCACGGTGATGGAATTACGGGATGCACTGATCGCCGAATGATCCCAGATACCTGCAACCACCTTCCGAGGACTTATTGACTCTCTGCCACATCAACTAGCTGTTGTGCTTGCTGCCGAAGGTGGATATTCCGAACCCTAGCAGGTGGTCATGTAAATGTGTCCTGACCCTGTATGGCCGTGATTGGCTGTGGTTGATACATGGTCGTGGGATTAGTCATACAAAGCGTCGATTATTTGTTATTTATTTTATTTTTTTTAATAGGAATGACAATTCGTAACTTTGAGACTCGCTTCGAAGAACATATGGCCTCGTGCAAGAAACAGGAATCCAAATTTCTTTTTGCTACCCAGCTCATTAAAGAAGACCACTGCATTAACAATATCAAAGACACCCTCGAAATATTGCACATATCCGACAACCTTAAATTAACTGCCACATTCGAAAGTATAGAAATATATAAAGAACACATAATGCAAACTATAAGAGAGCCATTCTAAACGGCCAAACAACATTTGACAAACTCTTTACGCCAGAATCTGTAAACTCTCAAATTTCCACTTTTCTTTTGAATGAATGTATGTTGAATTACTGTGATTATATACCATAAAAAATTTAACTAACAAGGGAAGTACACGAACATGTATCTCACAGAGTTCCACCAAATTGAAATATGTTACTCATCTGAAGCTACTACTGATGCTTGCAAAATAAGAAAATGCGAAATTTTGTTTCTTTCAAAATAAACCGTGAAAACGAAAAGATTTGAGCACACATAGCCAACAACAAAATCCATTGTTAAAGCCACAGCTACAGCCCTATGCGTGTGTTTGTATGTATTAATGCGCTGGATGGAACTTCTTTCTTCCACTACGCAGCAAAAAGCACGAATACACTTCACATGAAAGCAATGAAAGTAGACAGCAGACGACAATTGAATGGATTCTCAAGTTTCTAAATAAACTTAGTTTTAAAAATACGTTATTAAAATTAGTTAAATGCCCTCCAGTAAAAAAAAAAAAAAAAAAAAATCTCTATAGTAATTAATAACCATTTTCGAAATTTATTATTTCATTTTATTAAATAATTTGGTAATCTTCGTAAATTTGCTGGCACTAGCGTCACGTCGAGCGATATGTTGCATTGGTGAGGGAGTATGTATCACGGTGCTTTATAATTTTTAATAAAAATAGTATTCATGGATGCTTACCTCGTCTAATAAATTATTTCGAGACGAATAATTATACAGCAAAATTAAAGTTTTGTGCTTAATAACAGAGCACTAACTGCAATTCTTTGGCAACAGCCGCTAACGATTTTGCTTCCCTTCTTACCGCCATGTCTTTTGAACTTTTCACTTCTGGAGTGCTACGGCCACCGCACAATGCCCTCACTTTCAAGGTATGCTTGCACGCAAAAAAAAGTGCGTTCGAACAAGTTCGTTCATTTCCATTGTAAGTGTCATCTGTATGCATAAAATAATTGTAAAAATAACGTTTCACTATATTCATAAGTTATTTATAGTTTTGTTTGGTTTATTATATATATAGTTAAATCCAGGGCTGTACCCAGAATTTTATTAGCGGAGGGGGGGGGGGGTGACAAGCAACAGAAATTTTTGAAATTATTGATGAAAATAGGAAAGAAAATTCCACAGCCTGGGTTCGAACCAGGAGCCTTCTGCTCACCGTGCAGACGCACCAACCAATTGCGCCACTGTGGACATGGAAGCATTAACACTATCTCCTTGGACTGTGAATGGGTTCTACTCATAACTAGGCGGTGACCCTCTAATTGCCTTCAAGGACTTAAAGGAATCAACTAGGAGTAGAAGCCTAACGTCCAATCCGTACCTTCCAGTTGGGGCAGCCTTTTAGTAATCATGCCTTGTGCATGGTGAACGGACGCGGATGAGCTTCCTCCAACACGCACTGGGCTAGCATGGAGGATCTTAGCCCACTACTCTCTAAACCCTTCAAAATCAATCATGATTACTTCTCAAAATCGGTCATGGCCCTCAGTTCCCGGCAGCGAGATTGTCCCTGGTTACGGTGGCAACCAGAAAGACATGAAGGCAGAGGGTGGTAAAAATATCCGGTTCGGACCTGGCCACCACAAGACACTGACCCTGGCAACTTATAACGGACGTTCCCTTTCCTCAGAGAGTTGTCTGCAAGAACTAGAAGAAGAATTGGATAGGATTAACTAGGAAATCATTGGACTTTGCGAAGTAAGAAGAAAAGGTGAAGATAAAATTGAGCTGAACAGTGGGCACGTACTATACCACAGAGGAACAACCGACGGAAGAGTTAGTGGTGTTGGATTCCTTATTCATAAAAAATGGAAGAATCAAATCATTGAGCTTGATAGTGCCTCCGACAGAATTGCAAGATTGGTCATCCAATTGTCGAGAAGATACAAGATACAGATCATACAGGCCTATGCGCCAAACACAAGCTATTCTGATGAGGAAGTCGATGACTTTTATGAGGAAATTAACAAGATGAACCAAACAGGAAACTATTATCTGAAAGTCGTTATGGGCGACTTTAACGCCAGTGTCGGAAATAAAAGAAAGGAGAAAATTTTCTTGGTAGTCATGTTATGGCACAAAAAATGAAAGAGGAAACAAACTGGTGGAATTTGCAGAGTATGTGCAGCTAAATGTACTAACGGACGGGTTTATATATAGTTTGCATGGGGAATAGTAATACAGTTAGCTAAAAAACAAGAAGAGAACAAATGAGATTAAATAGAAGAACTGTTGGGAAAGGACAGGACGGAGGACAAATGGGAAATAATAAGGGGGTGGCGAGAAAAATGCAATAGGATGACACATATGAAATTGAAATTATAAAAAAGTTTAGGAATGATAGGGTGCCTAGCAAAAAGATTTCGTAAAATTCCCTGAATTTTCCTTGATTTTACCTGATTATCAGCAGACAAAAAAGGCTGTCATGAAAGAATATAATTGACATTGTTCAAAATTTTTGATTATTATTATTAATATTATTTTTGTTTATAATATTTTATTTTTTATTTAATTTGTATTTTTAATTAATAACTGTTATTTAACTTTAATTGTATAATTGTGAAATCTTTTATTTTAAAAAAAAATTTAAATAACAGTCGTCAGAAACTATTTAATTACACACGTTTTAAAGATCACGAATCCGGAAGGCTTCTGGTCCCGAGCATTCCGGATTCATGGTCCCCCACTGTATTTGAATTTGATTTATCTTGACACCATTGAAAAGAGCTCACTTTGTTTGATCAGGAAAAATTGTTATTTTTGAGACAGTCAAGTTTAAAGATAACAATGAAACTAAAAGAAAATTGTTTGGTTATGTGGAATTCTTTTTTGTTTCTCTTTTAATTAACAACTGTCCACAATTTTTGGCTTGTCACCATTATTCGATAATAATGAAGTTTAAAAAACATGCTTTGACCATGATTCTAAGGGCACTGTTTGGGTGAAGAATGTGCTGATATTTTGAGTGTGTCATTTTTAAATGATGCAAAGCATGTTGTCATTACAATTTAAATGTGTTTTTCTGTAAATAAAAAAATTTTTAAGCTGTCTGACTTTTGTGATTTGGAATTCAAATACTGCACGCTTCATCACTCTAAAATTTGCACTGGAAAAGAATCTCTGCAACAGTTTTTAGAAAGCAGTTTTGATGACAGTGATCCAGAAGCTATTACTGAGTTCAAATAGTGAGTGCACACTGATAGAGACACATAAGAAAGCAGGCAGTTGACTACTGAAGATTTTATTGAAGACCTCATTTCAAAAACTGACAAGCTTTCCACTCATCACTATACTGCTAAACACCAAAGTAAGCACCTAAAGGACATAAAGGAAAGCCAATAGAACTGGTCATATTAATGGATTAATGGATTCCAGACCAAGACATTATTTCTGTCATTCCAGCTCTATCAGCAACAAGAATGGGTTGACAATATAGTTTGCCAAAAGCAACTGTAATTGCTATCATCAACACATTCCAGCAACTGAATCAATGAGAAATGAAACACTATGGCTTGGGAACCTGTTAAATACCCACATTCAGGCTTGGCAACCTGCTAGACACCCACAGTCAGGCTTGGGAACCTGTGGTAAAGCGACCCATCCGTGGCTGGACTTGCCTGGCTATCGGGCATGGTCCCTGGTGATGGGGATACTAGTCTTTAAGGCTGGTAGTGGCAAAGCCACCATGGACCAACACAAGATTGTGCAAATGTTTATGTTTTTAACCTGATGAAAACGTAAGTTTATTTGCTCCTAAATGCAGTGTCTCAAAAATAAACACAACTTTTCCTGATCAAACAAAGTGAGCTCTTTTCATTGGCACCAAGAAAAATCAAATTTGAGCGACCCCTTTTGAGATATGGCATCTTGAAAATGAGCCAAACTTGACTAATAAAATTTTTGAGTAGACTTTGAACTTAGATAACTCCGTTATTATTTGAGCAATCAAAATGCTACTTGCATAGCTTTATAACATGCTGACAGGCTGCAAATAGCTAAAGAATCAGCTTCAAAAAGTTATTCTTTCAGTAGGTACAGGTTGATAACGTTTAGTCCAAATTTGTCATGACAAGATTTATAAGCCACTTAGATAGGTCATTGTAATAAATCTTCCATAACTTGAGCTTTGGTTCGGCAACGCTATTGTACCCCAAAGTTGAACAGGATCACTGAGCTTCAGCATGACAGGTTCCTTAGATCATGAGCAATGATAAAACAAACTTGACGATTTATTCATTAAGTTGCAAAGTCAAAAAAGTATCCTTCACAAAAATATGGCTAGTGGCCCAACCATACTATTTATGGAGCTGTAATCTGGCAAGGCCTCATGTAAAACATGTACGAGAGGCGATTGATAAATAAGGTCTCCATGGCTGTAGCTTTTTTATTTGTTAACCGATTTTCAAAGTTCTTTTTGTATCTTATACTCACATTTGTCCTCTATGTAATGCACTATTCACTTTTCGACATAGTCCCCATTCCTTTCCAAGCATTGCGCCAACGCATGACTAGTTGAGTGAACCCGTCGGAGAGGAATTACGGAGTTGTTGTCGACACCAGGATTGAATGGCAGCGTTTACCTCGCCGTCAGAACCAACTCATGTCCCTTAAGGGGCTCTTTCTTCTTTGGGAAGTGGTGAAAGTCGCAATGTGCAAAGTCTTTCATTTTTGAACTGCAATTTTTCATCTTTGAAATAGGTGTGTGGTGACTCGTGTGCGGGCGGACGTTATCGTATTCCAGAAGAGGGTCCAAAGCTGCCATTCAATCCTGGTATCGACAGCAACTCCGGAATTCCTCTCCGACGGGTTCACCCAACTAGTCATGCGTTGGCACAATGCGTGGAAAGGGATGGGGACTATGTCGAAAAGTGAATAGTGCATTATATAGAGGACAAATGTGAGTTTAAGATACAAAAAGAATTTTGAAAATCGGTTAACAAATAAAAAAGTTACAGCCATGGAGACCTTATTTATCAATCGCCCCTCGTACATCCTGTAAAAATTTCATCAAAATTGGAGAGGGTCGTGTGAGGACCTTATCCAAATTTGGTTCACTTGACAGGGAATGACGCATAATATAAAATGTTTCTTACCTGGTATATAACTGCAACATCAATCCAGTCCGATGGTAAACGAACCGTTTTATTAAAATATTTCTGAAGATATGGACGGCATTCTTTATTATATGCTGCAAAGGCCAGGAGTAAATTGGCAGTTGTCCTGATATTCAATTCCTCTCTTGTATAGAGTGCAACCTATTAATAGAAACGTATTTTTAATTAAATGTAAAAACATTCTAATTTTAGAAAATTATACAGGGTGAACTAAAACAATAGGGGCAAACTTCAGAAGGTATCTTCTGATCAGAAAAGAAACAAAAAATCCTCATATGAACATATGGAAATTGATAATTTGGCTGTAATAGAACAATTAGTATACAACATGTAATTACTCTGCCAGCAATTATGTCAACATTACAAAAGAGGTTTTGGATGCAATGCAAGCGATCACATGCCACATCATGGATTTCCGCAGCCATTCAAACTGTGACAGTACAAAAGTATGTCACAACAGACTCAGACAATATTGTCTGAATCTGTGTATATGAACCTTTTCCATTTATTATATGTAAGAATTCATTTGTAAATAAGTTATATAATACTTTATTTTGGAAAAAAAAACATCACTCATGTTTTCACGTTTTTTTGTTGTTTGGATCAGTTGCCACTCTCTATATAAAATAATAATAATAATAATAATAATAATAATACTAATTGATCTGTCCCTGCCTCTGTGTTGCTATGGCAGTGAGGAGGGGGTGGGAGAAAGAGTGAGCCAACACAATGGATGAAATTCCGAATCGTGATTGGTCGAGATTCTTTCAGCACAAGAAAAGGCGACAAAAAAGAAGAAAGCGAGGAGTCATTATCAGAGCTTGATGCTGGACGGATGTCAAGATGACAGCCGTAAGTGAATCAGTAATGAGTCACTTCATTTTGATCGTGAGGACAATATTCAGAAGAGACTACATGAGCTTGTGAGTGAAATTACTTGATTCTTTGTGTGAAACTGTATGACAGAGAATGATTCTCTGATTATTAAAATCCCAGCAAAAAGGGATATTCAGGGAGTGTGGCATTTGGAATAACGCCTCTAAGATCGATGAAAAATTAACGAACGTGAAGGACAATCAAAATAAGGGTGCGTTGGTGTGATTCAAGGCTGGTGGGATAAATATTCCTAGACAAATATTAGCAGGAGCAGCCGAGGATATAAGAGGGGAACCAGGAAGCCACTCAGCGGAACACCGGGGAGGGACAAAGAAGGAACCAGAGCCAAGCTGCAATCAACCAGCAAGGCCATCGGTGGTCAAAGGATTCACTTCACTAATGATTTTGTGAGGACTGAACAACTTTTTGAATGACAATGACAGTATATGTGACTAAAGTAAGTACTGCTAATACGAGGGGCATACTGAAAGTCGTGAGCAACATTAAATAAATAAAAAAAACTGTTAATACTTGTAATACGCAGAATACATCATTTCAAACTATAAACTTTTGTCTATTTTTCAACATAATCTCCATTCCTTTGGACACATTTTCTCCACCGTTGTGGAAATTTGAAAATCCCTTGATGGTAGAAGTCTGCTCCAGCTCACCGAAGGCAATGATGCACTGCTCTCTTCACGTCCTTATCTTTCGCATACCGCTAGCCTCTCATTTTCCCCTTCTCAAAAAATCTGCTCCTTCACAGGCCATCACTATGCGACAGATGAGGACATGAAGAGAGCAGTGCTTCAGTGCCTTCGGCGAGCTGGAATGGACTTCTACCGTCAAGGGATTTTCAAACTTCCACAACAATAGGAAAATAAGTGTCCAAAGGAATGGAGATTATGTTGAAAAATAGACAAAAGTTTATAGTTTGAAATGATGTATTCTGTGTATCACAAGTATTAACCTTTTTTATTTTATTTTTTTTAATGTTGCTCACGACTTTCAGTATGCCTCTCGTAGTTATAAGTGATAGTTATAGACACTTAGTATGGGGGAGTATATTGAGCCTATAAGGGTAGCGTGCGCCAGCATTTCTAAATTAAAAAGTTTCTTATTAAGAGCAGGGAAGAATCTCAGAGTACAAATTAGCTTAATCATCACTCAATGGTCATTTAATTAAACATTTAACAACACATTTTTTAACAAACAATCATTAGTCATTATACACTGTCATATCACTGAATTATGACCATCCGCTTAGTAATGGGAGTAGACACCCTTCGCCACTATAACTGCTGCTAGGCATCATGGCATGGACACAAGAAGTGCGCAGTATGTGTTCGATGGTATGGCAGTTCATTCTGCTTGAAGCGCTGTCCACAGAGCTTCATGAGTCATAGGTCCAGCTGCCGTACATGGCGATCAAGGTGCTCCCATAGATGTTCGATTGGATTGATGTCCGGCGAATTAGCAGGCCAAGGGAGGACTTGAAAGTCAGTAGAGTGTTCCTCGAACCAATCCAAAAGGAGACGTGCCTTGTGGCAAGGTGCATTGTCCTGCTGGAACACACCATCACTTTGGGGGAACATTGTGAGCATGTACGGGTGCACCTGGTCTGCTACGATTGACAGATACCTACAAGCATTCAAATTGCCCTCTACACGAATCAGTGGACCTAACTGCTCCCAACAGAAGATCCCCCACACATGCACACTACCCCCACCAGCCTGTTTCCGGCCCACAAAAGCCTCCTGCTGCCTCTTTTCATGGCATTTACGATACACTCGCCATCGCCCACCAATCTTATGGAGCAAAAACCTTCACTCATCGGAGAAGGCGACCTTAGCCCACTCGTCTGTGGTCCAATGGCGGTGCTCACGTGCAAAGTCTAGACGTTGTTGACGATGACCTCTGGTTGACATGGGTGCAGCAACCATGCGTCAACTGTTCAGGCCCATCCGTAGCAGGGTGCGTTCAACGGTAATGTTGGATACATGTCTGTTGGCACCACTGTTGAATCTGGTGGTCAGCTGATGGACTGTGGATCTCCTGTCACCTTTTACGAGTCGTCATAGGTGCCGCTCACCCCATTGGTTGATGGCTCGTGACCCTTTACAGTGATGACGTTGGGACGCGATTTCTGTCCCTGCTGTCCACTCTTTGTACACTTTCACTACAGCGGACCGTGAACAGTTCACAAATCGTGCCATTTCGGAGGTAGTGCCACCCTTGCTGTGATAGCCTATTATCCCTTTTTGGATGTCCGTTAAATCCGGACGTTTACCCATCTTGAGGCTCGTGCACCTGCCGTTTGATGCGCCAGCTTTAAAGCTTTCTCAGCCTGTTATGCAAATTTTGCAATGTGTAATCGTTGTTGGGGCGAACCATGCGTGTGCCTTGAAGGAGTGCTGGTCATAATTCATTGATATGACAGTGTATAAGAGTAGGAGTTGTAAAAATACATAAATAATTAAACATATGTAATCCTTTTAATGAAAAGAAATAGAAATAAAATAATACATGTAATAAACAATTGATTATTAAAAGTCAACCTATGTGGAGTAAAGGAGTACATATGTTTATTTATTTATACAGGGTGATTCAGAAAGGTAGGCCAAGAATGAAATAGCATGTACACTTTGTACTGGGAACAATATTTTTCCTATGAACATGGGTCCGAATTTGAACGCTAACTGAGATATGAACAGAAATAAAAATACTCCCACCAATATCAATAAGTAAAATAACTCAGGTTCTTTAAGATCTAGGATGATGAAATTTGGGGAAATAATAAGGTACATAAAACTGTGTATACCGTTAAAATTTACTCGAATTCCAACGAGAAGTTTCCGAGTTACGCACTCAATGTCATAACATGTGTTAGTTAGTACTCGCATGTGAGAACTGTTACGATTTTGAATGCGTAACTCAGATATTACTTGTTGGAATACGATCAAATTTTAACTGCCTATCTCCTTAAGTTATCTCAGTAGTTTGAATGTCATCTCTCAACTAAAATGAAACCAAATTGAGTACAGCCTTTGATTCTATGATAAAAGGTGTTATATTCTGCATATGAAGGCCATCTCAGCTTGTTCCTGATATGAATACTGAACCATTATATCTCCACTGCATGATGATCACTCAAAAGTAACTGCAATAGAAATAAAACGTACTGTCTGTATGTTATGGGGGCATACAATTATTGTCATTTCCATGGAAATTATGCATTTCCGGACATACAGGATTTGTATAAAAAGTGTTGGAGATAATTTTCCCCTGATGTGACTGTAGTTCGCAACGCACTCGCACCTAGCGTTTCTTCAGGCTAGATCAAAGTTTTAGTGGACCCCTGTTGAGTGACTCGGTGCAAGCTCAAAATGCAGCGAACGATTGAACAGCGGTGCGCCATCAAATTTTGTGTTGGAATTGGGAAAATCGGGTATGAAGAAGTTGGGCATGATTCGCCAAGATTCAAGGATGAAAGCATGTCACAAATTGCAGTTTTTAAGTGGCACAAGCTCTTCAAAGATGGGTGAGAGAGTGTGGAGGACGAGCCCCGCGCTGGACGGCCGTCGATGTCAAGAACCGACTTATTGTATGGCCCACCTGAGAAAAGAAGGTTCAACTGGGTGAGGCCAGCCATCACCAGAAATTGGAAATTGCATCATAACAATGCACCCAGCCACACCTGCTCCAAGGTGACAGACTATTCCCCAACCCATTTACAGTCCTGACTTGGCCCCAGCAGACTTTTTCCTATTTCCAAAGTGATATCCTCCCTCAAAGGACACCACCATGGAACCTTAAGTGCCATAAAAGAAGCTTGCACGCATACCCCTTTACGCAGCAAAAGGGTTAAAGAGTTGCTGTTGTACTTAGTGGAAATGTTAGGAAGTGCATGGTTGTAGTTGTCATTCATGTAAAATAAATAAATAAATAAATAAGTTGTAAAACCCCACACCCTTATATTCCAAGATGCACCCCCTCCCACGGATGTGAAAAAATGTACAACCCATTGGATATATTCACAAAATACATACGTAGTTTTTTTCTGAAGTATTTTATAATACAGGTAAGTTTTCTGTATCCATGACTAAAGTTTCACTGCTATAAATGAAAATGTGGCCCTTTAATCTGCCACAGCAGTTAATTATTCTTGTTAAATTTCATATTACTGTACAATTATGTTTTGAAAAAAAAACAAAAAAAAACAAAAACACAAAACATCAACAAGAACCTTGACTTGGAACTCTACCTTATAATAAGTAGTGCTAACTTACTACTGGCTGATTCAAAAATACTATTTCTGTTTGATACTCTATCCCATTATTGTTATTATCTGATTATTATTTACTCCGTCTAGTTAATTTCATAATCTCTTTCTGTGCCAAGTATTACTTTCCAATATGTGATTAGCATGAAAAAAAAAGAAAGAATATTAAATATTTAAATAAAATGAAACATCTCGATATATTATTCCTGTTGTCTTTAATTTTCCACAGATTGCATCAGTTTTAATAACAACGGTCTTAAAATAACCATATATAAAATAATGTTGATGTTATTTTATGCTCCTCGAATTGTTGATTTTTTTTTTTTTTAATCACACTGATCTCTAAAAATCATGAAAAATTATGACCATGATACACCAATCCCCACAATAGTATTTGTTGAGCTACGTGGAAGCAAGAAAAAGGAAGGGAAAGTTGAAACCTGAATCAGAACATTTTTTGTGCCAAACTTTATTGAAATCATTCATTTAAGAATCAGCAAGTGATGGTAAATGTGATAATATTCTTCTCTTAGAGCGGATTCTTTAAGCTAATATAAAATAATAATGGTCAATTGTAATAATTTTTTCTATAAGAAATAGCAATTTTAAAGTAACATAGTATCACATTATTGCTAATAAACAAAAGTTATCACCATCTGTTTATCAACACAGTTTTCTGTCTGCAATTACAGTTTTTTTCTGTATTTATTAAGTTTATTTGCTAACCTTTTTATTGATCAGCAATGTTTACAGCAATGTTACTAAGGGGGTGTCCAAGAAGTCTAATCAATTCAACCAAAGAATGCAGACTGTCGGCCTCGGTCTCATGTCATCTGGTCTGGTCTGATCGTCTTTGTATTATGGGACAAATTATAATGTCTTTGAAGTGAATCAACAAATTAAGGAAATAAATTAACTTCATATTAAGACAAAAAAAACAAATGATGTCCCAAAAATTACAAATTGAAAATAACCTTTTAAAATAAGGTCACTCTGTCAAATTATTAAATGTGATGGTTACTACTTTCTTATTGCCGTGATGTATTTATTTAAACGAATCATCACTCAATAGACTCCTTTTAATACTAAGCATGTTGTCCAGTTAATAGTAGATCACGATCATTAATACCCGTCAATCGCTGAATTGACTGTTAACCTACCTGTCGTATAGTGCTCTTTCTTACCTTATTGGAACAGACCATGCAAATAATTTGAGTTGCCTGTCAATATATTAATAAGTCCTTCCCCAATAAAGTATAGTCCCACCTATTAAGTTTCTAGCTTTCTTTTATCTTAATACTCCACTGTAGTTCAATCTAGTATTTATTTTATTATGTTGTGCCCGCAATAACATTAATATTTAATGAAACCTCCTTCCCTTAATACTAATAGATTAAGCTTAAGATACTATCCTTTGATGATCCCCCCTCATCAAATATGATCTTTAAAACACCAATTATGATATGCAAATATTCAGTCAATAAAGAGACATTTCAAAATATTAAATTGAATTTCTTTAATAAGACGAATCTATTCATTAGTGTGTTGGTAATGTATGTTACTCTTAAAGAAATATTCAAATCTGATAATGAGTACAAATTCCGCGAAACAGCATTTTATTCTTAACATTAAACTGTGCCACGTGTTTTCCCTGTTCATTAAAAATTAACGTGTGAAAGCATTTTGCTACCTTAGGCTTATGGTCTCTCTCTAGATTGTTCTGATTGAATTGAGCATAAATGTTAGTCAAAAAGAATTGCACTAGATTGACTTATCAAACTGCGGGGACAGTGCAACAGGCACGGCGGTAAACAGCCGGAGAACAACGAGGTGGGAAACCATCACTTCATCGAGGGACAGCATTGAACATCATCGTAATCAAGGTGTGTCAGTGTGTGTTTCCAAGCTACAGCCTGAATGCCCAATGACAGAGAACAAATGCTGACACACCTTGATTACGATGATGTTCAATGCTGTCCCTCGATGAA
>JAHWFO010039506.1:0-17775 GCA_023313115.1 Rhysida immarginata | reverse complement strand
TTCATCGAGGGACAGCATTGAACATCATCGTAATCAAGGTGTGTCAGTGTGTGTTTCCAAGCTACAGCCTGAATGCCCAATGACAGAGAACAAATGCTGACACACCTTGATTACGATGATGTTCAATGCTGTCCCTCGATGAAGTGATGGTTTCCCACCTCGTTGTTCTCCGGCTGTTTACCGCCATGCCTGTTGCACTGTCCCCGCAGTTTGATCGAATGGCTCGCCGTAACTCGTTCTACCCCACGGCTTGACCCGCCGCTACCTCGTAGATCTAAGGAGTCTGCTGTCGGCGTTTCAGCCTCTCGATGGCTCGACTGCTCCTCGTGTGCATCCGTCGTCGCTCGTTGCTTCGTTCGTGTAGTCGTCCTCTTTGTTCTCCCTTGTAGTGATTTCAAAGTCTTAGTTGTCTCGAAATTCCACTCGATTTTGCTGTCACACTCGTATGCCTCTTTATGTCAGAAACGTTCATATCGATGGGTGATATTTTACTCGTCTCTTTTGCGCTGAGCATGTATTTGTTGTGATGCGAAATCCTCAGAGAAAGGGATTCTCATCGGAAACGTGCTTGCCATTAGAATGAGCGTTGCAAAAAAGTTCGAGCTATGAAAGCTCAGAGAAGTTTTTGAGAGAGAGAAGGACGGAGAGAGAGAGAGAGAGAGTTAGAGAGCGATTGCTTTTATAAGTTATGATCGCAGCGCGGGAAAACTCGGCCAACCAATCGCTGCCCTCCACCACACCAAAGCTTCGATAAATTTGACTCGAGAGAAACTTTCGTTTCTTTCGACGTGGCAAACAACGCTTCTGCCTTTTTCTGTTGCCTGGCAACTAGCTCTTTTAAATTTTCATTGTTTACTTTTTTGTACACGGTCTAACTGACGCTTGATATGACGGGCAAGAGCAACGAGAGGAAGGCCTAAGACTAAATAAACATTTTAAATATGATTTGCTTTATAAATATTAAACAAACTGAATAAAAAACAATGCCTATGATAAATAATTAAATATTTGAGGGCGAATCATCGTTAGCAAATATTTAAATAAATAAATTCCCCCCTTAAAACAATTAATAAACGAATCCAAACATCAAAAATCTGATTTGGATTCGTGTGGTATATCATATATGCCACACTAATATAAAATAATAATGGTCAATTGTATTAATTTTTTCTATAAGAAATAGCAATTTTAAAGTAACATAGTAGCATGTTATTGCTAATAAATAAAAGTTATCACCATCTGTTTATCAACACAGTTTTCTGTCTGCAATTACAGTTTTTTTCTGTATTTATCAAGTTTATTTGCTAACCTTTTTATTGATTAGCAATGTTTACAGCAATGTTACTAAGGGGGTGTCCAAGAAGTCTAACAGATTCAACCAAAGAATGCAGAATGTCGGCCTCGGTCTCATGTCATCTGGTCTGGTCTGAACGTCTTTGTATTATGGGACAAATTATAATGTCTTTGAAGTGAATCAACAAATTAAGAAAAATAAATTAAAATCATGATATTAAGACAAAAAAAAAATGAAGCCCCAAAAATTTAAACGGCCTCACAAAATGAAAATAACCTTTTAAAATAAGGCCACTCTGTCAAATTATGAAAGTGAAATATTCAAAAACATCTACAGGCAATCGTTGTCAGCGAGGCAATTTTATGAGTTTCGAATTTAGCTGGTTTCAATTTTACTGTGCGTTTTCAATCTGTGTATTATATAAACATGTATTACTAAACAGGTTTTATTTAATGTATAGAGTAATATGATCAGCCACTTGAGTTTTAATAAGGAAATGTATACTAAGCAACAATGCTATTGCTAGGTGAGGAAGTTTTTATGTTGATTTTAGTTTGTGTCTAAACATGTAATATAGTGTACAGAAATTCATAATTTGGAACTTAAAGTTTTGGGTTGTTTTTATTCTATTTAAAAAAGAGAATCGTGTAAATGAATAATGGTAGAAAGAATGAAGAAAATAATAAGCAAACACTGTATTATTAATACAGTATTACCCACTTATAATGAACATGGTTATAGCGAACACCCGCATATAGTGCAAATTCGGTCCCAACCCCGTCAGCCTATTTTCTGTGCATTTTTACACACTTATTGCAAAATGTTTTTGAAAGAAATCCGGTTATAGTGAAGATAGATTGATGAAATTTTTTACGAAAATAGCACCAATTATCACTATAAATCAGTCCTATATACATCCAATTGGACTTAAACCATATGATCCATATGAAAGCGGTGTTTTGCATTGGTGGTAACGATATTGAGGAGGAGGAGGAGGGAGGATCTGAGGATTTGAAGAATGGGAGGTGATCAAGAGCCACAGGCCATACAGAGAGAAGTTAGCATCGATGACATCTGAAGGCTTTGTACGTAATATTGACGATGCTGTCATATCTTCAGAGTTTTTTCAGTGAAGAAGCAATCGCCGAATAATGCCAACGAAACCAAAATGGCGAGGAGGAGAGCCTATTCCATTATCGAAGCACATGGATTCTCTTATGAATGAAGTGAAAAATTGTTTACCCGTTTATGATGTTCCGGACAAAATTTTTGATAGTTACTTTAAATTACATACGTTTATAAACAAACATTTTATAAAATCGTTAAAACGATAAAACATCTTGGATTTTTTAAAGATCAGGAATAAAATTGGTTAAAACATTGATTATGCTAAGTTTTAATACATTTTTCTTAAATTTTGGATATAACGAAATCTGGATATAATGAGAGAGAAAAAAACAAAAAAAAACCCTGTTCCCTTGGATTTCGCTTAAAGTGGGTAATACTGTAATTCTATTTTTGAATGTTACCTTTAAGACAAATTCAGGATCCTTGACCACTACACATTCTGCACTTTCAAGAATCAATTGTCTAATAAAATCCTTTGGGTTCTTCATATTGCCTGAAGATATTAACGAACTACTGACATTATTCACAAATTTAACCTAGAAATATAAAAAAAATAATAAAATATTTAGATTAAATGAAAGTGCAAAAAATGTATGAAATGAACTTCCAGGAATAAAAAGATTTACTTTTGCTTGAATAGTTTCATTTTCTTTGTGTTTATTCAGCTTATAAACATTTTCACTCTCAATAAAAGCAGAAAAATTAACGGATTCTTGTGTTCTTTCAACTTCAATATGGAATGAATATTGTAGAAATTCATTTGTTTCTCCACCATTAATATCTTGAGATTTGGTTTCAATTATAGCATGCTCTTCTGAAAAATCAGGCAAGTTATCTGAACTCCAGCTGAAATTTGATGTTTTCGATAAAATATTATGAGTCTTCTGAGGATTCACAAGATTATCCTGTTGTATATCTATGATTTTCCTTCTTTTTAAGAGTTTGTTTTCCAAATTTTCAGTTGTAAAACGTTTCAAATTCAGTTTTTGGATGCAGTTGTTATCTAAGGAATGCTGATTTGTTATAATAGTGTTCCTCCTAAAAATAAAAACATGTTACTAAAGATCACATAAATAAAGCGTTTATACAACAGAATGTGAGATGTCACAAGTGAATAAAATATTAATTTCCTTTCTCTAGAGGTGTAACTTGCACCATTAAGAATAGCAACTGCCCAAGTTTGAGATTAATTATCTATTGTACTTTTGTGTGTGCACCCTGAGACACTGTACATCAACAACAACAATCAAATTCCATTCCTCCTATAACAGATAAAGCATGTTCACCCGGTAGTGAACATACAACCTAAATGCAAAAATTTACGATCACCGTGTCTGTTAGATAAACAATAGTTTTATTCAGGAAAATAAGCAATGAAAAACAAAACATATTAATCTGCAATTGTAAGGCAATTTTATTTGCAGTTTTGTGATTATCCACACAAATAATGGAAGGAAATAAACAGCTGTAAAAAAGATATAAAATTTTTAACATTTTAATGTCGATGCATAAATTTACACTCACCACCTTACTTGATTCAAAAATTTGCAATCAATTGGCAAAACTTTACTAATGCAAATAAGTTTATGTTGAAACTGTCCTATACTTCCCCCTTCCCCTCACAAAAAATGGAAACTATCAATATGCTTTTAATAATTTGTTAAGTTGCATAAATGCAATTCTCCTGAAACAGTTGTTAAAAATGGGACAAAACAAAACTCTTAGCAAAGAAATTCGAGAGCTCTGTGTGAAGAAGTTTAAGGAAAACAAATCAACCAGACAGATTTCCCAAGATTAAAAGATGTGTGCCAAAGTGCAGTATCAACAGTTCTGAAAAAATTTAAAGAAGCAGGAAATGTATGACCAACAATCTGGTCGACCTAGAAAGATGTCGACAAAAGAAGATAAAATGTTGAATAGAATTGTTAAAGTAAAGAAGAAGCGGCAAGTTGTAACTTCTGATCTTACTAGAGAATGGAAAATTATGAGTGGTGTCGATGTGTCAACAACAAGAAGAAGAGTACTAGAACTTGGTTGCAACTATTATTCAGCTAAGAGTACTATTATTGAGTTCTTTACAGATGAGGAAACGACTGAAGTGGGCGAAAGAACGCAGTTCATGGACTGTAGAAGATCGGAATCAAATTGTATGGAGTGACGAGTCAAGATTTTCTGTTTGTTATGGAAATGAAAACAACACAGTCATTCGCAAAAAACATGAAGCACACATTCCTGAAGCATTAAAAATACTGTAAAGTTTCCACAGACTATAATGGTATGGGGGTGCATGAGCGCTCACTGAGTTGGCAAGATGAAGATAATAAATGGTACCGTAAATGCATCTGGATACCAAAAAACTCTCCCAGAATGTTTGATACAGTCAATGAATCAACTCCACCCTACTGGCAACTACATATTTCAGCAGGATGGTGCAAGTGTGACATTCCATGTCAGATGGGGTGCCACATGGGCCCAGCAGGAAAGTTTATACCTTGTTTTATACAATTTTTTTTTAACAATAGGGTTTTAGTTTATAATAATTGGTTTTGCTCTCTTTATAGCAGTTCTTGTTATAGTGCGTATTTTCTCGCTTTTATTTTAATTTGATTAAATTACTTTTACGAATATTGTTCTTATTTTTGCTTAAATATTTTAAAATATTGTCGTTTTTATGTTTTGTTGACGATTGCTGTGCGTAGATTGTTTTCGGGCAACAGGGTTCGTCATAGTTGGTGGGCTGACATTGTTTTCTCGGATGAAATTCCGAGAAAATCTTGCCAGTCTCCCAGTGGTGTATTGTTGGATCTTAGAGCGTTTTAATTCCTGTATTCTTCTTCTGTGTCAGACTCTCGATGATGCATGTGCTGAAGAGAGGGTCCTGTTTTTCTATGAGCGAGTTAAGCCTTGAGCATATTTGAATGTTTGAATGTAAATAGTTTGTTTACTAGTCTAGCAAACATTGAGCATTTGTGGTCACGATCTGCTGCTGTGTATTACTGTGATCATGCTGCTGATTTCCCTGTGAGAAAGTTTGCTTTCAAGCTTGTTTAAAAGTCCCGTCATTCTGTTCCAGTAAACGTTTAAGTGTGCCGCCAATAAAGAGTGTGCTGAGCAATGTAGATGTCATATGGGTGAGTTCGTTCCTTATTGTTTTCTATGAATCTTTTGTCAAACTGAAATAAGCTGCTACAAATCAATTAACTTCAGTGAATGATTTGAGTTGTGCCCCCTTGTAAATGCAGTGCAAGCGAAGCCGCGAATGCATTGAAACTGGCCTTGCCATGTTGACTTAATGCTCTCGAATGAGAGCGCTTCAGAAAACTCTACCCTGGTGTTTGTTCCTGCTGTGTTCTTGTTTCTCACGGCCGTCTCTGGCTGCTGTACAATAGCATAAGTATTTTTAAGGAGAAGGCTCTACGGCATGCTTTAGTGTAGCAACCCTTCCGATGCAATCATAAGGGGATACGTCGCTCATGGGTGGTATAATGAGCGCTCCCTTGTATTCATTTTGACGGTGTGATTGGAGCTCCCACATAAATAGGAGTCCCGTTCAGTTCGCGTCTGCCAGAATGGGGTAAGCCCGCCCAGTTGTGTTTCTGTGACACTGGAACGTCTGCGGGGTTACCGCGGTCCTCCCCAACGTCATTACAGTTTTGCTATTGACAAAAAGGGCCGCACGACGTGGTGCGCACATTGTAAACCAGAAACAGGGAGTTTCCTGCTGGCATAGCAGAATCACTAATTGCACGCAACAGAGCACGGTCCTCCATTTAAGCATCAGGGCAAAGCCCGATGGTTGCTGCATGCCCCAAAGTGCATAGCGCAGAGCCCGCTCACAAATGCAAGCTTTAATTTGATTTGACATGATTATGAGCATGTGTAACGATCAGATGATCAGCATTTAAGAGTTTATTGCCGAGGGGCCCCTCTCAATTAATATCTAGATCTGTTTTCAATGCTGGTGTTAAATAACATAGACACTGTGCCCTTGTTGAAAATTAGATAATTTTAACAAATTTTAAACTGTGGTGATTATTTAAGCTGTAATAAAGAGAGCATTTTTAGTACTTGCTGCTGAGTGATTCCATACTAACTCACCTGAAAAAATAAAAGTAGGTTGCATGACCGACTCGGATTTTCTTTAAATTTGGTACACAGATTGATGATATAGAAGCATGAAAAAGTGCAAATTTTTAGCTACCTGCTCCACTTACTTATAGAAATACAGGTCTTCGATGTTTGTCTGCCCCCTCAAAATACCAAGAAATTGATGTTATTTAATATTTTTTTCTTAAAAATTGTACTCATGCAATACGAAAGTGTTAGGTATCTATGCAAACTAGTTATTCCAGGCATTCAGAAATAAATACTACAATGTTTATAATTAAAATTATTAAGGTACAGTACTCTTAGAAGTTGCAACCACCAAAATTTGATTTTCCCAATTTTGCTAAAATCAAGACATCAATTCCAAAAAAAGGAAAATAAAACCAAAGGTTTACTCACTTTCTGGCAGAGTACAGGTGTTCACCATAATTTGCTGCCCAATAAATTACTTGGTTTCTCACTCCTTCTTGGAAATATTTAAGCTTAAAGACAAACCACAGGGCAAAAACATGCAATTTCAGCCATCTTGGCAGCCATTTTTCTCATAAAGGGGGAGCACTAGAAACCGTTTTATATATTTTTTACATCAGCTACTGGTGTGTTAGCTATTCACATGAAAAGAGTTTACTTTTGGTTATTATTTGCATAAAGAGATATCCTGCTGATAGTATATGCATGTTTTTCTCTATACCATATGCTTGTGTTCCCCCTCTCATAGACTTAACATTAATAAAAAGGAAAAAAATAATGCATGTATTAATGCACTATCTATACAAGAATTCAAGAAATTTAATATATTAATTCATTTAATAATAATTAAGAAAATTATTTCTACATTTTATAGCAAAATTAGATATTTGATGAAAACAAGAAATAGAATTTCTCCAAAACTGAACGTTGTCCATTCTTAATTATAAAGTACTAAATAATTTCTTGAAAAATCAATCAAAATAAAGGAGCTATAAGTATTAATTTCATAAGCTATATAATTGAAATACAGCAATATATTGAAAATTGATGTGTACAGAATTTTATTCAACTGCAAGCATGAGTTCCTGTATTTATTTCACAGTATCATTTGGTACTGAAAACATGCGTCCTGTAGCTTTGCTGCTGAAGGCATTGGTATTATATCTAACAAATGCTTGTATGGAATCCAGCATGTATCTAACCACCATTTCTTATCATACATGCAAGCAACATAAGAACCTTTAGAAATGTTATTAGGATGTGAATTTTTGACAGGTTGCTTACCTACTGCAGATACTTCAACCTGATTCGATATTTGTAGATACAATGGAAACTAAAAGCATACATTTACTAATAGGAATAAATTTATGATAATCCCTGGTACCCTCAATTCTTACAGCATAAGCTAGTCTTTCAGAAAGCAATGCTCTTGTTTCTGCTACATATTCTTCAGATGCAAAGAAAAACTTACTATTTTTAAAATTGCCTGTGCAATAATGAAACAAATCAAATGGAGAAATCATCTGATCTTTGTAAGGACGTCGCAAGCTGGGTCTGTAAGCAGACCTTTTAACTGTGCCTCCAATGGCATCATACGGGCCTTTGCCGTGGGAGGTGGCAAAAAAATGGCACCCAGCATTTAGTTTGAAATCATCTTTATGGTGGTATAAATTTAAAAGGTTTTAATAATAGTGATAACTGGGTTCAACTGCAACAACGTAGTTTTATTATTATTAATATGCGTTTCGGTTTTAAACCATTGTCAGTTATGTTTAAAGACGTAAAAGATTTTGAGCAACTTATACATGGGGGTGGGCTATGCTCCCCGTCATTTCCCTGTTGGTGAAGGTGTTGATTGTAACCATATGGCCCTTCCTTAATCCCCTTCAATCTCGGGAGAGACTAGGAGAGTACGTTTCCAACAACAAGCAATTGGAGGAGAACAAAAACTTTGAATACTGATCAGTGAATTTTACAAACACGTCTAAATATACAAACAAATTAAACAATAAATTAAATAACAAATTGTTTGACTACAAAATAAAATTTGAAGATGAAATGATACGTGCAGAATTGATTAAAACGGAATAACTTAAATAAGTAATGAAATTATCATTATCTACACATATATATAAGGAAATAATAATAATAAGAAAAAAATTAATAAGTAAAATAAAATAAATAAATAAATAAATAAATAAATAAATAAATAAATAAATAAATAAATAAATAAATAAAGTATATAGTAGATTAATAAGAATTAAGTAAAACAGATGGAAACAAAATGAAAAGGAGCTTTTACATATAAGTTAAATGTGGTTTATCAGCGCGAGCTGTGGAGAGAAGGGTGGGGGGGTAAGCAATGAGATGGGAAGTCAATAAAATTGATATTGTGGTAATAAATATCATAAATACGATGATATGAAGGCATATTTACTTCATAATGGCTTCATATCAGCCTAAGGAGAAGTTGATACCGGTATCCAATCTAAAAATAAAAATTTGGAGAGAACCTCTTATCGTTTTGTTTATTTTTGAGAACAACTGAAATTCAACTCATTCTATCGGTGATATCTTTCTGAATTTTCACGATATTTGCTTGGGCTTTTTATAAGGGTAACTCTATACATTTGGCTAATAATTGTGCAAAAGACATCTTGGCAACCCTTGCGTATGTGCAGTTAAACATTACTTTGTAAACATGCTCATATTTCATCAAATATTCAATATTTTTATTTTCTGATTACAGGGTTTTGTCTCTACTGTAGTTTGCCAAGTTTCCTGAAAATGGAATCGCATCGAGTTGAAAACCCTGCATGTTATAAACAAAAAACTTACCAAACATTTCGATTTTTTTAAAGAAACCTTTGTAAGTCCATGAATATACATGCTATTGTTATACAAATGGATACAGATAAGTAAAAGAAGCCTCTTAATCATTTGCTTCAGCTACAACGCATTTCAAACATTATTTTTTAAAGTGAGATCCCAAACATTATCTTTTTTTGTTCAATTTGTTGCTGCCCCCTATTTACCTTCGGGACAAACCCTTCTCTGAAGACATTTCTATTCGAATGTTCGAATGTTTCGATTTTAGACATTTTGTTGAATATCTAGAAAAGTACTTGACATATTATCCTGAAACTTCAGGGATGTAAAGAACATGTTACACCTCATATATTTTAGCGAAGGTTTTGTCCCAAAGGCAAATAGGAAGCCAGCAACAAAGTGAACCAAAAAAATAATGTTGGGATCAACCTGTAAAAAAATAATGCTTGAAATGCATTGTAGCTGTAGCTTATGATTAGGAGGCTTCTTTTACTTATCTGTTTTCATTTGGATGAGAATAGCACGTATATTCATGGAGATATAAAGGTTCCTTTAAAAAAATCAAAATGTTTTCGTAAGTTTTTTGTTTATGACATGCAGGATTTCCAACCCAATGCAATGCCATTTTCAGGAAACTTGACAAACTACAGTCGAGACAACACCCTGCAATCAGAATATAAAAATGCTAATTATTTGATGAAATATGAGCATTTTTACTAAATAATGTTTAAATTCGCATGCACAAGATTTACCTGAATGTCTTTTACATAATTTCTTAGCCTAATGTATACAGATACTCTCGAGCAAATATTGTGAAAATTCAGCAAGATATTGCTGATAGAATGAGTTGAATTTCAGTTGCTCTTAAAAATAAACAAAACGATAAGGGGTTTTCTCCAATTTTTTATTTTTGGACCAGACACCAGTATCAACTTCTCCTTAAGCTGATATGAAGCCAATATGAAGTCCATAAGGCTGCATACCATCGTAAGGAGAAGTTGATACGGGTGTCCGGTCCAAAAATAAAAATTTGGAGAGAATCCTTTATCGTTTTGTTTATCTTAGAGCAACTGAAATTCAACTCATTCTATCAACAATATCTTTCTGAATTTTTATGCTACATGTATTAGCTAATAAATTATGCAGAAGACATTTTGGTAACTCTTGCATATGCGCAGTTAAACATTATTTAGTAAAAATGCTCATATTCCAACAAATATTCAATATTTTTATTTTCTGATTGCAGGATTTTGTCACTACTGTAGTTTGTCAAGTTTCCTGAAAATGGCATTGCATTGGGTTGGAAACCCTGCATATCATAAACAAAAAACTTACGAAAACATTTTGATTTTTTAAAGGAACCTTTATATCTCCATGAATATACGTACTATTCTCATCCAAATGAAAACAGATAAGTAAAAGAAGCCTCGTAATCATATGCTACAGCTACAATGCATTTCAAGCATTATTTTTTTACAGGTTGAGCCCAAACATTATTTTTTTGGTTCACTTTGTTGCTGGCTTCCTGTCTGCCTTCGGGACAAAACCTTCACTAAAATATACGATGTGTAACATGCTCTTTACACCCCTGAAGTTTCAGGATAATTCGTCAAGTATTTTTTTTAGATATTTCACAAAAAATCTAAAATTGAAAGTGTCCGATTACTTTTTGGTAGACAGTGTACACATATCTTGAGTAGAACCTATTTACTATTTTACTTTACTAAAGCTTCGTAAGACCAATACAGACTATTTTATTTGGCTATACTTTAACAATTTGTGACCCAGGCCTATCCATTTTGTATTATGTTATTTAAGTTTTTACTCATCGGCATTCATTCTCTCTCTGTCTATCCTACATTCCTGCTCTTTTCCTCGGATGATCATGGGCGAGGGAAACGCAGAATGCAGGGGCGTTGCTAAGCATGCATTAGACAAATTTTAGTTCACTAAAGCTGTTTTTCATTTTTTGATTTTTTTTTTTTTTTACCGATAATATCTTAACCTTAATATGGAGCATCGACGCATTGCTCTCTTCGAGAGATAAGAGCGATCGACAAAAACAAAATAGAGTGAGGCAATAAAGGGAGTGGGAGCACAGGAAAAAATCATCAGAGGTCAGCATGAATAGAGGAGTGCTCACAAAAAGATACTCATGTGTGTGCAACGGGGGCAGATGCCAGTGTACATGGCACAAATGAGGGCTAGTTGCTCAATTGAAATAGTTGTGATGTCTTTAAGAAACTCAAAAGATGAAACATCACAGTAAACACTAAGCATTTACAGTGTGATGGAACGAACTATACGCTGGTGTAACGAGAACCTGTTGAAAGCACCTCGAGCATAATCTGCTGTCCACTCAAAACTGCCACGGTGAACACGAGATGCTCAACAACGGCGACCCGTGTGTGAACAAGCTAGCTACCGTAAATGAATACAGTGAGTTGGCAATAGGCAAGCCAGCAATCTGCGGGAGGAAGCGGATTCGTGCTGGTGGGAGACCAGGTGACAAGATCGAAGACAGAGCAGCAACGTTAAGCTAAAAGCAAGCAGGGAAAACATCAATCGTCGCATCAATGACGGCCGAGTATTTGAGAACAGCAGTGCATGATCTCATCAGTGGTTGTTCACGACAGATAAGTGAAAATAACAATTTAAGAAATCTCTTAGGTATTAATTGGCCCACATGATAATTTGCAATCTAAGAGAGAGAGAGAGAGAGAATGATTTGGTTTAAGAACATATCAGAAGCTAGAGTGAATTGTTTTATATGAAAAAAGTGTATAATCTAATTATATTATCTAGTAGCACATTCAATTTTATCATTGACTAACACTATTAACAAATTTTTTTTCTTTTCCTTTTATTAATCATTTTTTATAAATAAATATCATTGCACCTTATCAACAATTTGTTTTTGCACTTTTATGTATTGTGTAAAATTGATCGCCCTGAGCACTGTTGTATTAGAAAGGGGGGCATTAAACATATGTTATTGCAGCACAACCAAATAATCTTATTAAAAGCAAAAGGGCAAGGTAATCACTATACGATCCACGAGTAAAGGGACAGAGGGTCTTTTATTTAATTTTTCTCTGGTTAAGACACAATTCTACTGCATTGCATACCTCGGTATGTATTTGCATTAATGGCATGTCCACTCACTGGAGGGGGGGGGGGTGAACTCAGAATTAACAAGAGTTTTGCAGTGAGTTATCCTAATCTTTAACAAGTGGTCATAAAGGGGAGGGAAGGACATACCACAAAATACTCAAAAATAGAACACAGGTGGAGAGACCCTGAAAAAATTGACGTTTAGATATAGGCTATCCTTTGTCAAAACAAAGAGGATAATAGAGAACTATACTAAAAATAATGGAGGATAGTTTAATTCAAAGTGATGGAGGATAATTGCGAACAGGTTAGCCTCTTTACTTTCACAAAGGATAGCATCTATCTGAAACATCAGTTTTTTCAGGGTTTTACCATCCTGTATTCTATTTTTAATATTTATTATTTTATTCCAGGGTTCTTGTGTTTCAACCTCCTTTTTTTTTTTTTTTTTTTTCTATATCCACCACAAGCACTCAAAGGAATAATCACATGGCTTGAGGTTACATGAACAGGATTGGCCATGGGAGAAGTTTTTGTGTCATTTGTTGTACAGCCAATCCAGTTCTGTGACAGAATACACTTAAGGAGCACTTACGATGACTACATTCTCCAAAGAATGGAGCTCTTCCCCATTTTCACAAGAAAGCGTGACTGCATGTTCTATGTGACTCCCTCGAGTCACCTGGACAATATCAAGACGATAGTCAATCTCATCCCAAACTCTTTTTCTTCACTTACACGTGGCCTTTCCATGCTTTTGCGTTTACAAAGACATCCAGTTTCCAGGAATTGATCATACCATTTACAGATGCTTTTGTCAGTAGGGCAATCTATATGAAATTGCCTACGAAATGCCCGCTGGACTAAAATTATAGACTTTGTTTTTGCATACTCCAAGACGCAATTTTTCATTCATAGCCACCATCTTTACTTTTATCGCAACACTAGTGTCACCACAGCCTCCAATTGCGGGAAGGTTAAAAATACTTGAGCTTTCCTGCATTTTTAAACCTGATCTGGTTAGTTTTGTGACATTCCATATCAGTTGGGGTCTCATATGAGCCTGGCGTGGGGCATTTTAGTTAAGTTAAATTTTATTTTTTTTTCATTTTATTTGCATTTAGGCAGTTCTTGATTGTTCATACAGTTTGTGGGTGGGAGTGGGAGAACTCGTCTGTTTGTATCTGACAGGATTGAACTATTTTAGTGTATTGATGAATGTATTTTAGTAAAGTGATTGTTGATTTTGAATTAGCTATTGTTTATCCTGTGTAGTTGCGTGTGTAAAATCTGTTGTTTTGAGGCATTGTTGGAATGAAGATTTTTAAGAGTGTATTATTATCCTCTGTTGGAGCTGCGATTGTTGGGAGTGAATTCTGAGAAGATCGTCTCAGTTTCCAACAGAGGATTGTTAGGAAGAATTCCAAGAAGAAATGCCATAATTTGCGTGTGTATTGTTTGTTGAAAAATTCCTTTTTTTTTTTTTTTTTGATGTGTAACTCCCGAGCCAAGCAGACATACGTTAGCGTTAGGAGATTTTTCCTCTCCGTTTCGAATGTCATGGCGATGGGGTTATAACCGTTTTACGTTCATGATTAAATTATTTATACGTAGTTTGTACCTGTTTTCCGCAGAATGTTCCGTTTAAAAGAATATTGCATATTTCATAACTAATTTAAAAGGACTGGTTTAGTAAAATCAGAAGGAATGGAGATCGTTGCCCCGATGATATGACGTCAGCTATTCGATGTTTGCCATGGTTGTGTACCATGAATCTGGGATTCTCGAAGTGTAACGTAGACACCAAACAAGTCAAAACTGGTAATCGTAGGAGTTGTTGCGGAACTTGGTGAGTGTCTTGTTTATTTGCTATTAATGTTGCGAGAAACAGTTTGTTGGGAGTTTTGAGAGTGCACAAATCTCGACCTAGTTTTGGGTCTCCCGCCGAGGACATCGGATGCAAAAATTACAATTCTGTACTGCACCCTCGTGGTGGTTATGTTAAAAGCTTCACCCACGTGTGAAGACACCTGGGCTGTCTCAACCTCTGGAAGAATGCTGTTATTAGATTTAATATTTTTACCTTGTATGTAAAATAAACTAATTGCACCCACAACATGCTACATGATAAGACAGTGCAGATGTCACGGGTAGTAGCGGGTACGATAAGGAATACAATTTCAGTGGCAGCCGTGTCTTAGCACCCGTGCCCGCCAAGAGGGGTTACCGACCTCACCCCCATCCAGTCATAAAGGACGCGTTTGTCTGTTTTCTTGGGGAATATTTAATCGGGGGCACGAAGCTGTCTGCATTGACACATCAGCCCTGGGAGTAAATTTTCTCTCTCCTCTTCCTCAGTTGAGTAGACTCTGGGCATTTGCGACTGTTATTCATGAAGACATGTGCTGGAGTGCCAGTATTTATTCTGATTAATGAGCAATGCTCAGCGCATTACTCCTTATTCTAAGTAATGTTTTGTTTGATGAACTGCGCAGTACTGCATATGTAAGATTTACTTTGAATTGGGTAAAATATGTGTGTATAACCACACCATATCATTTGTGTTAGCTTATCCTTACAATTTGGTCCCGAACCCTTGACATGCCCACTCCCCAGCGCATACCGTGTTAGCGGTTGTGGGACATTTGCTTACTCGGGTAGATCATCCATCACAGTTTATGTTATAAAATAAATGCATAGTAAAATTTTGAAATGCTGGACATCATTTTAAATCATCCTGTATATGTCTGTTCCAGAGGGAGAAGGCTAAACTGGTTGCTAAAGTAGCTTTAGTAAAAAAAAAAATAACATGGGATATTAATTTACTAAAAAAAATTAATACGGGATATTAATTTACCATTGTTTATGTAAATTTTGTATCAGGTTGTAACATATACGTGTTTTTGTGACATTCCATGTCAGTAGTTGTCCCGTCTGAAGTTGGTGTGTTGTGTGTTTATTTGTGCTTTGATATTGTTGGTTGGTGATATCGTTTGTGAGTGGTTGGTTATGTTGGTTTGGTTGCTGTAGTAAGTGGGAGTGAGTGGGTGTAGTCTGATATAGTAAGAGTGTGTGCAAGTGGAGCATTTGTTTCAGCACGTGTCGAATGTTGAGCGATGTGTGTTGCTGTTGTTAGTTTGTTTTTTATTGCGCGTTTTACATCTTATAATAAAATTTATTTGTTATTGCAGCGAGCAGTGTTGTTGTAAGATGGTTATTAATTAGTTTATTGATGTGGCCTAGGTTTATACATTGTTTTGTGTCGCATGGCCGTTCCCGCTCCTTATATGGGGAAGGGGGGGGGGGCACATGTTTTGTTAGAGACGCTATTGTTTTCTTGAAGTTTGATTCTATGTGGAAAACTGTGGCAGTCTCCATGCTTATTGTTGTGGTGATAGAATCGAGCGTGTGGTTTTTGTGGTTATTAAGAAAAGAAGAATTTATTTTTTTTGGAAAAGAGCTGCAGTTGAAAGCAGACCATTAGATGTGATGCGTTTTCCAATCTTGAAGAGGAGCGGCCATGTTGGCCTATGTTCGAATGTCATCGGATGGACATGGGAATTGCTCCTGCTTTAATTGAAGTGGACTGCGATTCGAATTAAATGAGTTTAATAAAAACATATTTGGAATTCTGAATTGAGTTGGAGACTATCTTTGATATAACGTTAGTAAACGTTACTCGTAGCTGTGGAACTGCAGCCGACGGACGCATCAGCCAGTGTGGATGATTGGTCCTGGGCAGGGAAGCCCCAGCATGTGCAAGGTAGAAGTCAATCTTGGGCTAGTGTGTTTTTAAACAAACTTTTTCCGGGAATTGGCACAATATTAAAACAAAGTGAAATAAAGGCAAAATACCAGAAAAAATAATAAAGGGAAAAATGTGGATTACAATATTAAGAAAAAAGAAAAAACACTCTTTGACCACAACAGAAATAAATTTGGAAAAATACGACCTGGAAGCGCTTTTCGAGGGCGAAGCTCTCATCATTCAGCAGATTCAGGGAGTAAAATGGGAGAATCCGATGATACTGATTGAAGTAAAGGGGGGACGAGTATTTATAGCGAAAATAAGCCAATCATAGAAACAAGTCAAACAGAGCAAGAGAGAATCAATGATTGGTTAAGCTGACCCACCATTGAATTAATTGGGAGTCGCTGATTGGGCCCCCATCAGAATTAAGTAAGAGATTGCTGTCAGTTGATTGAATGGCCATACTCTCGAAAGCGTCCAGCAGTCTTTTTTTGTTTATTGATTTTATAAGCTTCAAATTGTTTATGGAGACTTCGTGTCCTGTGTTTAGGGAATGTTTGGCGACGGCGGAGAGGTTGCTTCTACCATATTTTGTGTGGCGCAGATGATCCTTAAAACGGGTTAAAATGCTGCGAGACGTCTGGCCTTTGTAAATCTTCGGACATTGGGGGCATTTTATTTCATAGATACCAGATTTCTGGTGCTGGGGAACCTTGTCCTTCGGGTTGCCTAGTAAAAATCTTGCTTGGTTTGGGTTCCTAAAACAAAGGGAAAAATTATGTGGTTTAAAAACTGAATTGAGACCTCTAATCAGTTGTTTATTGTAGGGTAAGGAGATGGTCATTCTATTTTCTTTCGATTTTCGAAGGGTAGTGATGTCTGTAATAAATTTGTTAAATTTCCTTTTTCTAAGAAGGTATGTGATAGCATTGGGGCTGTATCCATTCTTAGAGGCAATTTTCTTTATCATGGAAATTTCTTTTTTAAACACCGTGGCACTTAAGGGAAGATTAATGGCTCGGTCTATCATTGAAATAAAAGTGGACATTTTTTGGTTCCACGGATGGCTAGAATCGGATGTAATGAAATTAAGACGATTGGAGGGTTTACGGAACACATCAAAAGCTAAGGAATCCCCATTTCTTAAAATCAAAATGTCCAGGAAGGCTAATTTACCGTCGACTTCTTTTTCAAAAGTAAATTGAATGGTAGGGAAGAAACCGTTGATGTATTCAATAAATTTCTCCAATTCACACACACTGGTATCGAAAATAGCGAATACATCGTCAACATAGCGGTACCAGACTTCGGGAAAGTAGTGATTCGAATTCTTGAGAATATTTTCGAAAGATTTTAGGAAAATGTCCGCCAAAATTGGGCTAAGACATGACCCCATAGGAGTACCGTTATTCATTTTGTATATTTGCCCTTTATATAAAAATATACTATTATTAACACAAAAGTTTGTTAATCTTAGGTATTCCTCAATCTTGACCATGGGTACCTTGTTTTTAGCCAAAATATTTTTGAGAAAGTCAAGTGTTTCGGGGATGGGGACATTAGGGAACAGTGAGACAACATC
>JAHWFO010039505.1:0-19590 GCA_023313115.1 Rhysida immarginata | reverse complement strand
CGTCTCCCTCTTGTGGCGATTTTTTCGTCAGGCAAGGTCTATATATATATATATATATATAAAGAAGAGTGGGTTTATTTGTTTGTTTGTTTGTGGGTTTTTTTTTGTTTTTTTTTTTTTACAAATTTACAGTTTTATCCCGATTTTGACCTTCAAAGCATGAGGAAGGTCACTGTCTACCTCAGATTTCGGAAAAGTAATAAATATCGATCAAAAATCGATAGTCTTGGTTATAGCAAGGCATATAAATAAGAAATATCTCATGACCAACAATGCAAGCAAAGTTTGTAAAACAATAGATATCAACAATGGTATCAGCACGCAATTCACAAACACACTGCATGGACCAACAATATATATCTCATGACCAACAATGCAAGGCAAAGTTTGTGCAACAATACGTATCAACAATGGTGTCAACACGCAATTCACACTACTCTCGGACCAGCAATAGATATCTCATGACCAACAAGGCAAGGCAAAGTTTGTGCAACAATAGGCACGTCGTGTTCGCATCAACAATGGTATCTACGCGCAATTCACCAATAACAATGAGCACAAAATGATGATGCAATGATAAACCAAGCCTTTCCGAGAAACATAACAATGAACATAAAATGATGATGCAATATGGATAAGTGTCAATTTGAACAATGCATAGAATTCCTGTTATTCAGGCTTTTCCTAGAAAAAAGAGTTCTTAGTACCTAACAATTTCTTGAAAATCTTTAAAAATAATCAGTAACTGGAGATAATGGAGAGTGAGTAGACTATTGAGAAAGAGTGGAAAGATGACAGAAGAAGCAATTCTTTAGCTCCGTGCTGTATTGAGCAAATGGTAATTAAAAGAATCGGCGATCGCTAGACTACACAAAGTTATGATTGACCAAGATTTGTTTCAAGACATCGACTTTATTTAAACAATTGGAAGTTACAATTAAATTTTTTGACACTGTTCTGTTTATCTACAAGTGTAATTATCCCGGGCAAGGTCGGGTACCACTGCTAGTCTATCTATACAGGGTGAATACAAAAGTCTGAACCCCCCTTTTATTTTTTGAACCGAAGCAGATATGTCAATTTTGATGAATCCAATGAATAGGAAGTTGTGGGTGGCCTATCCCATGGTGCACTTTTCATAATCCCAAATATGCATATTAAGACACATTCAAAATTTATCTCAAAAACCGTAAGGCATATAAAAAAAAACCCAATTGCAAACTTGTTCAGCATAAAAAAACAAACAAAACAAAAAAAATCATCCAAATCGGACCAACCAATCACCCACAATCACGTGGTAAACTGTTTGTGGCTTACAAACAGTCACACTGCACAAAGAAAACTGAATGTTGATATTTCCACCATGTAAAGCATGCAAATCAAAAAATTAACATAAATTACCATACTCACATTCACTTTCATGCGGAAAAGCAAATAAAAGACATGTTTTGGCGTCAGTTAGGTTCCGTGCCCAATTGTGTTATGGTGATTATGGCTTCAGTTCACCACGTGATTGTGGGTGATTGGTTAGTCCGATTTGAATGATTTTTTTTGTTTTGTTTGCTTTTTATGCTGAACAAGTTTGCAATTGTTTTTTTCTCTATCCCTTACGGTTTTTGAGAGAAATTTTGAATGTGTCCTAATTTGCATATTTGGGTTGATGAAAAGGGCACCATGGGATAGACCACCAAAAAATTTCCTATTCATTGGATTCATCAAAATTGACATATCTGCTTCGGTTCAAAAAATAAAAGGGGGGTTCGGACTTTTGTATTCACCCTGTATATATAAAGAAGGATGTTTGTGGGTTTGTGGATTTGTTTGTTTGTGGGTTTGTTTTTTATAAAAATTTACAATTTTATTCGATCTTAATGAAATAAACACATGAAAACGTTTAGAATTAATACAGTAAAAATAATAATGAATATTCGGAGAAAAAAATTTTAAATGCTCACACTGAATGGACCTCTCCATGATTTTCTTAGAAAAGAGAGTTCTTAATACTTAACAATTTCTAAAAAATCTTTTCAAATGACAGTAACTAGAGATAATAGAGAGTTAGCAGACTATTGAGAAAGAGTGGAAAGACGACAGAAGAAGCAATCCTTTAGCTCCTTGCTGTATTGGGCAAATAGTAATTAGAAGAATCGGCGACCGCTAGACTACACGAATTGATGAATGGCAAAGTTTTGCTTCAGGACATCGAGAGAAGAAAGGGAATTGCAACAACATCAAGTGTACCTTTAAAGTAAGATTACGTGAGTAAGAAATTATTTAAACTAGCAGTAGCATCTTTGGACAGGTACATCCACTGTGAGCCTTTTAAAAAATTTTTTTCGAATGTTCATTAAGAATTTTTACTGTATATTATTTCTAAGAGTTTTCATGTGTTTATTTTTAAGATATTTCAAAATTTAATCCAAAAAAAAGTCCGAGCCATGTTGGGTAATCACCTAGCTTATTTGGTAGCACAGCAGATTCTAACAGTTCTTAAAAATACATTTTGAATATATTCTTTGGGAAACTGTATACTTTGGAACTTATAAGCTGATAATGCGATGACTGAACATTCGTTTCCATGAATTGTTGATAATGAGCATAAAGTGAAGATGCAGTGACAGAACATTAATAAGGCAGCGTCTATTGCTTAGGCACAGGAGTCATGCGTGTCTCCCTTGAGCTCCCTATCAAACGTCCAGACGACAGGCAAAAATTTAAGTGTCTGGAAAGGAAAAAGAAAGAACGAGTATTGGTCAGAGAAACTCTGAAACTAAAAAAGAAAAAGCTATACGGGCGTTTGAAATATCTATACAACGGGAGTTTCGAATAGAACAACAGGGTATAAGCGCTTCTACGTCAAGAGCAAGAAAAACTTGAGTCTAAAGTATCCGTTGATGCTCCGCAGTTGTGAGGCAAGTCAAGAAGAGTTTAGATAAAGTCCCCGTATATTACCTAGACTTCCCGTTTTTTGTATTTTTAGTAGAATGGATAATAATCCTTTTGCTCTGTGTTGTGTTAAATGAGTTATTATTTAACCAATTGGGAGTTATAATTTCATTTTTTGAGATTGTTCTCTTTACCTACAAGTGTAATTATCCCGGGCAACGCCGGGTAACTCTGCTAGTCTTCTATACATATAAAGAAGGATGTTTGTGGGTTTGTGGGTGTGTATGTTTCTTATACAAATCTAAAGTTTTATTCGGATCTTGATGAAATTTTGCATACTTGACTTTCAAACCATGAGAACGGTCGCTGTCTACCTCAGATTTCGAAAATAATAATTATTGATAAAATAATCGACATTCATGGTTATGGCAAGGCATATTTATGAGAAATACCTCATGACCAATATGCAAGGCAAAGTTTGTGCAACAATAGTTATTAACAATGATATCAACATGCAATTCACAAACACTCTGCACGAACCAACAATATATACCTCATGACCATCAATACAAGGAAAATTTTGGGCAGCAATAAGTATCAACAAAGGCATCGACACGCAATGCACCAACACTATGCAAGGATAAACAATATATATCTCATGATCAACAGCGCAAGGCAAAGGATAAAATTGCATAGAATTCCTTTTATTCAGGCTTTTCTTAGAAAAGAGCCCTTAATACTTTACAATTTCTTGAAAATCTTTAAAAATGATCAGTAACTGGAGATAATGGAGAATTAGCAGACTATTGAGAAAGAGTTGAAAAGCTCCGTGCTGCGTTCAGCAAATGGTAAGCAAGTACAAAGAAGAATCGGCCACTGCTAGACTACACAAAGTAATGAATGACCAAGTTTTGCTTCAAGACATGGACAGAAGAGTGGGAATTGCATCAACATCAAGATTATATCTGAAGTTATTAGGTGATCAGGATTACGTGAGTAAGAAATTATTTAGACAAGCAGTTGCATACTTGGAGACGTGCATCCATTGTGATCCTTTAAAAAAATTTTTTTCGAACTTTCATTTAGGATTTTTTTTCTATGCGTTTTCATGTGCTTATTTTTAAGATATTTCAAAATTTAATCAAAATTTAAAAGAGTTCAGAGCTACCCCGTGTTTGTCACCTAGCTTCTTTGGTAGCACAGCAGATCCAAACATTTCATAAAAATACATTTTGACTATATAATGTGTGAATGTGAATATTTTGGGAGCTAAGATGCAATGATTCCAAGATATTAATAAGAAATATTATTAAAATGATGATGCAGTGAGAAGATAAAAATAAGGTAGTAACTATTGAGGAGGCAAAGGAGTCACACGTGTCTCCCTTGAGTTGCCTATCAAACATCCAGACGGATGGCAAAAATTTATGTGCCTGGAAAGAAAAGAGAAAGAACGAATATTGGTAAGAGAAACTCTGCAGCTAAAACAGAAAAATCTATACAAGTATTGTAAACATCTGAACAACGGGAGTTTCGGATAATAGGTCTAAATCAAAGGCAAGAAAAACTTGGGTCTAAATTATCCAGTGATGTTCCCAGTGATGATCTTTTTAAGCTGAGGCAAGTCAACAAGAGATAAATAATGTCTCGGTATATAACCTAGAATTCTTGTCTTTCGGATTTCCCTGAAAAGGAGAGCATCTTTACTCTGTGTTGTATTGATTAGGTTATTATTTAAACAATTTGGAGTTATAATTTAACTTTTTGAGATTGTTCTGCTTACCAATAAATATAATTATCACGGGCAACGTCGGGTCCTCTGCTAGTCTTCTATATATATAGAAGGATGTTTGTTTGTTTGTGGGTTTGTCTGTTTGTTTTTTTATACAAATCTACAGTTTTATTCCGTTTTTGATAAAATTTCGCATACATGACCTTCAAAGCATGAGGAAGGTCACTGTCTACCTCAGATTTCGAAAAAATAGGAATTATTGATAAAAAATTGATATTCATGGTTATGACAGGGCATTTTAATGAGAAATATCCCATGACCAGTAACTGGAGATAATGAGTTAGCAGACTATTGAGAAAGAGTGAAAGACGATAGAGGAAGCACTCCTTTAGCTCCGTGCTGTATTGAGTAAATGGTAAGCAAGTAAATAGATGAATCGGCGACCGCTAGACTACACAAAGTGATGAATGGCCAATTTTTGCTTCAAGACATCGAAAGAAGAAAGGAAATTGCAACAACATCAAGGGATCATCTAAAGTAAGATTACGTGAGTAAAAAATTATTTAGACTAGCATTGGCATCATTGGAGAGATCCATCAAATGTGAGCCTTTAGAAAAAATTTTTCGAATTTTCATTAAGAATTTTTACTGCATTAATTCTAAGCGTTTTCATGTACTAATTTCAACGATATTTCAAATTTTAATCCTAAAAAGAAAAAGTCCGAGCCACGCCGGGGTTATCACGTAGCTTATTTGGTAGCACAGTAGATCCAAACATTTCCTAAAAATATTTTTGACTATATTCTGCGGGGATGTGTATATTTTGGAAACTGAGATGCTGACAATGGGATGACTGAAAGTTCGTTTCCAAGAATTATTGATATGAGCATAAAGTTATGATGCAATGACAGAACATTAACAAGGCAGTGTCTATTGGTGAGGCAAAGGAGTCACGCGCGTCTCCCTCGAGCTCCATATGAAACGTCCAGACGACTAGCAAAACGTTTAGTGTCTGGAAAGGAAAGAGAAAGAACGAGTATTGTCAGAGAAACTCTGCAACTAAAACAGAAAAAGCTATACGGGCATTTGAAACATCTGAACAACAGGAGTTTCGAATAGAGCAAGAGGGTATAAGAGCTTCTACGTCAAGCGGTACATAACTTGAGTGTAATGTATCTGATGATGCTCCGTAGTGGTGGGGCAAGTCACGAAGAGTTTAGATAAAACTCCCGGTAGATCACTTAGACTGCCTGTTTTTCGTATTTTTCGTAGAATGGATTATCCTTTTGCTCTGTGTTATATTTATTGATTTTTTATTTAAACAATTGGGAGTTATAATTTAATTTTTTGAGATTGTTCTCTTTACCTACAAGTGTAATTATCCCGGGCAAAGCTGAGTACTTCTGCTAGTCTAACTAGATATATAAAGATGGATGCTTGTGGGTTTGTTTGTATTTTATAAAAATCTACAGTTTTATTCTGATCTTGATGAAATTTTGATTACCTGACCTTCAAAGTATGAGGAATGTCACAGTTTCCCTCAGAATTCGAAAAAATAATAATTATCGATAATAAATAGATATTCTAATGATGATAAAGCATATTAATAAGAAATATCTCTTGACCTACAATGCAAGGCAAAGTTTGTGCAACAATAGGTATCAAGATTGTGTCAACACAAATTCTCAAACACTCTGCACGGACCAACAATATATATCTCATGACCAACAATGCAAGGCAAAGTTTATGCAATATAAATAAGGTTCAATTTGTAACAACGCATAAAATTCCTGTAATTCAGGCTTTTACTTAGAATTGAGAGTTCTTTGTACTTAACAATTTCTTAAAAATATTTAATAATTATCAGTAAACGCAGATAATGGAGAGTGAGCAGACTATTGAGAAAGAGTAGAAAGATGAATGAGGAAGCAGTCCTTTAGTTCCTTGCTGTATTGAGCAAATGGTAAGCATGTCAATAGAAGAATCGGCGACCGTTATGACTGAACAAAGTGATGAATGGCCAAGTTTGCTTCAAGAAATCGAGAGCAGATTGGGCATCGCAACAATATCAAGTGTACATCTAAAGTAAGATTATGTGACTAAGAAATTATTTATCCTAGCTGTGGCATACATGGAGAGGTCCATCCATTGTGAGGATTGTGATAATTTTTACTGTATTAATTCCAAGCGTTTTCATGTGTTTATTTTTAAGATGTGGCAAAATTTAATCCAAAAAAAAACAGTCCGCATTATCTCGTAGCTTCTTTGGTAGCACAGTAGATCCAAACATTTTCATTAAAATACATTTTCACTATATTATGTGTGAATTTGAATATTTTGGGAACTAAGATGCTGATAATGACATGATTGAACGTTCGTTTCCATCAATTATTAATAACTAGCGCAGGTACCCGGCGTTGCCCGGATTAATTACATTTGTATGTAAAAAGCTAGATTTCAAAAAGTTAAATTATAACTCCCAATTGTTTAAATAATAACTCAATCAATACAACATAGAGCAAAGGGAATATCCATTCTACGAAAAATACGAAAACCAGGAAGTCCAGGTGATATACCGGAGCATCTAAACTCTTCTTGACTTGCCTCACTACTGCGGAGCATCACCAGATACATTAGACTCAAGATTTTCTTGCCCTTGACGTAGAAGATCTTATACCCTCTTGCTCTATTCGATACTCCCGTTGTTCAGATGTTTCAAAAGCCCGTATAGCTTTTTCTGTTTTAGCTGCAGAGTTTCTCTTTCTTTTCCAGGCACATAAATTTTTGCTGGTCGACTGGACGTTTGATAGGGAGCTCAAGGGAGACTCGCGTGACTCATATGCCTAATCAATAGATTCTGCCTAATCAATGTTCTGTCACTGCATCATCATTTTATGCTGATTATCAAAAATTCTTGGAAACGAACGTTCAATCATCGCATTATCATCATTTCACTTTGCAAAATATACACTTTCCCACAGAATATAGTCAGAATATATTTTTAGGAAATGTTTGGATCTGCTGTGCTACCAAATAAGCTAGGTAATAACCCCGACGTGGCTCGAACTTTTTTTTGGAATAAATTATGAAATATCTTAAAAATAAACACATGAAACCGCTTAGAATTAATACAGTAAAAATTCTTAATAAAAATTAGAAAAAAAATTTTTTAAAGGCTCACAATGGATGAAACACTGCAACGATAACACTGCTAGTCTAATTAATTTCTTACTCACTTAATCTTACTTTAGATGTACACTTGATGTTGTTGCAATTCCCTTCCTTCTCTCGATGTCTTGAATCAAAACTTGGCCATTTCATCTCTTTTTGTAGTCTAGCGATCGCCGTTTCTTTTTTTGACCTGCTTACCATTTGCTCAATATACCACGGAGCTAAAGAAGTGCTTCCTCTGTCGTTTTTGCACTCTTTCTCAACAGTCTGCTAACTTTCCATTATCTCCAGTTACTAATCATTTTTAAAGATTTTCAAAAAATTGTTAAGTACTAAGAACTCTCTTTTCTAAGAAAAGCCTGAATAACAGTAATTCTATGCATTGTTACAAATTGGAATCTTTTATATATACAGGGTTTTCCAAATTATATACAATAAAGTTAGTGACATATTCTTCAGGTCAAAAGAAGACGAAAATATTCTATAGCACTTTGCCTGGAAACGATTTGTTTGCGAGTAATCCAATATCATAGAGTAGGGAAGCACGGTAGTTAGCGGACGATATTTTAGCAGTTCCAGCGTTTCGACCCAACACTAGGTTGAGTGGTAATGCGACCCAATACGCATTACGATTTACGTAATAAAAAGTCATGTACACGTATTCCAGTGCAGAATACAATGACATGCGCCTCATGTATGGTCTTGCGGACGGAAATGCTGTGGGAGCAAGAAGACTCTACCAAGAACGCTTTCCGAAAAGACGTTTGCCAAATAACCGAACATTTGTATCTGTCGACAGACATTTGAGGCAGCGTGGTTCCTTTGGCTGTCAAACAGGACAAGGGTGGCCTGTAGCACATTCTCCGGATGAGGAGGATGTGATAATTGACATCATACATGATGAACCACAGACAAGCACCCGTCGTATTTCTTCCATGGTACACATTCCGACCTCATCTGTTTGGCGCATTCTTCACCGTCAGCTTTTGCATCCATACCACCTGCAACTGGTTCAGGCACTGAACCCAACGGACTATCCACACCGACAACGATTTTGCCAATGGATACAACGTCGTCATGCTGCAGACCCTAGTTGTCTCAGCCAGATACTTTTCACGGACGAAGCAACCTTCACCCGGACAGGAATCGTAAATTCTCACAACCAGCACCATTGGGCAGATGCTAACCCGCATGTTACCAGAGCTCGAGCGCATCAAGAGCGTTTCTCCGTGAACATTTGGTGTGGAATTGTCGGAAATAACTTAATTGGCCCTTATGTGTTGCCGCCACGATTGACTGGGCGAACGTATCTTTTGTTTCTGCAGAATGCATTGCCAGAATTACTGGAAGATGTTCCTCTTTTGATAAGATCTAACATGTGGTTCATGCATGATGGCGCTCCAGCAGATTTCAGCCATGTTGTGCGAGCACACCTTAATGCTGCATACACGAATCGGTGGATAGGTCGAGGTGGACCGGTAGCCTGGCCTGCAAGATCACCCGACCTTAATCCCTTGGACTTTTTTCTGTGGGGTCATGTGAAAACGATCGTCTACAGCACAGAAGTTCCTAACATTATGGATCTGCGACAACGAATTAAAAATGCATGCCAAAGCGTTCATAATGCTGGCGACGAACTCTTCCATGACATCAGACGGTCGCTCATGCAACGAGCCGAAGCGTGCGTGCGAGCTGGTGGCGGGCACTTTAAACAATTCCTGTAATTTGGAGCCACGGGTTTAGTTGGCTGTATCGCGTAAATAAATCGTTTCCAGACAAAGTGCTATAGAACATTTTCGTCTTCTTTTGACCTGAAGAATATGTCCTAAATTTATTGTACATAATTTTGAAACACCCTGTATATCACGGAAATCCCCGATCATTGTAGAGCACGACGGATGTATCGGGCATTTCCGTACACGATCGTTTCACCACTCGGGTAGGAAGCAGCAACTTCAGAGTTTGCATCACGAGGAGACAGCCCATGGGAGAGAGGAGTCGTGCTCGAGCGCGAAGCTCGAAGAGAGAGAAAAAAAGGACTTTGAATCTAAACACGACTGAAGCTGGTAAAACGAATCGTCGGGGAAGCCGTTCTTCGGTACAGTGCGGGAGCCGTGAAAACGGGTTCTATGTCGTGGCCAGGCAGGGTGATAGAGAGAGACGAACGCCGCCCGAGATTCCAGAGCGACGGCCGATAACACCGCTACCGACAAAAGAACGAGAGGCATGCAGAGAAGCATCCTCGGCGGAGGTTTCGTCGACGTATATGGCAGTGTGTTTCCTTCGGATGAATACGTTCAGCATACTCCGCAGTGTTTCAAAAGGTCAGTGGCCGAACTTGCCTTTTCTCTTGTGATTTTAAACTACGTGGTTGGCGTTAATGCCACTATATCTCAAGCCGCATTTAGCGACTTATGGAATCGCGAACTGCGTAATTCGACTCAAATCAATTGCGTATGGCCAGGAGGCATGTATAATTATTTCTCGCTCCATTTTGGTTTTGCAAAGGCCTACTGTTAAGGTGTTTGTGCAAGAATTATTCAAGTCTATCCTATCCATGGTGCTCCGTCGAAGGAAGCGTGGGAATATGTTAGATTTAATTAATCACATAAATTTTTGTAGTGAAAATCTTATTAGCCATTATGATTAGCAGTTCAGGAAAAATTGCTTAAAGTGAATTTTTGTATTACAGAAATGTGCCTGTGATTTTCTGCGTATAGGCTAAGGACATTATTTTAATTTTCACTGATTTGGACTGAATTCTTTATCTTTGTGCATTGCTTATATTTCTTGTGTGTGTCATTACGAATAAGACTTTATTTAAAATCAAACGGATCAAACATTAACCTGGACTAAAGAACATTTTGCGTTATTTAACTCTGATATTCTGATATTTGCTATAATTGTGTCGGAGCTGAAAACAATAGCTCGGCGTTTGAAAGTTGCCACGAGGAGGGTAACTTAACTTTGTGCCCTATGAGTTATTGAAATTTTTACAATTGTTGCCTTGTAGTGTTAAGGTTACACCGGGCGTATTTGTACTTTTGTTTGTGATTATACTGATGTTGCCTTAGTGTATTTACGCATTCTGTTATGGCATTGATATTTGATATCTTATTGCTTGTGTGCTAGCTTGCATTTAAATTATTGCTAGTTATCTAAGCATAGTTGTTATAATTATTATTCATAATCAATTAAGAATTTTTACACAATTGAATGAAGGTATTCAATGTGACAATTTATAATATTATGCCTTGTAGTGATAAGGAACTAATACAGTATATTTGGCTATATTTGGAAACCCTTTATTTGAGCTTAATCAAGGGATATTGCCATTTTTATTTCATTTGTTTATTTATTGATTATTTTTGTGCTTTAATAAACTATTTACAATTTATTCCTTCACTGTTCGTGCTCATTTCCACTGCGCGCATCTGCCCTTATACAGATATACTGCACGTTACAATATATAAAGAAGGATGTTTGTTTGTGGGTTTGTGGGTTTGTTTGTGGGTTTGTTTGTTTGTTTCTTATACAAATCTACAGTTTTATTCCGATCTTGATAAAATTTCGCATACATGACCTTCAAAGCATGAGGAAGGTCACTGTCTACCTCAGATTTCGAAAAAATAATAATTATTGATAAAAAGTCGATATTCATGGTTATGGCAGGGCATATTAATGAGAAATATCTCATGACCAACAAGGCAAATAAAAGTTTGTGCAACAATAGGTATCAACAATGGTATCAACACACAATGCACCATCACTATGCAAGGATCAACAATAGGTATCAACAATGGTAACAACACGCCATTCACAAACACTATCCACGGATCAACCAGTATATATCTCATGACCAACAATGAAAGTAAAAGTTTGTGCAACAATAGGTATCAACAATGGTGTCAACACGCAATTCACACTACGCTCGGACCAACAACAGATATCTCATGACCAACAATGCAAGGCAAACTTTGTGCAACAATAGGCCCGTCGTGGTCGCATCAACAGTGGTCTCAATTCGCAATTCATCAATAACAATGATGCACAAAATTATTTAAAGAATTATAACAATGAACATAAACTGATGATGCAAAGACAGAACATTCGTTTCCAAGAATTATTAACAATGAACAGGAAATGTATATAATAGACGATATTGATAGAGCAGTCTCTCTCGATGAGGCAAATGAGGTACACATGTCTTCCTTCAGCTCCCTAACAAGCGTAATTATCCCGGGCAACGCCGGGTCCTCTGCTAGTTTATCTACCGGGTGGGCAAGAAATAACGTGAGGTGTTCAGAGCTCGCTAGCGGGAATTCTATTAGGCCAAATGCAGTACATTTTGGTGTTTATACTTAGTGGAACATGCAGTATCGATTTCTGCAAAAAAACAAAAAAAAAATAGTACCAAAAGTCGCCATAGGGGGTGCTTATTTCAAGAAAACAATGAATACATTTGCATAAGCGCGTTCCGTGTTGAGCAATCATGACAATAAAAGGCAAGGCTGAGGATTTCCCATCATTCACGAACGAATGGCCTGACGATGACGCTTACACTGCCTGACCGGACGTTATTAGTCAATTAGTTTTATCAGACGAGCGACAATGCAAGTGCTGCCCTTCGTGAATTCCGGCGATTGAAAACGTTACGAAGAGGACCGATGAGCATAACCAACTTACGGAAAATGATTGAACGATTTGAATCTACCGGAACTCTAGGAGTGCAACCAGGCCGGGGACGCAAACGAATCAGGCAGCATCACGTTGAAGAAGTTGCAACTGCTGTTGTGGAACAGGAGATGACTACTGTGCAGGCTACCAGCAGTGCACACGCAATAGCACGCCAAACAGATATCCCATATTCGACGGTGAGGAAAATATTGCATAAGATATTGACATTTTATCCCTATAAACTCACACCTGTTCAACAATTGCTTCCTGGAGATGAACGTACCCGAACTGACTTTTCGTTTAGATTTTTAGCACGCATGGAAGTGGATGATGCATGGCCATGGCAAATTTTATGGAGTGTGTCTGCATCAAATCCACAAGTGTGTCTGCCAACTCCTATGCATTCACCGAAACTAACAGTATGGTGCGGCTTTACTGCTTCTGTCATCATCGGCCCGTACTTTTTTGAAGAAATCCGTCCCCGTGGACCGGTGACTTGTTCCGTCAATTCTGCCAGGTATGCCGATATGCTTGAGAATTTTGTGATACCACGATTGCAGGAAAAGGGTTGTCTGAATTCTACCATTTTTATGCAGGATGGTGCGCCACCGCACATCGGACGTCAGGTGCAGCAGATCTTGCGAGAACGTTTTTCAGACGACAGAATAATTAGTCGTGCATTTCCCATGGAATAGCCACCCAGGTCGCCTGATCTCAACCCTTGTGATTTTTGGTTATGGGGATATTTGAAGAGCCTTGTGTATCAAGCACATGTTCCTGACCTCTCGACCTTAAAGGATCAAATAACGTTAAATATCAGACTAATTAATGCAGATATGCTGCGAGCTGCCGTAGAAAATGTCATGTACCGCATGCAGCTATTGGAATAGCACACCTGTGGTCATATTGAAACACATTTGTAAATAAAAATAAAACATTGTTTATTGTTGTTACTAAAGTTGGTTTGTACGGTATTTGTTCATTTGACAATTAGGTATTCAATGTTTTCTTGAAATAAGCGCCCCCTATGGCGACTTTTGGTACTTTTTTTTTTTTTTTTATAGAAATCGAAACTGCATGTTCCACTAAGTATATACACCAAATGTACTGCACTTGGCCTAATAGAATTACCGCTAGCGAGCTCACAACACCTCACGTTATTTCTTGCCCACCCGGCACAAACTTTGCCTTTCATGATTGGTCATGAGATATATACAGTATATGATCACAAATATCCGGACACATGCACGTTTGCGCTCTAGCCACGATTTCATGGAAATCAATAGGGCGTTGCACATCCCTTTGCCCGAATCACAGCTTCCACCCTTCGGGGAAGACTTTCCACCAAATGTTGGTAGGTACTTTCCGGAATGTTCCTCCATTCCTCCCGAAGAGCGAGAATCAGTTCAGTTGGCCGATGTGATCTGGCCCGCAAGCGTCTTTCCAATTCATCCCACAGACTCTCTATAGGATTGAGGTCGGGACTTTGTGCCGGCCAACCCATTTCTTCGACCCCTGAGTCCGCAAACCACTGCTGTACACGCCTCGCTTTGTGGCACGGAGCATTGTCGTGTTGGTAGAGAAATGGCCCGTTTCCGAAAAATTGCCACAACGTTGGAAGTGCACACTTGTCCAAAACATTCAGATAACGGTCGGAGTTCATGATTCCTTGCACAGGAACGAGCTGGCCCAGTCCGTACCATGAAAATGAGCCCCACACCATGACTCCTCCTCCTCCGAACTTGACTGTGGGCTCTGTGCACTCAGGTAAGAAGCGTTCTCCAGGTATGCGCCAAACCCAAACTCGTCCATCGGATTGAGTAGCGAGATTCGCCTGTCCACATTACACGTTTCCATTGGTCCATTGTCCAGTTTCTGTGGGCTTTGCACCACTCCAGACGTCGCTTGGCGTTGACTCTGCTGATGTGGGGCTTGTGGGCAGCAGCACGGCCATGGAATCCCATCGTGTGCAGTTCCCGACGAATTGTCATGGTACTGGCATCATTTGCAGAGGCGTTTCGAAACTCTCTGGCAATTTTTTCCGCCGAGGACTTTCGGTTGCTGCGGGTGACACTACGAAGCACTCGACGGTCTCTGTCCGTTAGTTTCTTGGGTCTACCGGTTCGTTGTTGAACTGTTGTTGATCCTCGGGTCTTCCATTTCATAATGACATCGCCTACTGTTGACTTGGGTATCTGAAGAAGGCTGGAAATGTCACGCACGGACTTGCCGCATAGGTGACATCCAACGATGGTTCCACGTTGGAACTCACTGAGCTCTGCCGACGACCCATTCTTGCCAATGTCCAAGCAGAGTTGTGTCTGAAGGTGTGGGAAGCTATTTAAATGATGTGCAAGTCATTATCATGTGACATTGGGCCAATCGATGATCTGTGAGGGGTGTCCGGATATTTTTGATCATATAGTGTATTGTTGATCCGTGCCTAGTGTTGGTGCATTGCGTGTTGACACCATTGTTGATGCCTATTGTTGCACAAACTTTTCCTTGCATTTTTGGTCATGATATATATATTGTTGATCCGTGCAGAGTGTTTGTGAATTGCGTGTTGATACCATTGTTGATACGTATTGTTGCATAAACTTTGCCTTGCATTGTTGGTCATGAGATATTTCTCATTAATAGGCCCTGCCATAACCATGAATATCGATTTTTTTAATCGATAATTATTATTTTTCCGAAATCTGAGATAGACAGTGACCTTCCTCATGTTTGAAGGTCAAGTATGCAAAATTTCACCAAGATCGGAATAAAACTTGGGAAATGTGGCGAAGGACTTGTTGGCGCTCTATCTCTGGGACTCGCTATGATCGTCTGGTCTTTAATAACCGTAGCCGTCTATCGGTAGTCCTCAGTCAATGGAACACCGGAACTGGTATGAATAGAAGAAGCTGCTTCTGGTACCGCTGTGTCTGATGGCGGCAACCTTGGCAGGTTTGACAACCGTGGGATGTGTACCTTCGAAGTGGCGTCGCTGTCCAAGCGCGGACGTTCTGCAGGGCGCCCCGCGAGAATGCCAGCTATATTATCAAACGGGAACACCACCTCTATGGATTCGACTCTCCACGGGAATATATGCTGGGCAGGAGGACACGCGATCGTGCCTCGTCGGTTGCTAAGATGCGTAGATTTCGTCCAGTGAAGTAAATTATTGGGCAGGGCCGAGGGCCCGTGCAGCGTAGCACGGTGGTCGAGCTCGGTGCCTTCAGGAAAGATGGAGGCGTTGGCAGTCGTCTCAGATTCGTCGGGTAACGGCTGAAGCTAGCTCTCGGAGTCCGTCGTACTCGGTAGCTTTCCGATCGCAACTCCCTCGGAACACGCTTCCTCGGTGTACCCCTGATCACTCTGCACTTCTGCAATAATGTCCGGATTAGCAGCAGTAGCTAAATCAAAGTCTATGTCAACAAATGAGCAATTGTTTGTACTTAAATTTGAGGCCAAGACGCGCTTCTCAAGGCGATGCACTTTCTTGTAGGCTTGCCGGGTTCGGGTCCGGTTCAGGTAGGCTTCGGACACCTTCGTAAACTCAGGCCGTCGTAGGCATCGTATCTCGTCGGGAATGCGTCGTCTTCGTTGCCGTCTGTCGTGACAATCTGATCGGGGTCGCTCGGCCTCCCTCCTGCTATCTCGTGAATTTCTCGTGGGCGGCAGACGTGGTCAGCGGGCGGGTAACCTTTTCTCGTCCGGGGCGTCCTCTTGAAGGGGGCGAACTCCTCCTCGGGTAAATAATTCCAAAGTTCATATGATTAACATCCAAACTATTACTTGCCCGGGTTCTCTGGATTCCTTCATTTCCACGAGGCCTGGTCATGGAATAAAAGCAATGTCCACTTTCGTCCGGCTGGTCCGCTGTTGGAGCTGGAGCAAGGATGTTAATTGCCCCAGCGAATACCCTTAAAAGATCTTAGTTCAGGGTATCAGACGCACATGCTATAAGTAGGTTATGAGTAGGTTGAAGGAAACGTAAAGTGAAAGATGTAGTCACCTTGCAATCTACTGATGACGACACATAAGCGCTTGGAAGACGTTTAGCGCTTCTTAAAAGTAAGGGGACCCAGCCGAGACCATTCCAGGAGCAGGATTGAATGCAGATGCTTTGCGCCTTTCTTCCATATCCCTGCAATAGATGGAGCCCCACCATTTGCTCTGTCTATTCGAGCTAGCCATATCTCTTTTACGAGAAAGGCAATGGAAACGGCTAGGTTCTTTTTCAGCGGTTCTCTGGTGGAATCGTCCATTAGGAACCGCACAAACTGGTATGACATGCTCGTCAAACCAAAATGACGCTTTAGACAACCCCAAATGGATTGGGCGAACGAACACTCGAAATAAACATGTTCAATTGTTTCTGGGATCCCACAGGCTTGGCAACCCGCAGATTCGACCACTCCCCATCGATGGAGGCGTTGGAGAGAGTAGTACTCATGGTGCAACAACCGCCATTGATAATTAAAGACGGTTCTCTCAAATGCGAGATCTTTGATCGTCTTAAGAATAGCTGCCCATGGGTGAGCAGGATGAAGACGGATGACATCCGGGACAACACCGTGGTCTGACTGCAGGAAAAACCAGGAGAGGCACAACCTTCCCCAGTCTTGTGGGTTCAATTGACACAATCCGGGTAAAAAAGTCTTTAAATCATGTAACAATTGTCTGTATAAGTCCGGGAAATGAAGACAAATAGTTACTTACGAAGAATGGCACAGGTAGCTTATTCTCTCTGAAGAAGAAGTTCAGGTGTAAGAATACAAACGCTGACCAGACGGGAGATGGTAGATAGAAAACCCGAATCAAGGCAGCCATTCTGGCTGCTGTGAGGTATCTCTTAACTTCAGGCAGGTCTAAACCACCTCTATCATAGGGGATAAAGAGGATATCCGCTTTTATTGGATGACGCCTGTCTTTTAATCCCCACACACAGTCCACTAAAGCCTTACAAATTTTTTGTAAGCATTTGTACGACGGCAGAGTGAATAAGCATTTAGATGACAATATAGGTAAAATGTGGGTCTCGTAATAAACCGCACCTTGACAAACATGGAGGTGGTAAATCGAAAGTTTTTGTCAAGGCGGTTTAAACATTTTTCTATAACCTGTTGCCTGTGATAGGAATTCATAGACGGGAGGAACGAAAATACATATCCCAGTACCGTAATACCATGATATTGGGAAGGCATTCAGTAAGTCTTTTGTCCCCTTCCCAATAGCAACGCCCTTCGACTTAGTAAGGTTGATAGTACTCCCTGCTGAATTACTGAAACAATCGAAGGACGCTTTACAGGCATCTAAAGAGTGTGCATCCGATGCGAATAAGACGATGTCGTCTGCTTAGGCTAGTATCTTGATGTTGATTGATGCAACAGGAAGCTCATACCCTCTAATGCCCGAGTGGTGATTAAGATGCTGCAACAATGGTTCCAAGTAAAAGACGCATAGGAGAGGTGATAATGGACACCCCTGCCTAACGCCTTTAGACAATGGAAAGGTGACAGAAATGAACCCATTAATCGCCACACATGATGTAGCCGAAGAATACAGCGCTGAGATGATAGCAGCAACCGACCGAAGACGAATGTGGCGAAACACCTTGAATAAAAATTGGTGATTCACCTTATCAAAGGCCTTTTCCTGATCCAAACTGAGAATGGCAAGAGTTTGTTGACGGGCACGAGCCTCTTCCATAACGCATTTGATGGCCAGCAAATTATCCCTCATCCTGCGTGATGGAATCGAACAGGACTGCCCCGGATCACAGAACTCATCAGCATAATGCTTGAGACGGTGTTGAAACACACCATTGAAGATCTTATAATCTGTATTAAGCAGCGTTATAGGCCTCCACTGGGTTACGAGTTCAGCATCGGGGCCTTTGGAAAGGCAACACAATCTTCCCGACGGAAAAATCTGCTACGATGGAGGAGGGGTCCTTCAGGATGGAATTGAAGACCTGTACCAGAAAAGGCCCCAAAAGTTTCCATGTAGCTGTGTAGAAGGCATAAGGGATGCCATCCATACCTGGGCTAGATGAATGACGATTCCCGGCCGACAGAAACTTAAAAACTTCGTCTTCGGTGAAGGGACGTGATATAAAGCTGTCCACCTCCTCAGCAAAGGGCTTTAAAGCAACTACCCACTGCTCCGTGGCTGCCGATAGATCGACCGGATTGCTAAAAAAGGTTGAAAAGTGAGAAAAGAAGGCCGAAAGGATGTCAGAATCAGCTGTCACTTCCCCACTTTCCAATACCAAACGGTGGCATTTCTTATTATTTGCTCGTCGTTTCTCCTCAGAAAAAACTACCGATGCCATGCTACGGATATCGGACGCCAATGTGATCTTTGCTCTGAGCGCAGCACCGGCAGCTTTTCGCATCGTGAGAGCATTAATTTCGCTCTGCATACAGTTCTTCAGACGGAGTAGAGTTCCGGCGAAGCACCAAAATGTTTTGTAACATAAGGAGATAGCGACGTTTACGCCTGGCAGCATCCATGCCGATCTTTTTAAAGAATCTCCGAATCTTGTCTTTGAGGATAAGCCACGAAGCCAGCGTTGGGGGTAAAAGGCGGACATGCTTTTCCATATACTGAAGGAACATTCCTTGGTATTCGTTATTATCCAGCAGAGAGACGTTCATAAACCAGTTCTTGTGTGGAGAAAATCTTGTAGTGGAAAACGACACCGGGGGTTCCATGACCATATGATGGCGCTATGGTCAGAAAAGGCGCACGGGATCACTGACATAGTTCCAGGCGAGTCAGCAAATGCACTATCCACCAGAAACAAGTCGAGACGTGATGAGACTGTGGGTCCTCGATGGAAAGTGTACCCGTCTGAGATCCTTTGTGGAGATTTCGTCCAAAGATCAAATAGTGCATTTTGCTGACAAAGATGAAACACATGTCCAGATGAAAATATGTTGTTATTGTCCGGATTACAATTAATGTCCCCGGCCACAACTACAGGCAGCGACGTGCACAAAAAAGATTCAATGTCCCTGAAAAATTCTTTTTTCTCTACTGGAACACGCGGAGCATATATTGGGTGTTTCAAAACTGACCGGTATATTTGAAAAATCAATAAAAACTAAACGGGCAGCGATAGAAATACA
>JAHWFO010039503.1:0-12197 GCA_023313115.1 Rhysida immarginata | reverse complement strand
ATTAATTTTCAGGATTCTGTTGTACCATAAATATGATAAAACTATAATCTCATGTTATGTCATAGTAGACAAAGACTTTAACATCTTTTTTTGCACTACCCGGTATATTGATTCCTTTAACCCTGTACAATCCATACACTATCTAGCCAAAAGTGATCGGACACTTTCGATTATAGGCGTTTTGTCGAATACGTGACAAATTATCCTGAAATTTTAGGGGTGTAAAGAGATGTTACACCTCTGATATTTCAGCAAAAGTTTTCTCCCGAAGGCAAATAGGGAGATAGAAAGGTTTCTTTAAAAAAAAATCGAAACGTTTTTGTAAGTTTTTTTTGTTTATATCATGCAGGGTTTTCAACCCAATGCAATGCCATTTTCAGTAAATTGACAAACTCCAGTAGAGACAACACCCTGCAATCAGAATATAAAAATATTTAATATTTGATGAAATATGAGCATTTTTACTAAATAATGTTTAACTGCACATTTGGAAGCATTACCAAAATGTCTTTTGCATAATTTATTAGTCAAATGTATAGAGCTACTCTTATAAAAAGCCCAAGCAAATATCGTGACAATTCAGAAAGATATCATCGATAGAATGAGTTAAATTTTATTTGCTCTCAAAAATAAGCAAAACAATACAGGGGTTTTCTCCAAATTTTTATTTTTGGAGCAGATATCGTATTTTCCTTATGCTAATATGAAGGCATATTGACCTCGTATTGAGTTCATGTCAGCATAAAAAAAAAAAAGTTGATACTGGTGTCCATCCAAAAATAAAAATTTGGAGAAAATCCCTTATTGTTTTGTTTATTTTTGAGAGCAACTGAAATTCAACTCGTTCTATTGGCGATATCTTTCTGAATTTTCACGATATTTTCTTGGGCTTTTTATAAGAGTAACTCTATACATTTTTGCATTATTTATTAGCCAAGACCTTTCGGTAACGATTGTGTATGCGTAGTTAAACATTATTTAGTAAAAATGCTCATATTTCATCAAATAAGTATGTTTATATTCTGATTGCAGGGTGTTGACTCTACTGTACTTTGTCAACTTTCTTGAAAATAGCATTGCATTGGGTTGAAAACAAAATAACTTATAAAAACATTTCGATATATGTGCTATTCTCATACAAATGAACACAGAAAAATAAAAGAAGCCTCATAATCATATGCTACAGCTACAATGCATTTCAAGCATTATTTTTTACAGGTTGATCCCAAACATTATTTTTTTGGTTCACTTAGTTGCTGGTCCCCTATTTGCTTTCAGGAGAAAACCTTTGCTGAAATGAAGTGTAACATCCTCTTTATACCCCTGAAATTTGAGGAGGTCAGATATTTTTCTAGATATTTGACAACTTCTAAAATCAAGTGTCCAATTACTTTTGGCTAGATAGTGTAAGTACTGTATACTGCAAACTTTGATCTGAAACTAGGTTCGATTTATCAGAGTTTTCGTGAAAACAGAGTTCATCATAGAGCTAATAAAATTGCATAAAAATAATAGCCAGCAAACCAAACTGAGAAAATGAGTTCGAATTAGACGAGGATTCATGGTACACGAGTTCGCCGTAATGAGATTTGACTGTAATTATAGTAAACATTCTTTCTTGTAAATTTATCTTTAAATTTAGCCTTCTCTTTACAGAAATATTCAAATAAGCAGTGAAATAAACAGATTTGTATACAAATTGGAGCATACATAGCATCCGCCACTTCATGCTCTGTTTGGGCACCCTATTTTATCCATCATATCTGTCGTATCCGTCACATTGTGCTATGTGTGGCTTAGCTTAAGTGATTTACGAGGAGGTCTTCACATCTTGATCTGTTGCTAACACTTGCTGTCATCTTCAATTTTGAAATTGCACTTTGTGAACAGTTAGCTTTTGGAAATTGGGTTTTGAGTTGACCCTTTGGAATGCAACTGCACAATGAGATTCCTCTGTTTATTGACAACTTCTTCACTTTCACCATTTTTTAAATAGAACAGTAACAATATGAAGTGAATCGGATTCTCTCCTGAAAAAAATCTGCAGTTAGGGTGGATGTTTGCATCTAATTTGCATAAAAGTACTAAAAGTTTAAAAATGTCTGAAATGATTACATTTTCAGCAGAATACTCCATACTTATGTTAGAGGAAACAGCATATTCCATATTCATGGATAAGCATATTAATACAAAAGTACTTGTTTGATTTATGACTTTTGGAAATTTTTATTCCAGATGTGTATTGTAAATGGAATTAATCGTAAAAAAAATTGTCTTCATGTTTTGTTCATAAGTAGCAGAATAAAAATTTTTTATTTGCGATGCTGCAGTAACAATTTGATTTATTCCTTATTTATATTGTGGGCTTGTACAGGGTGTCCCATTTAACACTGAACATTTCAAAAGGCTGCTGTTTAAAAACGTTCTTTCCATTTTTGTTTTGCTACACCTCCTTTTATCGACATCTGCAGCAGAAAATCAAAAATGGCGACTAACTTAACAAGTGAACGTGTCGAGTTGGTTACTCTGTATCATTGAAGCAGTCAGTCATTAACAGCTGCCCATTGTTTATTCTGATAAAATCATAGGCTTATTAGAGCGAATGAAGGACCTTCTGAGAGTACCATAAGACGGTTGATGAAACTGAGTCAGTCTTCAACAAACCCAAAAAACGAACACCTACTGTTCGAACGCCTGAAATGGTTAGTCATGTTAAAGAATGTTTCATTCACAGCCTGAAAAAGTATGTACGTCGTGCCTCCAATGAAACTGGTGTGTCAAAGACTAGTGTCCATCGAATACCGATGAATGATTTAAAACTCTTATTTATTTATTTATTTATTTATTTATTTATTTATTTATTTATATGGGAGAAGAAAATTCCATTAGCATATAAATACACAAAAAGAAGAATAAAATAAATCGTAAATAAATACAAATACAAACAAAAGAAAATAAAAATATCACAAATCTTAGGAATTGAAATCCAGTTTTCTAAGCTTGTCTTTACTCTCATGAAAAATATCAAACACAGTGAGGTAAGTGTTGGCAAGTCTTTGAGTTCTTTTGAGTGGAGTTCTTCCCTTACAAGATCCAGGTGTTTGAGAAACAGAACAAAGGTAATAAAGGAATTTGTACCATATATGCAGAATTCGTGATTGAGAAGATTGAGGAAGATAAATCTCATTTTTTTTTTATGGATGAAGCTCATTTCCATTTGGATGGTTATGTCAGTAAACAGAACATGAGATTTTGGAGAGTGTTAAACTCCATGAATTAATTAAAAGCCTTTGCATCTTGAGCGTGTGATAGCCTGGTGTGCAATTTCAAATTCTCACATTTCTGGCCCCTACTGGTTTGATGACGCAGTTACTAAGAAAAATTTTAGTGAAATGTTAGACAAGTTTATCACTGATACCCTGGATAAAGGTTATGACTTAGAAGATATATGGTTTTAATATCACTTACTCTTCTAAATTTCTTAATTATGTCCAATTATGTGTACCTAAGCTCAGTTCCTGCAACAATGAAATTTTTTATTTACCTTTACTAAAGAAAACAATTGTTAATAATTTACCCTTCTATAGAATGTTTAAATTATGTAATATTATATCCAATTTGATTGATATCAATGCAATGAATTATAACCATTTCACTCATAGAAAATAGTTATAGAAAATATTTCACTCATTCTGTAATTCTTAACTATTTTTCTTTGATTACAATTTTTTTTTTCATATTAATATTTTCATTTTTTTTATAATCTAGAATTTTATTTTACTCTAATTTCTCTCTTTCAATATAATTGTTCAGCTGTAAGCTGTTACTGGGCACTCAGCCTGTTACGATGGATGCCAGTCCGAGGAGAAAGAAAGAGGGGAGGTACGAGCCAAACCAGCCCAACAATTAGTGACGTGACATCACAAGTGCAGTCGCAACGTAACATTTGGTGCCGTGAACCAGCCGCGAGACTTGTAATGGGAGACAGCTAGGCAAGAATAGGCAGGCGAAGGCAAAAATAGAGCGAGCGCGCTAGCTGTACCAGGGGGAATGGGGACCAAACGATAGTTGATGGTAATGATGTGCTTAGTTAAATTAATAGAGTAGTCTCTAGCTAGTGAATTAAGTGCGGAGCGAGGGTGTTGTTGCGTCACAAAATGCATTGGGACGCCTCAGCATCAACGTTCCGTCACAGTTTAAAAAAAAAAATTCGAATTACTAAATAACGGGAAATTCATTTATTTTTTTTAATTATTTCCAAATTAAGCAGAATTATATGTATATTTTGCTAAATGAATGAGTAAAAATGATTACAACAAATAATAGCAAAATTCAAGGACGAATACAATATAACTTAAAAGCAAAAAATTAAAAGCAAATGGAAAATTAGCACTTTAAATCATTTACAAAATCACTTAAATTACGTGAGTTTGAAAAAAGTTTCGAATGTGTGCTGATTTTGATTGGGTGATTTGTGCCTTGATGGCTTTATTGAGATAGTTGGTAAAACAGGAGCTGTCTTCAAGCGTTCCAAAGCTGTTTGGATGATGGCAGTGACGAATTAGAATAGAGATGGCACTGATGACTTGCTTATTCGTCACGAGTGGCTCAGGATCTTCAAGCACATCATCAGATTTGTCGTCATCCCCTGGTGACTCATCCAATGATACATCTTCAACTTCGGCATCGTTTACTGAGCCGATGGTCTGGCAGTCAAAACAAGGGTCTTCAACGAGTAATTCATCATCCGCTTTAAGATAATCGTTAAATGACACCTGATCCGGAAACAGTCCAGTCATAATTGCTGATGGGGCACTAGGGTTGAGTTTTCCATGTTCACAACTGGCATTTCTTGCAAAACTCGGTCAGTATGAATGTTAGGCAGCGCTTTACAAAAACAGTTGGCAATCGTTTCTTGTTTGACGTTATCCCATGCTGATTTGAAGAGGCAAATGCCTTGATACAAACTGATCTGCCTCAGTTTCTCAGAGTCAGTGTTGTCTTCAGAATTAATTTGGGCCCAGTAAAAGTTCAGCAAGTCACTCTTGTAGAAGGCTTTTGTATTGTTAATCACTCCTTGGTCCAATGGTTGGGAAATAGAGGTGTGTTTGCTGGTTAAAAAAAAACAAAAGAGCTCGATGTTGGGCAGTACAAGATCATGGAGATTGTGGGCACTAAAGTTGTCTAACAAGCAGGATTTTATGATTTTCTGCATATAACGAGTGTGATCGAAGAGAGTGATGTTTTCACTCAAAAAATCATGAAAGTTTTAAATTTGAAAGATGAGATTTTTAGAATTAAGGTAAAATTTTGTTTTGAATTATGAAATATCGGGGATTTTTCGAAATATGAGGAAGAAATGTACAGTAAGTGATAATGAATTACCAGATTTCAGACAATATCTCTTTCGAATTACGAATTAAGCGGGATTTCGAATTAATGGAGGCACGAATTAAAGGGGTTTACTGTATTTGTAATGCTAATGACCAATGTGTTTTCCATTAGATTTGGTGACCTCAAAAACGCGATCCTTCATGGAGAGTATCAAGTTTTGGTAAAGTCATGGATCAAGACCATACCAACTGCTCTCAATTGCAGCTTTTAAGGCATGAACGGTTTCATACTGCTTTCCTGAGGTGTAGGTTAATCTAGTCATGACCCTTCATAGATTCTCTATGGGTTAAGGTCAGGGCTTCTTGCTGGCCAAATCATGGCTTTAATCTGCTTTGACTGTAACCAGTCGCGGGTGGACTTCGATGAGTGTGTTGACGCGTTGTCATGCTGGAATTCCCAATTTTCTTCTGCAAGTTGAACGGCAAATGGCAGGAGATGCTCTTGCAATGTTTCCTGGTAGTTTTCAGATTTTTGTCATCCAGAGAGAAAGGCCAACATTGTCGTTCCGTTGAATGCAAAAGCACCCCATGTCATGAGTGATCCACCTCCCTGTTGTCGTTCAAAACGGGTTCGGGGTTCTTTTCGCAAATCATGCCAATAATATGCCCAGCCATCAGGGCCGTCAAGGTTCCACTTATTGACGTAGAATTCGTCTTACGTTTTGAGACTAGGATGCCACGCTTAAATAGTGAATGTCATGAAAAGTGTTGATCATGAAAACTTTAATAACATGAAAACTAATAAAGATAGAAGAATGATCGATATCGCATTCGATAAGAGTATAGAACAAAGCATGTTTTAAACCATCACTGATTTCGTGCTGCCCTCATTGGCTGACGCAATCGCAGTGCAAATTTGAGTCAGAAAGCCTGCTCTATGGCTGATATTAAAATAGTCTAGCTCTGGCTTCATTTGTGCTAACACGACATTTGAGATGTCATTTGTTTTATCTTTCTGCACTTTATAAAATGGCTTAAATTTCAACATCAATATTTAATAGTGTCTAAGATATTGGCCTTCGAATTGTGGAAATTTCGCAAAAATTACAGAATTTCCAAATTTATGCCTAATAAACACGAGAAAAATTATAGATACAGTCACAGGAATATAGATCGAAAGATGGCGAATCCAGGAAGACCCGGATGTCCGATGTTGAGTGTCACTGGCCTCAACAGGAACGCCTCAAAGTTGAGGCATCGCGCCGCCAAGATGAACTATAGCTTGATACGAATGCGCCAATAACTGAAAGTTCGACGCAAGTAACATATCTGATTACATAAACGTTTCTACATGTAGTGATAGAATTCAACCAGTGGAAGTCCATAACGAGCCATAACCGTCAACATTAACAGCATCTCCATCAAATATGATTTAAGTAAAGAGCGACATATATGCGAAAATTTTGAAGACTGAATTCATATTTCGTTTTATATTCATTAACAATGAATTTGGATATTCATGTAATGTTTATAATAGATTTTAGTTTGAGAAGGACATAAAGCACCCACATAACAGTAGTGTGATATGTTTGCTCTATCAGTTTCATCAGTCCAATGTCAATGATTTCATGCTGTGCATTCATTGTAGAACAAATTTAAAACTATTAGACACGCTGAGGTTTTAGCAATTTCGATGAGAATAATACTACTGAGTGAGATTAATTGACAAAATCAACGGCGACTAATCTTTCGTGCTCTATAGGATTAAACTGGAAGCTTTTCATTTACATTGAATTTATTATTCATTGAATGAAAAATATGTTAAACAAAGCAAATCAGATGATCTATAATCTCCCTCTCCATGAATTATTACTCAGCTTGTAATATAACTGGAGCAGATGTGTGCCTAAGAAGCCGGATGTAGTATCTTCTGCGTCAACCATTTGATGAGCCACATTTGTAGACTAGTCGCCAACATTTCGACCGTTTTGCCAGAACAGATACGCAAAGCTAAGAAGAGACGTGCAGTGATGGACAAAGAAGATTTAGATGAAAATTCAACAGGCTAAATCTATTAATCAAAAATATGATGAGAGACCGGCAGAATTAGATAGCATAAGTTTAGCTCATTTTATTGCATGTAAAACACGGGTAATGAATATAAGACATATCAAGAGAAAAGATGTTGATGATACAGATGGCCATGAAGCCACTGAACAATAAAATACTGATAAGAAAACGATGGAGTCTATGACATTTTTAGTTCAAACATCAATACATATAGACGCAGAAATGTGGGCACAGAGTGATTAGATACAGTCATTATAGCATCGATGAGACAATCAATTACTAGCCTGAAATGGATGCGTTGTTCTATCCACGTCGCAATGAAGTTGTAGATGTATTAGATGTACACAAATTCATCCAATTGTACGATGTGAACATTTTAGCCAAAAGGAAAGAATGTGAAAGCAACAGATATAGATGCATTGATGGAAGAACTTAGAGAACTGTGCAAGAAAGACGACGACATTGCAAACAACTTGCAAAGAGAACAAAATGAAAGATGAGTACATGCGAAGTGTTGTTGGCGAGGCGGGTTATGAGAACAATGATAAATTCGAATATGAGGCCGGCAAGGCTATCACACTTGTAAGAAAGTGTAGCAATGTGATGTCCAAACATCTGCAGAGTAATGTGACAGAGAGAGTTGATCTTAAAATTTATACGCAGAATATGTATACATGATAGCGAATGCATCCATGTGTACTTGCCCGTACTGCTGGCATTGGCAAAATATTTACGATAGAAATTAATCATGGACATTAAACCTCATCATTGCCAATTCCTTTCTGTGAAATGTGTAATAATTAATAAGATAAGCATGGTCAGTTCAGACAAGTGATGCCCAATATCATAGATAATTCATTACTCTTGTCACGAGTGATGTGCCAGAGTAATGAAATATTCTCAATTAGACTGACCAAGATCGGCAATGGTGAAAGATTGCATTCTTCGGGAGAAAGCAGTTGATTAAGAGAAGATTTAAAAGTAAGCAATGGTGCATGGAAAATTTGCCCAATGTAGTTAGGCTGTTTCATCGCAACAACAGCTTTGATGCTCCCAACAAGAATGCCATCATGTGTAATAAGTTGTTTTGCCTGTAATAAAATTAATGGTTATGGCTGCAGAAGTGAATTAGATCGAAGTGAAGATGGGTATTCTTGAATTAGGAGGTTTCAATATCGATGTGGACTATGGATTTGTAAACAGGGCGATCGGTGTACTCACAAGAGACCGTAAAAAAGGAAGTTAATTTTGTATGAAACAATGACGAGGTCCTTGGATAAGTGCGTGACAAATATCAGCGGCAGACATAAAGGATTTTCCCAGTTATAGTCGTTTATTGTTCCCATTATAAGTCTATTGAGAAAATCTGAAAATGTTCGAAATCATTTTTCTAATGTTGTTTATTGACCCTGTACAACATGTGAAAGAGATAAGGTAGAATGTTATGGTTGTGAGTTCGAAAAGAAAGAAACGAGTGAACAACATCTACAACATCAGCAAAAACAATGCATCTGTCGTTTATGGTTATAGTTGCCAAATGAAGAAATGGGCACGAATCAAATGTAAGCCACCTTTGATTTCCAAGTTCAAAGACAACAAAAATGATGCTTTGAAATGGACAGCGAACATCAGTTTAGGTGGCATGTTCAAATGTAAACGTGAACTGTTCCCATTAGTGCCAACCACTGAGATCACGGCACTTAAATCCCAAGATGCTACATTTGATCTTATCTTCTGTGATTATGACATGTCAGAATAAAATAAACTGTTAATGTTTGGATTGGATAGAATAACCAGTATAGATGGATTATATTTAACTAACTCAAAAGACTACTTTGGTATCTCACTCCAGAGTCAAGCACCTTCGATAAAAAAGTTCAGAGATGAATACAAGAGATTGGAATCGCACATGCTGCTAACATTCACCAAAGGCGTAAAAAATTTCATATTAAAAATAAAAAAAAACGATACTGTTAGCTACAACAATAATGATGATTCCATTGAACAACAGAATATTTTAAATGTTATAGTTACCAATCTCAATGCACAGTATTTAATAGCGCATGCACAGTACTTATTACTTGGCAATAAGTGAGACTTGGATGAATGTAGGTGAACATGTACATATAGTTTTAATTAGAATTGGGGACACAAATGAATCGGTCTGGTTTTATTAGATCTGATGCACTCACTAAACATGGTGTAATAAGTTATAGGAAAGCAGGCGGTGTTGCGATCTTCAGAAATATTAACTCTAAGCGAATGCGAACATACACTGATAGACTTGTCAAACTATAGATGAGCGATTGATGCTGGTATCAGTAATATTTGTATGGTTAAAGTGTGGTGAGATATATACTAGGCATTGTTTAAAGTCATCCTAATGTTCCATATATGTGAGGTGGATACTGATGTGTATATTATGTAGATGCTATATTAAAGTTACAGCTCTTGGCATTGTGAAGAAACATATCAATTTAGATTACATGCCCATCGAATCACCTCCTACACTGAGTGGCAGTATTACAGATTTGATATTGATTCTAATCTGTTGACATTTGTATCATATTTTTCTTATCACAGACTACTGATTTGTAAGTTGTGAATGTCTTATTATTAAGGTTCGGTTAAAAATAACGAGTCTGGTTAAAAAATTATGATATATTGCAAGTATATTGAACATTTTATGTCAGAAATTAAAATTTCTAAATTGTATTGTACAAATGATTTCTTATTCGCCATGTAGCCACAAGACGTATTCTACTACTTAATTGGCGGCTGTGTCCCAACACAGCCCAGTACAATTTTTTTTCATCACTGAAGATGACAGAAAGCCATTCATCCTTCCAAGACATGTGGTCTTTTGCCCATGCAAGTCTTGCAATGCGATGTTGCGGCTTGAGTGGTGGTTGTCTCTGAATGCTTTCATATTTCAGGTGTCGCTCGTTGGACAGTCTTCTGTGCACAGTGCTCTTGGAAATTTGAAGGCCTGCTTGTCGAGTTATGGCTCTCACCGACAGTTCACTTGATGCAGCCATTCAGATCAGACGTCTGTCATCTCGAAGTCAAAATAACATAAATACTGAACCCATCATGGAAGATTTCTTGTGCATAAATACAATGGGAGGAGCATTACTGGCTTTACAATTAAGCAAACTAAATACACAACACTGAAGTCAATGATCAATAATAATGTCATTAGAATCCCCATGGCGGTCAGAAGTCTTAGATGCGGATCAGACCGGACACGTTCACGTAGCACGGATCGGCAGTGGGTAATGCAAGGGTAAAACGGGTACTTACTGTTAGAAGATCTGGTAGACTCAGCTACGATGGCTACCGGACATCGTTTCTGGAGGAATCCTAACTGAATTGGAATCAGAATGAATTTCCCTCCACAGCACCTGCTATATATTCACCTCCTGGATTACCCAGCATTCCCCTCGTGTCATCTCGTTCCTGATTGGCTGCGCTCTGGTTCGCTCCACTCGCCGTCTGGTGGTTGTTGCCAGAAACTCCCACAACTCTGCTGCAGCTCCAAGTGGACGTGTAGGGTCTCATAGCCACGTGCAGGGGCGCCGACATTAGGACCATGTGGGAGGGGGCGGACAAACAAGTCTCAATTTTTTGCGATTGACGAATGTCACAGTTTGCTTCGTGGCATTTTGGATGCAAGTTCAGAATTTGTGATATGCAAATGAAAAGGTTTCATTTCAGTCTTGGGTATGCCCCATATGGAGTCAGAAGGGAGAGGAGGATGTTCATCCACCTCCTCCTTCTAACATCATATACTCTTCCTATACTTTTGGGACAGCAGTTTGTTTTTTTTTCAAATTCCATAAACAATGGTTTGTTCTATCCTCATCTACTTTGTTTATACTATTTTTTTATAAGGATGTTTTGTTTACCAGATTTATTTCTGTTCGTTTCATTTGTTTTTCTTTGAGATATTAAAGAATAACTGTATTTCCTATACTTTTGGGATGCACCTTAGTCAGCCATTAAAGTTTCCCTGTGGCTGGTATCAGAAATTCATTTGGAGAGACTTTCTAGCTATGCATCAGGAGACGAAAATTTCACAGAAACTTCCTAGTGACCTGGAAGATAAGGTACTAAATTTTCAAAAGTTTTTGATAAATTTGTGGAAGGAACACGCTTTTGACTTGGGACATATCAGAAACACGGCGTGCTACTCTTGGAATTCTATACCTCAAAATATGGTGAAGAGGAGCTATTTATAAACAGGTATCAGTAACAGAATGGATGGTACTGAGGATCATCTTTTGTGGGATGATAAAGTTGATGCAGGTGTCAGCTCGTGTCCGCGCTTCCTGCCTCCTAAATGTCATCGCTGTTTCTGCTATCTGGTTCTCCAGATAGCCGAAAATCCGTCGCTGCTGTTTTTCTCACGATGTTTCCTGCTCCGTCAAGTTTGATGAATCCACCCTTGTGTGGCTCTGTAATTTAGTTACTGTCTCATTTCATACTCAAGCCTGTTGACTGACTTGAGTTTGCCACATGTACTTTTGCTTATTCAGCTCTCAGAGTTCTCAAGCACTGTCTTCGCTCTGATGACTGTGGTGATCATCGTGATAATGGGGATTGCTTTGTGATGATCAAGTTATGTCATGATGAGTATAAATGTTTAATCATGATGATCCCTTTTCATATCCATCATGAGTGTGTCTGAGAATCAGTGAGTAGTTTAGAGTGTTCGATTCAGATGTCCTGTTTCACTTGTCTCCCATCTTTTTCTAAACATTTAGTGTTGAGATCCCCTTCCGTCTGCTTACT
>JAHWFO010039501.1:0-34296 GCA_023313115.1 Rhysida immarginata | reverse complement strand
ATTATTTGGCCACTTGGTTAATTGCTATCAAAAAAGACTCATTTCTAAGCTAAAAATATTTTTTGGTTTAGAATAGCATAAGTATTTTAAATCAGCAATCGTTTTTAACATTTATGTGTACCATAGCTAAGTATTTATATTCTGTTGAAATATGCCAAGAATAATGCATTTTCCTGGAATTTTTTATAGGGTGGTTGGACCGTTAACAAACATGAAAGAATTTTCTGATCTTTTCGACTGTCCTTTGTCCGATGACAACAACCGAAAAACTAGATGTAAAATTTTTTGATTGTTTTATGTCCGTAACGTAATATCGACCTGATTTAACTATGTTTAGTTTAAATTATGTATTACAATAAAGTCTTAAGCATTAGTATTAACTATTAACGATAATCTCATTGCATACTGTTAATGTAAATATCTTGCAGATACATATTTTTCTCATTAAATACTTAGTATTTCATATTAATGTAAGCAAAATCAATAAATAAAATTCCTCAGTGAAATTAATTTGGCTCTTTTTTTTTTTTCTACAATAAACTGTTCTGTAAAAAAGTTCAAAGAAGGAAGAGGAAATTCAACTACACTATTTGTGTTTTTATTTTTACTGATTACTATTAACCAGATGGTTATAATTTACGAGAGAGGATCGAAATGTTCAATAGAATTTCGATTTAAATTAAAAATAAATTAAAAATTATGCTTGCTTTAAAGCTAAAAGCGGTAAATGTAGCCACCATATACGAATGTGAGTTGCACGTACTGGCTGTGTCATTCGGCCAGATCAGTTGTCAACAAAAGAACCTATTGATCTATCTATTTTAATTATGCAGGGTAATTCAAATTTCAGCGAACAAACTTTCAGGGGAGGTAGTATGGGTGATTCTAAGCAAAAAAGTTCACATGACCATGGGTCCGATTTTGAATGCTAACTGAGATATGAACATAATAAAAATACCGCCACCAAGATCAACAAGTTAATAACTCAAGTTTTGTAACGCCTGGGATAATGAATTTTGGATGAACTAAGAGCTACATAAAACTGTGTATATCGTTAAAATTTGATTGTATTCCAACATTTGTTTCTGAGTTACGCAGTCAAAATCCTAACAGTGTTCACATGTGAGTACTAACCAGCACGTGTTACGATGATGAGTGCGTAACTCGGAAAATGAGTAAATTACTAAATTACTAAATTAATGCGAGTACTAACCAGCACAATAAGTAAATTACAGAAATCGTGTTCATATGTAAATGAGTTTTTATCCCTATAAAACACTAAGTCAAATGGGGTATATATACGGGTGTACTTTCTGGATGGTACGGATTTTCCCTGGTACGGACAGGATCCGGTCCCGTCAAGTCCGTAAATCGAGGTTCTACTGTTGCTCAGGCTGTTAATTTGAAGAAAATTTGCTGTATTCAAATTTGAATATAGTAAGAACACATGAAAAATCCTTCGAAATTATACAGTAGAAATTCACTTTAGAAAAACGAAAGAATTTTTTTAAAATGCTCGTACTAGAATTTTGTGTACAGTTGGTTTGGCCAGGAAAATTTGACATTGCATCATTAATGTTTTAGAATATCAAGGAAAGGCTATGAGTATTGAATTACACTGTACAACATGAAAAATGTCCTTTAGATGAAAATATGTTGTATGTTTTTGGCTGAAAATAGCGAATCTGTAAGTATTATTTTTTGTTTTCCACGCACCATTTTCCAAAAAATCCACATTTTAGCTTTATACCTATCTGGATTGTAGCACATATAGAAGCCCTATGTGACCAGTTCCTCATTCTGAAGATCTTCCTATACATACTGTTGATTCAGAGGAAGACACCTCCGATGACCCAAACCATCAAGATCCTGACTTTTAACCATTCTACATCTATGGCATGTTCACATCATGAAATCACACAGGCAGAGATTAACGATTGACTGGAAGAGTATGCTAGCTGAATATTGCTTGTCTGTTATCAAGGAAACGGCAAAAAAAAAATCATTTTAGTGGTTGTGATTTCTATAATCAAGCCTGTTACATTTCTCTGAGATGTGAGTCTCCTACAAAAACGGTGGAAGCAAGCATATATGAATCAAGCACCTTTTGTTTATACAAAATCACAGTTTTATCTAATGGACAGAAAAAAGTTCAAATTTGTACTGCGACTTTTGACTCACTCTGTAGATTTCATAGATGATTCTGGAATTTAAGAACTCTGTTTACAGCGCCATGAAAATCCCTCTTCAACATGTAACCGTTTCAATAGAGTTGTATTCAATCAATGAGCGTGGAATCATGTCCTGAAGGTGGTTGTTTATATTTACAGTATCAGTTTTAGCAGCAAAGATTGCCCTCTCACACTTTATACACTGCTGGCAAAAAAAATCCAAAACCTAGAAGGAATGAGTCGATTTACTAGAAATTTCGCAGACATGTAGCATTGGTGGCATACAAGAAATGGTTCAAATTGCAAGACAATACGTCCAGAAGAAAGGTGTACTGGGTAGCTCATGTGCCCCAATAAACCATATTAGTAGCTAGTATTACCGCCGCGAGCTTGAATGCAGGCCTCGACTCTTGCATGCGTACGGTCATAAAGATGCTGGATGTCGTCTTGGGGTAGGTTGTTCAATCCTCCTGAACATGCTGGCGCAATTGTGGAATTGTTGCAGCTGGCATGCAGTGACAGTGAACGTTACATACCGGCATGTCCCACTCAATTAACGACCCAGTCTAGAGATCGTACTGGCCAGGATAGTAGTGCCACATGCTGTAAGGCCTGCACGCTTATATGGGCTGAGTGTGTGGACGGGCGTTATCCTGCTGGAAAAACATGTTACTCTCCTGTTGCAAGAAAGGCAAAGAGCAAGTTCCACTATCTTCTGGACGTATCGAATGCTGTTCAGTGTCCATCTATAAACACTAAGGGTGATCACGAATTGTAACTGGTCGCACCCCACACAATTACACCTGGAGTTGGATTTATGTGTCAAAGACGGATGCACTGTAGAAGATGGCGCTGTTATCTTCGCTGCACACGTACACGTCCATCACTGGTGTACAAGCAGAATTTGCTCTCATCACTGAAGACCACATACCTCTAGTCTGCTCTCCAGTCGGCACTTTCGCGGCACCACTGCAACCGCGCAGCACGCTGTTCTTGCAGAAGTGGTAGTCTGGCTAGAGGGATACGTGCCCGCAGTCCTGCAGCTAGCAAACGGTTGCCAATGGGACGTCTTGACAAAGCTGATGCCACTCTGGCTCTTATCTCTGCTGTGGACGCTGTTCGGTTGCTCAAAGCTTGTTGTGCGATTCGACGGTCTTGGCACGGATCAGTACTGCGTGAGCGTCCAGAACCAGGTCTACGTGAGTGCGTTCCTTCCGAAACCATCGAGCCACCATGGAAATATTACGACCGTTCTGCGTTGCGATACGCTGTTGATACCATCCAGCCTCTCGAAGTCCCACAATCCGACCTCCGTGATTTGTTGCGCAGGAGCACGGCGGCGTGTGCGAGGCATTGCAGTTGTTGTCACCATACTTACAGTCAACTGTTCCAGTAAATGCAGATGCCCAACTGACGATTTCATGCAAATCTGGTCGGAACCAGTCTTCTCCAGGAGCCACTCTGTACACCGTTCTTCTGGACGTATTGTCTTGCAATTTGAATCATTTCTTCATAACTTCTCTACTACATTAGAAACACCATATGAAACATAATTTTTCTCAAGTTACAGGGAAAGTACCTTCACTTTCTCAACAAAAGCTTGAGCAGCTGCACGCTTTATAAGTTGTATTCTCTTATTTGTTTAAGAATATTTTCTTATATCTCTCCAAAGATTTAAATAAAAAAAGAAATAATAGTATTCTTTTTATTTAATACTTTTTATAATTATCCCTTTAAAACGTGAATCTTTTTAGTCAAGCATTATAGCTGAAGAAAAAGCACTAACCATCATTATTTTTCAGTGTCGGGGCCTAGAGAGAGGGTGTTGCTACGGCAAGGGTTAATTTCATTAATCTTTGTTGACGCAACGTATAAACACGACCAACTGATTATTGATCCAAACACGACCGGCTGATTGTTCGTACATGCAAACAAACAAACTTAAATCAAGTCTATTTCATATAAGGTGCATCACATAAGTATAGGACCATCCATATTTTCCCTTGTCTGCAGGAAACAAAATAAAATACAGTGACAATGTTTTAATAATTTTATTTTGTTTCTTGCAGACAAGGGAAAATATGGGTGGTCTTATACTTTTGTGACGCACCTTAGGGCGCGTTTGTTTATTCGTACGAAGCGCACGCGAGTCCAACGTAAAAGACAGGCCTCGAAGCGGAAAAGTCACCTGACCATCTGGGTCCGAACAACACCTCCTAGAGAGAAGGCCTACGGACAAAAGGTGTATACATTGTTACATCACCATCAAGCGGCTATTGTTAATAATATTTCTACCAATAATAAGCCCTAATTTGGCCGCTTGATGATGATGTAACAATGTATACAATTTTGTTCACAGGCCTTCTCTCTAGAAGGTGTTGCCCGGAGGCCGGTCTTTCTCGTTGGCTTCGTGGGCATGATAACGTCAGTAGTGGCTCCCTCCCATAGCCAAGGAGAAAGATAGGCCTCGGCGAATACCTCTTAAAGAGAAGGCCTGCGGACAAAAGGTGTATACAGTATATTGTTACATCATCATCAAGCGGCAAATTTAGCGCTTATTATTGGTAGAAATACGATTAACAATAGCCGCTTGATAATAATGTATACACCTTTTGTCCGCAGGTCTTCTCTAGGAGTTGTTGCCTCCCGGCGCGGAAAAGTCACCTGATTATAGTATTCCACCCAACAATCCAACCTTTATTATTTCCAACAAACGAATTAATAGTGATTGTTAAAATCTAAGATGGAAACAATGAAGATTACATTGTTACTCGGACTAGCACGGTCAGGTGACTTTTCCAAGCCGGGGCAACGCCTCCTATAAAGAAACCCTCCGCACTGAAACGTCATACATTGTTACATCATCATACTTCGTCCTTTGTAACCGCATTTTTACCAATAATAAGCTCAAAATTTGGTCGACTTATGATGATATAAAAATGTATGACGTTTCAGTGCTGAGGCTTTCTTTATAGGAGGCGTTGTTTTCAAGCTGGCGCATACGTTGTTTAACTATCAACATGGCCGCCTCTATCTTTCCAAAGTGCACGATCATAGCCTACCATAATTGGTTAGCCTTCCATTGTTGTAGGCTTGGCACGATACAAACGAAAATTTAGCTTAAATTGATCGAAGATTTGATTCAAGGCAATTTTTTCAGCATAATTATTAATTTTTATATGCTCAATCTCAGTTCCATCTTTACGCATGAGGCCACCCTAGTCTCTATGATAATAAATTAAAATTACAATTATGATCAGAACTTTGTTTTTATAAAAATAATAAAAAATAAAAAATATGTTATTGTTTATTCCTGTTAATAAAAAATAACTTAATGTTAAAGGTTCCCCATAACCTAAAGTGGCATGGGCACTGCTCATGCTTTTCTGATGCCTCCGGAGGTTGCGAAGAGGGGGGAAAAATATCTTGAATCGTTCACAAGTAGTGTTGCCAATTTAGCAGGGATGTGTCCAATTTAAAAGCTCATTTCAATATTTTGTGCATTATACATTAATTTACGAAGTAGTATAATATGTTTATTTATTAATGAATGATTCTATACTCATTTATAAATGGAGAAGATAAAATAATAAATAAAAAGAATAAATAATAACAAGTTCACCAATGAATAATGATGAGAGTTTTTGAAGAGAATTGAAGACTTTTAAATGAATGGTAGATGGTTGATGTGCATTGTTTAATTTTTATTAAAAATGTCCAACAAAAGACAAGCGCATGGAAAAAAGGCTAAATTGGCAATACTGCACGCAAATGATTATAACGATCAAAGTCTTCGATTGTTACGTCGTTGTGTTGACTCTGAGCCATGACGCTAGTACTCTGATCACGTGAACACATTGACTCGGAGCATGACTCCGAACGAATAAGTGAACGCACCCTAGGTGGTATTGGCCAGAGGCCTGTCTTTCTCATTGGCTATGTTTCCCCCCCCCGTAGCCATCAAGAAAGACAGGCCTCGTCCAACGCATCCCATAAAGAAAGTCTCTGCACTAATAAATAACAATATCAAGCCCTAAATTTGGTCGACTTATGATGATGTAACAATGTATGACGTTTCAGTGCACAGGCTTTCTTTATAGGAGGCGTCTCGCCGCGGAAAAGTCACCTGATCATAGTAGTCCGGCCAACAATCCAACCTTCATTGCTTCCAACAAATAAAAAATATATTGATTGTTAAAATCCAAGATAGAAACAATGAAGATTACATTGTTACTGGGACTAGCATGGTCAGGTGACTTTTATGTTTAAGTTTAAAATTTATGTTGACCATTAGAATTGACAATTTGTATTTTCTTTTATGCTTTTTAATACGCCTTCAAAAATGACATTACGACTTCATATGTGGAACTGTCTTGATCTCTTTCGGAAAGAGAAAAAGGGAAGAACCACTTTTCTTCAACTAGAAAACCGTTTCGAACGTTCACCGCCATTTTGGAAGATTATTGCTGGTGACTAGTATGTCACATATAGCATTTCTTGTGAGTAGAATAGGACTCGATTAGGGTGAATATATAATGAGGTATATATATAAAATTGACCAATCAGCGTGCAGTATTCATGTCACGTGACCCCCCCTCCAATGATAATCTGACGTCGCGGGCAGCCATTTTCTGATCACGTGATGGGTTTTTCTTCACAGCTGATTTGAATTTTTATAATTTTTTTCATTTTAATCTATTAATCTTCATTTTTACCTTTCAGTTTTCTGATTTTCGGATGTTGCCATTTCGGGTGTGGTCTTTGTTTGTGGTGGTGGTGTTGGTCCTTGTTTTGGGTGTTGGTCCTTGTTTTGGTTGGTGGTTCTTTTTTTTGGGTGTTGGTTCTTGTTTTGGCTCTCTTTACCAATTTGCATAGCCTTGCCACAACGAGGTTAATTAATGCGTTGTTTGATTCCCCACTCTCTCTCTCTTTTTCCCTCCTCATACATAACAAATACATGTTGGCAAACAGACTACGGGAAGGTGGTTTAAGAGCCAGAAGGCAGAATCGTGTACCTCATCTCGCGCGGACACCGAGAATCCCGACGTCCGTTTGCCCAACAACACATCCACTGGCAGCTGCGTCAGTCGAGTCCAGATTTCGAGTAACTCGTTAGGATGGACGTCAGCATGTGTGGAGCCGTTCTGGAGAACGCTTTGCAGAAGCAACAATGCAACAGATAGACATAATGGGATGTGGTTCAGTCATCGTTTGGGGGGGGAGGGGAATCTCTGTCGACACCCGTACTGATCTCGTTGTTGTCCCAGGACGTCTCAATGCTGAAGTCTACATCAGGGACATTCTGGAAGATCACGTAGTGCCTGCTGCTTGTGGTGTGGGCCCTGATGTAGACTTATGCTTGTTCTTACGCAGGATAATGCTTGTCCGCATATGGCACGTGCCACTCAGGAATTTATCCAAGAACGAAACATTCCAACATTGGAGTGGCCAGCAATGGGTCTGAACATTATTCCGATCGAGCATGTGTGGGGCATGCTTGAAAGACGCATAAGGCAACGTCCAATAAGTCCACAATCACTGCGCGACCTTTCGCAGGTCTTCATTGAAGAAGGGGAGAACATTCCTCAAGGAGACATCAGTCGAATTGTGCGGAGCATGCATCGCAGATGTGCAGAGGTCCTTCGAGGTCGTTGAGGGAATACACCTTACTAGAGAACACTTCACCAGGGGTTACGTCTGTTATTTGTTTTTTCGAAAGATGCTTGGAAAACTAAGCCATACAATTGTTTATTTGTTGAATAAATTGAGACCGCTTCATGTGTACGGATATTTTCATTCATTTAAATACCATAGGCGTTCTATATTGTGTTCCCCTAATTATTTTGAGCAGTGTACTTTAAGGCGTTACTATTTACCTTTTCTCTTCCTCTTTTGCAGATTTTTTATGATGGCAGCTATCTCTCCATCCTCGATTTTGATCTGCGTTGAATGCTGCGGGACTTCATCAAAATTGATAAGACCATCTTCCACAGTCTGGGACATGAGTTGACTCTGGGGATTATTGTTAACAGGTTTTAGAGAGTGCATTTCTAGAGAATCTGTAATTATTTGAGCTTTATCCTGACCAGTTGGCACGTAATTACCATGAGGGGTGCGAAATGGAGGAAGCATACAATTCTTTTTCTGTAATGCCCTAGCCATGCTCCAAAGGAAATTGTCGCGAGACATCGAACGAATAAACGAATGCACCTGAGTGGACTTTTTCATTGACTTAATAAAATGTCGGCTTTCACCATATTGATGCACCATCCGTTCTCTCTTAACTACGTCGACTTTGCAGTCATGGACTTCGCACGAGTGACGTAACAGTTAGCTCTATAGCACTATATTATACTGAGCAGACTCGACCGCCATTACGGAGCCCACTTGTAATAGTAATGCATGCTATAAGAGCGAGGATTTTTATCTTACTGATTAAACTCTTTGCGAAAATGGCTAAAATCGGAAGAAATGGAAAGAGCAGTGTCAGATTAGTATATGCATGTGCGATGGAAGGCTATTATTACCAACATTTCGAAGAAATTTTAATATTCATATGTCAAAAGAGCATAATGTTGCCTCATCTCGTCAAGAGAGGGCGATATAAATGAAGCTAGAAACATGTGCAATACCCAACGAGATTAATATTATTAGAGTGGAAATAACGACGCCATGTTTGAAGCTAATTGATAGTTCAGGTAAAAACTTGAAATATGAGAATAAGAAAATAAACATTCGGTTTATTACAATCATATTTATCATGATGCTGCATGCAGGAAATAAACTTAGTCTAAACTTGGCTTATATTATTAATATGAGCAACTTAACTAGCGTCAGCCATGACAGTTGAGGTTAAATAGCAGCAGTTGAGGTCGACGCATGCAAGTTATCTCGGCTTCATACTGGTAGCGCTGATGATCAGTTATTTTCCACTCTAATAATATTAATCTCGTTGGTAATACCGTGTAATCTCCTTGTGAGTCGCAAGGGAAATACAGAACGCGAATCGCTAGACCATTTAATATTATGTTGCATATAATATCAGTTAAGTATGTAATGATATTTATATGCTTACGATGTTACGTTGTATTTGTATTAATGAACGGGGCCCACGCGCAGTTTGCGCGGTAATTAGTTTTATCAAATTCAATTCATTCAAATTGTTTCGATTGATGATAAAAATTGTTGCTCAGACAACAATGGTCAGGTGACTTCTCAGTTCCGGCGTGTCCTTTAAGTGAGTGCCAACAACGCTTAAACGTGCAACAACAATGCAAAATTCCTGCAACAATGTTACCGTGACGAATTCACATGTTCTCCTTTATTTATTTATGGTTGGATTACGGATCAATAGATGCATTTGTAACGACTTTGTTAAAATGACTGATGTCTCGAATAAAGGATTGTTTGGTTTGGTTTGTTTGGTATTAACGTCCTTTTCAACTGCTATGGTCATCTCAGGACGGCGTTATAGGGGCCGCAAATTTTGCCTCGCAGCCGGCAAACGACTACACGGGACCAACGGCTTTACTTCCCTTCCGAAGGAAGTGCGTGATCTCAGGACTTCCCCCTGAAAAATCCTCGTCGTCCTCGGCCGGGGTCAAACCCGCGTACTCGGGCATCAGAGGCGATTACGCAACACACTGAGCCATCGAGGCCGATGAATAAAGGATTGTAATAAATAATTCTGGACCACGAAATTTCTTTATGTAACCAATCTTTCACTAACTGGGTGTAAATATGACCACTAAAAATTTGCTAAATAAACGTTTACAGGTTTTATTTAAGATATTTTTTTCATTAACCAGATACTTTGTCTTTAATCTTTCCTCGCTGTATGATAGTATCGATAGTAGTTTCAGTTCTAACTATCGTTTAATCTATTTGTTACGGTTAAATTAAGATAACTGTCAGAAATGACGTGAAGTATGGAGGTAGAATAGATGTAGCACAAAATTTTTAAATTAATAAAATTTTATTGTATAAAATTCGGAAAACTATTCAGTATAACAATTTTCTTTGTTAAATTGAAATAATAAAGTTAATAAACAAAGCCGATATAATTTGACCTGGCTTAATAATGTAACACATATTACGCAGTGGAAAGTCTATATGAATAAAGAACACCTCTTCCGCAATCGCCGGAAACTTGCTAGTATCAAAAGATGATCTGAAGACTGTACAACCTTCTCTCCTGTGGAAATGCCAGCGTAAAACTTCTGCTCTTTTGTTGAAAGCAGGTTACTAGATATATTCCTCTTCTTTCAGGAGTAGGGGATTAACTTCGTAAGTATAAGCGGCACCAAAAAGGAAAATAAAGAAAAGATCCTATTAATGATAGCCTTAAAGGCATTTATCCTTAATCCAACAGGAATACAATTATGCAATTAATTAATTGGGATATAACTAAATAAATAATTAGTAAACATCAATACGCAATAAAATTTCCTTCATTAATTATAACCAATAAAAAAATGAATATCCAATGATGGAATGTAGCCAATGTAAATCTATACGAAATAAAACGTGAAGCGACAGAAAGAAACAAATAATTACAAGCTCTCAATAAGCAATAGCTTGTACAAATATTTTTATACGCGTCAACTTAGCAGCGTTAAATTCCATGATACATACAATAATGCAATCTTTCTTTCCTTTACAACACGTTTTTCCAATAACCAATTCTTATCTCGAAATAACCATTTATGGCACTGGGGATATGTCCCCTGATATTAATCCTTCTTATTAGTATCTCCGAACACGTAAAGTTAGTTTTTATCACAGCTTCAATGAACGCATTCAATTCGCACAATGTAACCCATTGACATAATGGAGGGGAGAGAGGCAATTCTATTAGCGGTACATTCTTTTGATTAATTACAGTTACCGTTTCTTGACTGCAAATGTTTACTTTTAATTGTAAAGGTCCTTTTTGTGAACTCGTTAATACTTTAGGAGAACTATACGAAATAAAATCGTTACTGACCTGAAGCTCGTCACGGAAATATTCAAACACATGCGTTAACCCGAGGTTTTCGTTTTCCACAATTCTTTTCGAATAGACCTCTGACTTGTCCTTCTCTCGAGTCGTCTTTTCCTCCATAAATTTATGCCTTCATGCTGAAGTACTGGCATTCGTTCGCAGTACACCTTCTTTAGCCTTTTTCAACCCTGTTCTCTCAAGTTCAACTCTCCTTCCCCTCTCGTTCCATTATCTTAACAGTCTCTGATTAGTGATGAGCGTGAGTTCACTACCTGCGACTTTTTCACTGATAGTGATTTTTCACAGGTAATCACTGCTACTCTCGAACATTCGAAACCGTTACCAGTGATTTTCACAAACGCTACTCTCGAACCTGTCATCGTTACCAGTAGTGATTTTACGTGTGATTTTCACTGTTTCACGGTCAATCGAGAAAACTGACGCATGCGTTAACGATTACAACTCTTTTAACCAATCAGAATGCACAGGAAAGAGAGCATTCGCTCTTTCCGTGATGTTTTCTAGCGATCGTTGATTAATTGACCAAGCACTTCGTACTAGTGCTTGTTTCTATGTCGTTTATCGATAATATTTCGTACATAAAGTTTCGTTTCATAAAAACATAAGGAAGAGCATGTAGGCCTAAAGGCTCATGATATATTTATTTTATTTGTATCTGCAATTGATAAACAATAGATGTGATATCTAATTCTAGTGACATCTTCACGGAATATCGCGATTTCTTTACTTGTAGATATTTGTATACTCAGAGGGATAGCAACTAATTTTATTGTCTATACATTAATTATGCAGTGATCAAACACGAACGATATACACTATATGATCACAAATATCCGGACACATGCACGTTTGCGCTCTAGCCACGATTTCATGGAAATCAATAGGGCGTTGCACATCCCTTTGCCCGAATCACAGCTTTCACCCTTCGGGGAAGACTTTCCACCAAATGTTGGTAGGTACTTTCCGAAATGTTCCTCCATTCCTCCCGAAGAGCGAGAATCAGTTCAGGTACAGAAGTTGGCCGACGTGATCTGGCCCGCAAGCGTCTTTCCAATTCATCCCACAGACTCTCTATAGGATTGAGGTCGGGACTTTGTGCAGGCCAACCCATTTCTTCGACCCCTGAGTCCGCAAACCACTGCTGTACACGCCTCGCTTTGTGGCACGGAGCATTGTCTGTTGGTAGAGAAATGGCCCGTTTCCGAAAAATTGCCACAACGTTGGAAGTGCACAGTTGTCCAAAACATTCAGATAACGGTCGGAGTTCATGATTCCTTGCACAGGAACGAGCTGGCCCAGTCCGTACCATGAAAATGAGCCCCACACCACGACGACTCCTCTTCCGAACTTGACTGTGGGCTCTGTGCACCCAGGTAAGAAGCGTTCTCCAGGTATGCGCCAAACCCAAACTCGTCCATCGGATTGCCAGAGTGTGTAGCGAGATTCGTCTGTCCACATTACACGTTTCCATTGGTCCATTGTCCAGTTTCTGTGGGCTTTGCACCACTCCAGACGTCGCTTGGCGTTGACCCTGCTGAAGTGGGGCTTGTGGGGGCACCAATCCCATCGTGTGCAGTTCCCGACGAATTGTCATGGTACTGGCATCATTTGCAGAGGCGTTTCGAAACTCTGTGGCAATTTTTTCCGCCGAGGACTTCCGGTTGCTGCGGGTGACACGACGAAGCACTCGACGGTCTCTGTCCGTTAGTTTCTTGGGTCTACCGGTTCGTTGTTGAACTGTTGTTGATCCCCGGGTCTTCCATTTCATAATGACATCGCCTACTGTTGACTTGGGTATCTGAAGAAGGCTGGAAATGTCACGCACGGACTTGCCGCATAGGTGACATCCAACGATGGTTCCACGTTGGAACTCACTGAGCTCTGCCGAACGACCCATTCTTGCCAATGTCCAAGCAGAGTTGTGTCTGAAGGTGTGGGAAGCTATTTAAATGATGTGCAAGTCATTATCATGTGACATTGGGCCAATCGATGATCTGTGAGGGGTGTCCGGATATTTTTGATCATATAGTGTATATGGGGGACTGGGAGAACTTGGTCAAATATCGATGTCATCGATAATTTTTAATTGAATTACATGTAATTAATAAATCCCAATAAGAAAAACGGGACAATCCCACAAAACCGAGACGTCACCCTATATATACTAGATTCAAGCAGTGTTGTTAATACAATGATAAAAAGCTGAATATAAAACTGTATAACAACAATTATATAATATAGTTAACAATAGTGGCGTAGTCAAAGTGAGGGGGGGGGGGGAAAAGAGCTGCACTCCTCCCGCATTTTCATTGCCTTAGGGGGTCGAAAATTGCAATGAAAGAATTGTCTATGATATGCCCCCCCCCCTCCCCGTAGGAATTTCTAGGTATGCTATTGGTTACATTGACTTGGTATATTATGCCAGGGAAATGGAAAATCAACAGAACGGAAGAGTATACTCGTGCTTATATTACATGTAAAATACTGGAAGATAATGCCTATTTCGGTTTTATGACCCCAGATGGCAATGGTTACCCAGGTAATTTTGCCTTTTTATTGTCGCCATATTTGTCGCTCGTATAACAGCGGTTTTTTCCTGAAATGGGTCAGCCTGTATAATCTCGGAAGCCTCGCTTTTGTTTTCTGATATGACGCTCGTAACACTATTGTTAATATAAACCAGCTATCGATAGCACTATCGGAGTGTGGGTTATGGGAGATAATCACGCTCAGGAAGGGGATGGAGTTATTGGATTTGGACTCAAATGTGAGTTGTGCATATGGGGGGGGGGGGGGGGATTGAAAATGGCGGAGGAGGTCGAGGAGTCAAATTGACGTTATCCAGGGACATGAGGCGTAGATTCGGGTTGGTGTGTCATCCAGCTTTTTATTCAGTTCTAAGGAATTGATGACAGTATAGATATTAGGGAGGAGCTTAAGGTTACAAAGAAATTTGGAGATGAACTTCGCAACGCTGTGAGTAGAGGCTGAAATGTAGTTGAAGACAGGACAGATGGACATGTTTGGTTTATGGGCTTTGATGAAGGCATTGAGAGACTGCGGGAACGTGGGTTCGGAGGGGTCAGACGATGGCGGTGTTTGAAGTGGGGGGACTTGTTGATGGTGGAAATGATGGATCTGTGGAATTCAGGGGTGGGGTCAGAGGATAGGGAAACAAAACTATGGGAGGAAAGGAAATCGAGTACCTTGTTGGCTGTTAGGGATAAAATTTGAGTTGATCTACGCACACAGTGGAAACTTAATGCTGTATGGTTATAAATCCTAACAGAAACACACACAAAGGTTAATTGGATAAAAAAATGGTTTAATTTCTTAAATAAAGATAAGGAAATACAAAACAATTAAACAAGTCAAATATACAACTGTTCAAGCAAGTTACGAACTAAAACGTAAATGACTTATTCAAATATCGTTTGTAAAGTCCATTACAAAAATTAATAATATTTGACAAAGGATTTAAAGAAGTTTAATGTGCCTACTCAAAGGTTTAAATTAGCACTTTATTTATGTTGGAAACCAGAGAATTAAACTTATTGAATTTAGTAAATATGATTAGCATAACCCTTTGTACGGTACTAAAATTCTTAGAGCAATATAACTATCTCGCAAATATAGGCCGTCCATCTGGACGTGCACATGCTAAATCTCCGGCTAAAGTTCCGGGAAAGAAAACTTCACGCTCTTCCCGGCTTACAATCGTCGTACACAAATTAGGAGATTGGCCTATAAATAATATAGCAAAATGCTGCTACAAAAAAAAAACACTGTGACACTAGAGGCAACACCAGCTCACTATAATTTATACTTCAGTTCTCGCTCTCTTTATTGTAGAGCGGGGCAAACAAAAGAATATTACAAACACCGTACTCGGCTTAATGGCTAAATAGACCTAAGTGGGAGACGTTCACGTCGAGAATAGTGCTTCTGTCCGTCCACGGCAAAATGCCTTAGAGAATCTTCACTAAAAAGATAAGTAAAGAAAGTAAGTATTAGGCTACTGTCGCTGTAACACTCCCTTGCACTTTGCATCGTCTAATTGCTTTATACAACGATTCAATAACACGGGGAATAAAAGAACCTTTTACGTCTTGCGCTATGTGCACTTATAACCCAGTCTAAAAGAATAACGATTGGTAATGGAGTTTCGAATAATGGAGCTTCGAATGGTAATGGAGCTTCGAATAATGGAGCTTCGAATGGAGACTAACGATTGGTACTGGCTTTTGATTACAGCCCAGTAAGAATAATTCTATCTCCAAAACAGTTGAGCTCTCTTCGTTTCGCAAAATACCGCGAAACCCAGTGGGAAAACGCCTTTTGCTTGACGCAAGTAGAATACACTAATGGTGTTCGTGGCTGTTCCCGTACGCCACCAGAAAACGAGTGCGAATTCGGTTATAAAGTTCGTGGACTGTGACAACGGAGCCTTTACCAGCTGAGACCGGGTGTCAAGGACTCGCGACATAGCTCGCGACGGATAAGAGGAAGTAAAACCCTTACTTAGAATGCCGAACTCTCCAAACGTCGCTGTCTCTCCCAGTTCCAACTCGCCTGGCTGTGGATTCGTCTCACGCTCCGTGGAAATGGCCCCGCAGGATTTTAAGATAAAATCCTCCAAACTTTTATCGTCCATGCCATCGCCGAACGCTTCTTCGTCCATCCGTCCGTTCCGGCCTTCGTTATACCTCTCTTGTCCCTCTCTCGTTCGGCCTCGAACCCGTCTCGTTCCCGACGTCACTTCTTTACTTCCTTGGATGTCATTCATTGCTGCTTTTACGTCATTTCCTTGTTCTCTATCTCCTTTCCTCGTTTTTCTCTTAGTACATGATTACTTTGATCAAAGGATAAACTATATTGAGGCTGACAATAAAACGAAACACCGTCAACATTGGGCTTAATCCAGGGTGCACCGATGGCCACAGTTTTATATGCAGCTGCTACGGCAGGAATATTTGGGCTCCCGTTAAACTGTTAAATCACCTCATTCGTCGATGACAATTTCCTATATATTTCATTTCCGTCTACCGAATATAACAGTATGTTCAATGCCATCCATAACGACATATGGACTCTTAAAAACTGGTACACATCTCAAGGACTAAAATTCAACGAAAATAAAACAACCATACTTCTTAATAGTCAAATGCCAAGTCCATCACTGACATGTAAAATTTTGGGCCTAGTCATTGACACCAAATTATCATTTAAAGATACAATTGAGGACTTATTGCTTGACCTCAATCGCTTAAAATATCTATTCGCTAACTTAAAGAAAGTGTTGTCGAAAAAAGAAATGATAAGAATTATAAAATCTATGTTGGTCCCAAAGATTGAATATGGCGTGTTATTTTGGTCGTCTACAACAAAAGTTGCGATCACTCGTGTATCTGTAGCTTATAATAATGCTATACGTACAGCGTTATCTAGGAATAAGTACTCGTCCATGTCTGAAGTCTATTGCTCATACGACATTCCATCACGATATGAAATCATTAACTTTGCTCGCCTTAAAGAACTTTACAGAGCCATCACTGACATCAAACATCCAGTACATTATGTTAAAGAGTGGCTGCTGCATGCACTTAATACGCGTACCACTCAAAGGTACAAATTGAGTCCCAAAAACCCGATCTCCACATAGAAACCTATTTTCCATACAACACTTATATGCATTAGAACAATCTAACGTTTGACGTAAGGAATCAAATTTTAAACTGCACATTAAAGTCATGCTCAAATCATAAAGCACATGTAAAGAACGTAATACGAAATACACTCTCGAATAATAATTCGTAATTTGTCCAACATTGGATGTAAAATTGTAATAAATAAATAAAATAAATATTGGCGTAGTCGGTACAGGGAATTACAGTACTACGGAAGTATTTCTTTTGTCGGCTTTGGTGATGATGGCCTCATCTTCGGTTAGTTTCTTCCTAATGGAAGCGGTGGGCTCAAGTTCGGTGGTCTTAGTCTGGATTATCTGGGCTTCATGAAAAACTTTTGAAATATAGCGCGGGCGGCGAGTCGGTCGGTGGCTAGGATGTGTAGAATGTCACTTTCGGTATCGCAGATCGTGGAGTGGAGGTCGGTACGGGACGGTTTCTTCTCGATGCAATATTTCAATTCTTTATTAAGGAGGGTGGTTTCATCGTCGGTGAATTGGATTTCATCCTATGTTTCCCGTTACACCGCAACAACATTGTTTCTACAGTAAGACCCTGACTTACGTCGTTTCGCATTTACGTCGTTTATAAATTTCCACCACTGTTTCGGTGTTACGTCGCTTGTTTCGCACTTACGTCAAAAATGCGATTTGCTTTCCCAAAAAACCTTATAAAAATGCAACAGTGTTCGGTTATTATCGTGAATGTTTCGACTTACGTCACACTTTCGGGAACCAATCGGGGTCTTACTGTATTTGTTGTTATTCTTGTTTTCTGATTCGCTCATCACGTTCAGTAGTAGAGGACACCGCTGACGACACCAATTATTTTGGCTATGTCGATAGTGAGCCAGACAACGATGTGCTTATTGTGAATTCTGGGAAAGAACAGGACGGTACTATTATAGATACTGCCTCAACATATCTCCTGTATCGAGTGACCATATGGCCAGTAATCAACGCTCTAACTGGAAGAGGAAAAGGAAGCCAAATGTCTGGCAGTTCCTAAGCCAGAAGAATCAACAAGAAACTGCTAAGCAACTGAAACTACACGAAGGTGAGCTAACGTACAAGTACGAAGTGCCGGACATAGAGAAAAAAAGTGGAGAACGTATCAAAGAGAATAGCTCTACAAGAATCTATGCAAAAAGAGGAGCATGCAGCCCTTATGCAAAATATGAACATGACAGATCAATTAATGTTGAGCCTTCTAAATTCCCCACTATTCCAATCTATGATCAGTCAGAAACAAAATGCAACAACTTGATTTGTGTTAAGTGTTGTTATTGATTTGTCAATTTGCTCCAATTGATGATTCACATTTGCTTTACATCTGAAAATACTCTAGCAAAGTGTGAATGGAAAATCTAAGTTCGAGTTTGTGGAACTGCCATAAAGACAGGTGTGGGCATTTGTCAGCGATGCACAAATCATATAAAATTTTCCCACAAGCTGGAGAAACAATTTCTGATTTTTTTTCAAAATCAACAAAAGCAAACTGTTGAGCTATTTTGCCAAAAGACCACTCCATAAACTGTCGGACAGATCACATTTTTTTATTAAAGATCTCTTGTTCGGGGGTTCTCCTACTTGACTTGTATGGGCGCATCAGTTGCTCTCGTAGAGAGTTGCCTTCGTCACCATACAAATAGAACCCCTGGCAATACCATTTGCTCCAAGATTCTAGAGTCTTTGAGCATAAAAGCATCGTGTCGCCTTCCTGGATAAGGCATGCTTAAGTGCAGAATAATGCCATTAGGTAATGTGGTGCTTTGGAATTTCATGGAATGAGCTCTTTTGTGCCCACTGTACATTGCTTATTGGTCTTGTGCAGATCGACTTATCTTCCTCGCGGTCCCATTAATAAAACCAATGCAGTTATGTATGGGTGCATCTTTTTTACGGACGGCTTCAGCCAACTTACTTGCAACGCTGGAGTAAATCATTTGTTGGTCGTAAAGTCCAACAACAATCCATTGGGGGTGGCCGTGGCCTGGTTGTCTCGTCGGTTGGCTTGCTAATCGATGGAGTTCAGCAACTTCAGGCGTGGCCAGCTGCTGGCTGGATGACGGCCAGGGCTTGAGGGCCACTGCTGGCGGGACAGCTATTTGGGGCACGGCTGTTGGAGGACTTTAGTCTGACCCATTTGCCAAGTGACCATAGCTGGTTTTCCAGCAGTTGGTGACAGCCACTGGTTTGTTTGTCCGCCAGCGGCTCTTCCATCATGAAACCCCCCGTGCTTCGGAGGGCACGTTAAGCCGTCGGTCCCGGCTGCTACTGTCATCTCGTAGCAGTCGTTATTTACTGGGATGGCGCAAAACTCCCTCGTAGGAGTAGGTGCCCCAGATTATCGCTTCGCGATAATCTACCCTCTGTACTAGAGATCCATGCCATTTGTTAGATATAAAATCCACTATCTCGGATAGGATCTTGCTGATAGAGGATTGGTACATTCCAAACGTATCCTGCATGTCACTTAGCCGGATTGGATATGCAAAGCGTCTAGTAGCATACATAATCCTTCCAAGCCTGTCAAATCAAGATCAATAAATTAAATCGAACCATTAAAAAAAACATTTCTATACAGGGTGTTTTATAATTGGTGTTCTGTCTATAGGTCCAAATAACGACTCAAGGGGAACAGATTGGGGGAAAATGAATATTGATTATTAGGTTTTAATGTTCCCTAATTCAGAATAAAAACATTTCGCGTCCCTGGGGGTGAAGGGATAAATTTTGAAAATTTTAATTTTGTAGGGGTAGGGGTTAGACCCCATGTGTTATTTAGAAAGTTGTAGAGCATCATGTAAAATGTGGGTTTAGCAAAAAACCCGGTGAAAAAATCTCATCCCCTGCCCTTTATCGAGTGGGTAAAGTGAAATGGCTAGCTAATGTAGACAAAAACAGAAAAACTCATTAGAAACTTATTAGAACTTTATTACTTATTAGAAAACAGTACATTTGAAAATGAATGAGAATGAATGAGTCGTTACCCTGAAAAGCTAATGGGCCCTAATTTTTTTTTTTGGGGGGGGGGGGGGGGGCAGGGCATGAGATTGTTTCACCGGGTTTTTTGCTAAACCCACATTTTACATGATGCTGTACAACTTTCTAAATAACACATGAGGTCTAACCCCTACCCCCTACAAAATTAAAATTTTCAAAATTTACCCCTTCACCCCCAGGGAGGCGAAATGTTTTTATTCTGAATTAGGGGACATAAAAACCAAATAATTAATATTCATTTTCCTCCAAACTGTTCCCCTTGAGTCGTTATTTGGACCTAAAGACGGGACACCAATTATGAAACACCCTGTAAATTTTCGCTTAATCTCGCTTTGTTAAAGGTTAACCATATAACAAGCACTACACCAGTCATATAATTATATACAATAAACTTTATCAAACCTTTTTTAAATGAATCGAAGTAATATTTACCTCCAATGACGTGCAAATCCGGACTTTCAAAATATAGAGGCCAGACTAATGATGTCGAATTTTTCGAAACTCAGCATTTCTTTACACCTCTCGTCAGGTATATCGTTCAGACTGAAGGGTATCCGCTTATAAGTCACTACTGAGGCCTTCAGCTCTCTACAGAGTGCTTTGGAAACGATGAAATTTTCTATTTCATCCTCCGCGAAAATAGCCAACGTCGCAAGATCGTTTATGTTGCTCAATGATGTAAAGAAAGAGATTTTCTTTCTATACATCATTAATGTTCCTAGGGTGTTTGCTTCGGCGCATGTAAAACGTGATTCGTTTTATTTTTTTTGCCTCCGAAAACGAGACTCGCCTTTTAGTAAAGCTGTCCATAAGCTTAGCGGATAACTGGTTCCGCTATTCTGCAACCATGCTGAGATTTATACCCCTTACACTAATTTTAACGGTTACGGAGACCCTTTAGTGTAACGGAAAAGTGCACGCCGCAAATTGCCTACTAACAATAGGCCGTTTCCGTTACGTTAGGCTCTCCGATATCGATAGACTTTGTTTCAGCAATCACAAAACCAACATTACGGTTTCCGAGTTCTTTGTGGTGTAGATCGAAACTCGAAAGCAAGGCAACATCTTTCCTTCACCCACAATCCTAAGAGTAATGTACCGAGCAGCTTCTCTGCAAAACGATCTTTTTTTTCATATGTATCGTTATCGTTATATTTCCACGCTACAAATGTAACGAGCAGTCTAACGTAACGAAAAACAGCGTGGCGCAAACAGACTATTATTGCGAGTGACCTGAACGATAAGCACTCGCACTGGAATTCAAGATGCCATAACTAAAATGCGTTCTTTTATATGGCTACATGTAAAGGGAAACTCATATTATTGCAACAAGATGCAGATGATACATTTTATTGTGTACTTGATGTACTCGTTATTGTGTTACTGAAGAGCTTCTATAAATCTTTCAGTATTTTCACTGTTAATGATCTTTCCTCAGACCATAACCAGTTGCACTAACTTTTGACAATGTAAATACATTAACCTCAGAGAAGAACTGAGCTTTTCAGAGAGATTCTCAAAAATGATGGAAACCTACTAAATGACTGGGATACTTTAATATGACTCGCCCTGTATTTACAGGTTCAATAAAGAACATCCTAAAATATAAGAGCATTACTGTCACTTGAACAAAATTTCTTGAACTATCTGTTTGCGATTCTGTGCTAGTGACAGAGACACCAATGTGAAAAGGCTTACCAATGTGATATTCCTCGTGACATTTATTTAGAAAGGGCGAGATTACGGAAGCTAAGTTTCAAGTGACACTCGAATACCGTTTCACTACACTGCTCGATTGTCGCCTCTTCATACGTATCTTTGATAAAGCCAAGAATAAAAGGTGAAACCGGTCGGAATTCGGTGTGTTTTCTTTCGCAATATACAGGGTGATTCAAAATGTTGTCCGGCATTTCAAAATTTTACTATGCATTTATTTTATAACATAAACTAACCAGACCGGGTTTAAACTACAGGAAAATCAAATATTTAGTGATTCTAGCAATACAAATGTTCTATGCGACTCCCTTGAGTCGCTCGAACAATGTCAAAACGCTAGTCAATCTCATCCCAAACTCTATTCAGCATGTCTGCTGTTTCTAGTCCTGTATGGTTTCATATTTAATCGTCTCCTCAATACGCGCCACACAATTGTTTGTGGAAGTTGCAGTTCACGACTAGCTTTAAGAGTTGATTTCTTCAGGCTGCGGTGTACGTGGTCCTTATTGCTTCCACCTTTCCTTCACTTACACATGGCTTTCCCGTGCTTTTGTGTTTAAAAAGATATCCAGTTTCCACAAATTGATCATACCACTTACTGATGCTTTTGTCAGTAGGGCAATCTTATGAAAATGCCTATGAAATGCCCGCTGGGCTAAAATTATGGAGTTTGTTTTTGCATACTTCAAGACGCAATATGCCTTTTCATTCACAGTCGCCATCTTTACTTTTATCGTGACACTAGCGCCACCACAGCCTCCATTTGCGGGAAGGTTTTCCTGAATTTTAAACCCGGTCTGGTTAGTTTATGTTATAAAATAAATACATAGTAAAATTTGGAAATGCGGACATCATTTTAAATCACACTGTATCCTGTAAACCTCCATCAACTTCATTGTAAGCTGTTATTAAACAATGCGAATGCCAAGGAAATAGCTTTAGTCCCTCGAACTTTGGCCGAGACTAAATCCTACACCCTCACCAATGTAACGTATTTTCGGCCGCTGGTCCTCACTCGACACTGCCCGACAGTCTTTTCCTGATTTCACTCGCGAAGGTAGCCGACAAAAAGACAGGCCTGGTCACTCAAAAGTCACCTGGCCATAGTAGTCTGAGCAACAATCCAACTTCCGAGGATGCGGGTTCGACCCCGGCCGAGGACGACGAGGATTTTTTCAGCGAGAAAATCCTGAGATCACGCACTTCCTTCGGAAGGGAAGTAAAGCCGTTGGTCCCGTGTAGTCGTTTGCCGGCTGCACGTTAAAGAACCCTTGCCAGGCAAAATTTGCGGCCCCTATAACGCCGTCCTGGAATGACCATAGCAGTTGAAACGGACGTTAATACCAAACAAACCAAACTATACTGTGCACATTAATAATCGTTCGAAGAATACATGTTAAAGTCATATCTATCGAAATGCCACCGAAGAACGAGTATTGTTCAGATTAGACAAAAAGTTATCCGGGCGCCGGAAATATCTGAACAACAAACCAAACAATCCAACTTTCATTGTCTCCATCTTGGATTTTAACAATCAATGTTTTTTTGTTTGTTGGAAACAATGAAATTTGGATTGTTGCTCAGACAACTGTGATCAGGCAACACCTCCTAAAGAGAAAGCCTCTGCACGGGAAACTCATAAAAAGTCATATTTAGTCGCATATCTACCAATAATAAGCCCTAAATTATGCCATCGTATCATGATGTAACAATGTATAACGTTTCCGCGCTCAGGCTTTCTCTGTAGGTGGTGTTGGATCAGGTGATTTTGAATGCCAGGTCTGTCTTTCTCGTCGGCTACGCTCGCGAATGCATGATGTCAGCCCCGGAATATTTACGAAGATTACCGAATCAAACTATAAATAAAGGAGAACATATGAGTTCGTCATGGAAACAGTTTTGCATTGTTGTTGCACGTTTGAGCATTGTTGGCGCTGGCTTGAAGCACATGCCGGAACTGCAAAGTCACCTGACCATTGTTGCGTGAGCAACATTTAAATCTTTACTATACATATACATCTCATCAAACAATCCTAATATATAATAATAATAATTACGAATGTCCGTAACCATCAAAGAGGAGAAATAAGATAGAGAGTGCATTCGCTTGCACATTGAGCGAATCCGGATGCCGACATGAAGGCGAAATAACCAAATGCGATTTGGCAACGGATGAGAGCGAAACGGCGGTGTTTACAATGGCGTGTATTTTAGCATTTTAGTATATTAGCACTGGCAAAGGAGATAGTGAGTGGCCTTGCGCACTCTATCTTATTCCGCCTCTATGGTAACCATTAGAATTTGCGTGAATTTTTTTCAGCACCGAGAGATGGCATTAATTTGATACACTATCTACCCAAAAGTAATCGGACATTTTCGATTTTAGGCGTTTTGTCGAATATCTAGAAAAATACTTGACGAATTATCCTAAAACTTCAGGGGTGAAAAGAGAATGGTGTATCTCATCTATTTTAGAGAAGGGTTTGTTCCGAAGGCAAATAGGGGACCAGCAACAAATTGAACAAAAAAAATGTTTGGGATCGCCCTGTAAAAAAATAATGCATGAAATGGGTTGAAGCTATACCATATGATTAGGAGGCTTCTCTTATGTATCTGTGTCCATTTGTATAATAATAGCACGTATATTCATAGAGAATAAAAGGTTTCTTTAAAAAAATCGACAGCTTTTTGTAAGTTTTTTGTTTATGACATACAGGGTTTTCAAGGCAATGCCATTTTATGAAAACTTGACAAACTACAGTAGAGTACTCTGCAATCAGAAAGTAAAAATATTAAATACTTAATGAAGCATTTTTACTAAATGTTTAAATGCGCATGCACAAGATTTACCAAAATGTCTTTTACATAAATTCTTAGCCAAATGTATAGAGCGAAACTTTTAAAAAGCCCAAGGAAATATCGTGAAAATTCAGCAAGATATAGCCGATAGAATGAGTTGAATTTCAGTTGCTCTCAAAAATAAACAAAACGATACCGGGTTTTCTCCAAATTTTTATTTTTGGATGGGACACCAGTATCAACTTCTCCTTAAGCTAATATGAAGCCAATATGAAGTCAATATGCCTTCATATCATGGTAAAGAGAAGTTGATACGTGTGTCCAGTCAAAAAATAAAAATTTGGAGAGAACCCCTTATCGTTTTGTTTATCTTTCAGAGCAACTGAAATTCAACGCATTCTAACGGTCATATCTTTTTGAATTTTCACGCTATTTGCTTAAGCTTTTTATAAAAGTAACTACAGGGTGGTGCAAATAAAAGTAGCCTCGCATGGATGTTAATGAATTTATGCGAGGTAACTTATTTGCACCACTCTGTACAAACATTTGGATAATAAATTATGCAAAAGACATTTTGGTAACCCTTGCGCATGCGCAGTTAAACATTATTTAGTAAAAATGCTCATATTTCATCAAATATTTAATAATTTTGTTTTCTGATTTCAGGGTGTTGTCTCTACTGTATTTGTCAAGTTTCCTGAAAATGGCATTGCATTGGGTTGAAAATTCTGCATGTCTTAAACAAAAAACTTATGAAAACATTTCGATTTTTTTAAAGGATCCTTTGAATCTCCATGAATATACGTGCTATTCTGATCCAAATGAAGACAGATAAGTAAAAGAAGCTTCATAATCATTTGCTACAGCTACAACGCATTTCAAGCATTATTAAGTACCGAAAGGTGCTTTATGCTATCAGTGTGGGGAAACGTGTCTGTCTGTCTGTCTGTCCGTCTGTAACTCAAACTCCTCCAAGGATATAAAAGATTTTCAAAATCTGTTTTCGTCAGTCGATGAATATGGTTCATGGCACAAACCAGTTACAAATATTATCTAAATCGGTTCATTGGCACGTGCACAAATGGTACCTCTATTTTCCCGCCTAGCAATTTTCAATGGGAAGATATATTGAGTAATATATCAAACAAATCGTAATGACGAGATAGAAGCGGATATAAATTACAATTTTCGCCAATTAATAAATAAGGTTCTGGGAATGAACCATTTTGAAAATGGTTGAAATCGAAACACGTGCTCTAATATCACCCTTATGACACCCTCAAAAATTTTCAGTGCTAAAATATGGTATGTAATATATCAAACGACTTGGAATGATGTGTCATGAGTGAATAACGTAAAATTATTGATAGTCGAAATTGGTTCAAAGGTACGTGGTGTAATGGTATCTTTATGGCCCATTAGAAACTACCAATGTTAACATATAAAAATATAAATAAAAATATAGTTCCGCGAATGGTTTAGTTTAACCTTTCGGTACTTGGTTATGTCATTCCTTAATGGTTTATTAAGTACCGAAAGGTGCTTTCTGCTATCAGTGTGGGGAAACGTGTCTGTCTGTCCGTCTGTCTGTAACTCTAACTCCTCCGACGCTATGAAAGATTTTCAAAATCTGTTTTCATCACCCGATGAATATGGTTTATGGCACGAACCAATTAAAAATATTATTTAAATCGGTTCATTGGCACATGCACAAATGGTACCTCTATTTTCCCGCCTAGCAATTTTCAATGGAGAGATATATTAAATAATATATCAAACAAATCGTAATGACAAGATAGAAGCAGATGTAAATACCTGTTTTCGCCAATTAATAAATATGGTTCCGGGAAGGTACTATTTTGAAAATTGTTGAAATCGAAACAATGACACGTGCTCTAATAGTACCCTTATGACACCCTCAAAAATTTTCAATGCTTAAATATGGCATGTAATATATCAAAGGACTTGGAATATTGTGTTATGAATGAATATAACGTAAAATTAATAATAGTCCAAATAGGTTGCAAGGAACCAGGTTTAGTGGAACCATTATAGGTTCGTTGGAACTTTCAATGCTAAAATATGGTATGTAATACAGCAAACGACTTGGAATAACGTATCACGAATGAATATAACGTAAAATTAAACGTAAGCAAGATTGGTTTCAAGGAACCTGGTTTAGTGGATCCATTATGGTTCATTGGAATTTTCAATGCTAAAATATAGCATGTAATATATCAAACGACATGAAATGATATGCGATGAATGAATATATCGTAAAATTAATGATAGTCGAAATTGGTTTGAAGGAACCTGGTTTAGTGGAACCATTATGGTTCACTGGAAGTTTCGATGCTAAAATATTCCATGTTATATATCAAACAACTTGAAATGATGTGTCATGAATGAATATAACGTAAAATTAATGATAACCCAAATTGGTTCAAAGGTACGTGGTTAATGGATCACTATGGTCCATTAGAAATTTATAATATTAACATAGGGCAGTGTAAAATATGGTTTAGTTTAACCTTTCGGTACTTGGTTAAGTCATTCCTTAATGGTTTATTAAGTACCGAAAGGTGCTTTATGCTATCTGTGTGGGGAAACGTGTCTGTCTGTCTGTCCGTCTGTCTGTAACTCTAACTGCTCCGAGGCTATGAAAGATTTTCAAAATCGTTTTCGTCAGTCGATGAATATGGTTCATGGCACGAACCATTTGCAAATATTATCTAAATCGGTTCATTGGCACGTGCACAAATGGTACCTCCATTTTCCCGCCTAGCAATTTTCAATGGGAAGATATATTGAGTAATAGAGCAAACAAATCGTAATGACGAGATAGTAGCGCTTATTCATTACTATTATCTTCAGTCGATGAATATGGTACATGGCACGAATCAATCACAAATAATATCTAAATCGGCTCAATAGCACGTGCACAAATGGTACCTTCACGACCCTACCTAGCAATTTTCGATGGAGAGATATACCGTAACCACCGAGAGAGAAGGCCTCTGCGATGAAACGTAATACATTGTTACATCATCATAGATAGTGCATTGTTATTCGTATTTCAACTAATTAGCCCTGAATTAGCACTATCTATCTATGATGATTTAAAAATGTATTAAATTTCAATGCGGAGGCCTTCTCTCTCGGTGGTCACGGATATACAGGGTGTTTCATAACCATTTGGTGTTTCATAACAGGGTGTATTTGGTGTCCCGTCTTTATGTCCAAATAACGACTCAAGGGGAACAGATTGGGGGAAAATGAATAGTGATTATGTGGTTTTAATGTTCCCTAAATAAGAATAAAAACATTTCGCGTCCCTCGGGGTGAAGGGGTAAATTTTGAAAATTTTAATTTTGTAGGGGTCGGGGGTTAGACCCCATGTGTTATTTAGAAAGTTGTAGAGCATCATGTAAAATGTGGATTTAGCAAAAAACCAGGTGAAAAAATCTCATCCCCTGCCCGCTATCGAGTGGGTAAAGTAAAAGGTATGGCTAGCTAATGTAGACAAAAACAGAAAAACTTATTAGAAACCTTTCATTTTCCCCCAACATGTCAGTTCGTCACAGGAAACAATTTGAATGCACGACCTTTGCAAACATAAGAATTGAATTTGAAACTAATTACCGCGCAAACTGCGCGTGGATAAAATCTTGTTATTTAATAAAATAATGTAACCAATTCCACAGATTGTCTCAGAATCCTCCCGCTTAAAATATCAATCAGTGACAAAGGTCGGGTTCTTTAAAAGGTGGCAGGTTACGTCTTATCTATTCCAATAAGTTAGGTAAATTTGAGAATCAAATAAAATTTTATTCAAAGTCAAATATATACCAATGAGATACAAAAAAAATCCTAATTCTAAACTATGAAAGAAAGGACATCTTAATACGAAAGAAGAAAGTTAATTCTAACGTTCCGCAGTTACTTAAATCTACGATAACATGCAAAAATTCAATAAATGGAAAATGTATACCAATAAAATTCTAGTTCTTTCAACCACTCTGAGAACAAAGGGATCTTTTAAGGCTCAAATTTATAATAGTTCACTCAAATTACTCAACTTTCAGTACACAGAGCATGACCATTTGTGAATCTTAATAATCAAATGTTTCACTCTACTTAAAGTTGCTCAGTATCAGATTATCCATAGAATTGCAATCACTTGTATTCTACCTATGACCACTTAACACATTTAGCATTAACAGGTCATTAAATTTCACTAATCACATATCACTCATCACTTTGAAGCACAAAAAACATATGTTAGAAGGATCCGGATCAATCAATCAATGAGTCCACTGGATGGCTCGGACTGTCCCCACCAAGTTCGACGTTGTCTTTTTATCACGATGACACGTATTATACCATGCTAATTGCTCGCAACAGGTATTTCCTTAGATTTGCCACACCTTCATGAAAATTAATGTCATACATCCCACGATGATTCCACTATTCACATTTCTTCATGTAGTGAGGTGAGTGGGGTGCTCAGAGTGCCTTGCTCTACCTGGCCTAGGCTGGCCAGATCAACAGCGACACTTGACACCCCCCCTCCCTCGATAATCCTCAATAATCCATGATTATCCATACGTTGGACTCTATTGTCCCTCTATTAATTGCATTTATGATGAGCCTGCACGAGCCCTGATTTGGAAGGAGAGGCCACGAGACCGACTAACATGCTGCGGGAGTTTCGCAGCAGCCTTACGAATCGTGGACAACCCCCCTCCAAGGTGTCAAGAGCGGAGCGCGCTCAGCCTCCCTCCTGCTATCTCCTTGGCAGACTCATAAAATTCGTTTTTTGGCTTTCGTTTATATAGGAAATGCCGCTTCCGGTCATCGTTACCCTTCACATTTAACAACTATCCAGTCTGTGTTTATTCATTTTATTATGATCAATTCAGCATTCAATTGAAATTCATCTTAGAAACTATGTTCATATTTATTTAATACTGCTACATGTTAAATATTCCAAACACAAAACTCAGCACAACATAACACAAAACTGATAAACTGCTCCTACACTATTACAGCACCTCCCCTCCTGTTAACTCACAACTATCTACTTAGATTTCTATCCTTTTTTAGAATTCACAATTCTGTCAACAATATTTGTTCTTATCTCAAAAATTCCTATAAATTTGTATTCCCAATACTAATTTAACCAAAACTCGCAAATATTCAAAAGACCAAGTCTTTTCAAAAACTAACTTTACATAATCAACACGTGAAAACGTTACAATAAAATAATAAATTACAGAAACTATTATTAGTTACTATAGAGATTTTTTTTTCTGGATGGCAATTAGCTAATGTGATTTTTAACTTTTTATTGAAAGTTGTTTTTTTTTTTGTAAGGCCGCCCCAATTTAATCTTTCACTTCTTTTACACTCCTTTTTGGAGTCTAATAAATTAAAATTAATAATAAAATGAAAAATTAATAATAATATTAATAACCTATTTTTTAAAAAAGTTCGTTTAGAAACTTGGAAATTCATTGTCAGCGAATTTGGGGGCGATGGATATAGATGATAAAGAGCGAGAAGTACGAGGAGAAAAAGAATGGCCGTGATGGTGAGAGGACGGAGAAGATTGAAGCTGGTTTTCCCGAAGGAAAAAATGGAAAGGGGACGAGGCAACTGAAGCCAACGGGGAGCGAGACGAAAAAACCGTCGGAGGACGATAGCAAGGACGGTCGCCCGCTGCCACGTCTTCGCCGCCACGGAGGAGGAACGGAAGAGTTTCCACGACGTTACAACGAGGGACGACGCAATAACGAGAGGAAACCCGAAGCGAGGGAGCTCAAGTGTAACCAGCCCGCCACAACGCCAAAGACGTTAGGAATACGAGGACAGACGAAATTCTCAACAAAGAGTCCGCCACACGCCTGGCCGAGACGACGGTAACGATTTAGCGAGAGACGAGAGGAAGGCCCGTCGTCAGCCAACCGCATCAGCTCGCCACGAGGGAGACGACGTTACCGAAGCCGTATTTTCTACGGAGCAACGGAAACACATATCGCCGCCGTAGCAGTTCCTAACGCCCGCAACGAGGGACGGACGGACGAGAGGATATTCCCGGAAAATATAGCAGGTAACGGGGGACTTACGTTATCACGTGATACACGGCCGCTTCGTTATCCAGGAAACCTTTACCCTGTAAGAGGATATTTACCATTGACGAAACTATTCATAAGCAGACACAAGTAATTTAAGTATCCTTGCCCTTCGCCCCTCAAAATTAACGCTGCCTTTTGTTTGTTTTTCTCTACTTGCAGCAGCAGCGCCCATTGCTCTCGCAACAATACTGCCCTAAATATGAAGGATTATCCCGAGACCGCCATACAAATTGTACCACAGGTTGTGCAAGGCTGCAATACCATAGAAGTGGTGTAGTTAATCACCTGGACTAGAACTTTATATATTGGCATAAGTTACTGCCTGCTTTACTTTTATATGTTGATCTCAATTATAATATTTAGTCAGCTTAAATTGATTTATTAAAGTTTTGATGACATTCAATTTTGTACGCTGTTTGTTCCCCCTCTCCTCACAATCAAAAGCGTGACAAATTTTAGTTATTATCATAAACTTTGAAACCTCCATATACGTATTCCACTGCGCACGTGAGATTCATATAATTGTCAAAGGAAATAGTTCCGTTGCTTTCACGTGAAGTGGATTCGTGCTTATTGTTGAGCGGTAATGGAAAAAATTTATACACACACAACTTTAAATATGGCGTAACAATGGAATCTTTGTATGGCTATGTGCGTTCAACTTTTTTTGTCTCTGCGGTTTATTTTGAAAGAAACAAAATTTCGCGATTTTATATGCTGCAAGCATCAATATTTAGCTTTAAGTGAGTAACATATTTCAGTTTGGTGTGAATCTATGAGGTACAGGTTCGTGTGGTTCCAGGGCCGTACCCAGAATTTCTTTTTGGGGGGGTGGGGTGAGGGGGAGTGGGCGTATTCTTCTAGTGAGAGGGGGGGGGGTCCCCAAGCAACAGTTGGCAAGATGGTCAATTCTTAGGTACTGGATACGGCCTGGTTTACAACATTTGTAACTAATTCTGAGACTTCTGTATCAGATTTTTACGGCTTTCAAAATAATCAAACCACTTGTATCATTCTTGTTTCCGAGATACACTGACTGGCTAGTTTATTAGGAGCACCCATGATTATGTAAATCCGTTTGCATAGCAATTATTACGTATAAGTTAGTCACGTGACAGTCGGTGCCAATATAAAGCGAGAACACACCGGTCAACTGCAAGTGGTTTGACGTCATCATGGGAAAAACAAAGGATATGAGCGACTTCGAGCGCGAGATGATAGTTAGTGCCCGGTGAGGTGGACTGAGTATTTTCGAAACAGTACGTCTTCTAGGCTTTTCCCGAACAACCATTTCCAGGGTTTACAGGACTGGTTAAACAACCAAAAAACAGCCAGCCAGAGACAAGCCTGTGGTCGCAAACGACTCGTCGATCCAAGTAGTGAGCGTAGAATGAGAATGCTTGTTCGTGCGAATAGAAACGTCACGACTCGTCAACTAACCGTAGAGTACAACACTGGACCGCAGAATAACATCTCTGAACGCATTCACGCTGTACATTGGCAAGAATAGGCTACAATAGCCGACGGTCAGTGCCGGTGCCTTTGATCTCCACCCAAAACCGCAAAAAAAAACGTCTCCAATTTGCCCGTGGTCACCAGCACTGGTCCGTCAACGACTGGAAGAAGGTCTGCAGGTCGGATGAATCCCGTTTCCTATTGCACCATGCATAGCCGACGCAGAATTTGGAGACAACCGTATGAAGCGATGGACCCCGCCTGTTTGGTTTCCACTGTTCATGTTATGGAGGGTCTGTAATGGTTTGGGAAAAGTTTTCCTGGCATACTATTGGTCCGCTGATATCTGTAGATGAACGCCTTAATGGTCAGGGCTACCTGGACATTGTTGCCGACTACGTTCATCCCTTCATGGCTATTGTGTTTTCTCCATCAGAAAGATACTTCCACCAGGAGAATGCTCCGTGTCAAAAGGCTCATATCGTCATGGAATGATTCCAGGAACACGATAATGAATTCAACTTACTCCCCTGGTCACAACAGTCCCCGGATTTGAACCCAATGGAATGATGAGCTGGAACGGGTTATTCGAGGCATGGCTCCACTACCTTCCAATAAGAAACTAGGAGAAGATTGCATCCGTATGGACAAACATCACGGAACAATGTTTCAAACGGCTAACTGAATCCATGCTACGGCGAATTCGTGCTGTTATAGCTGCTAGGGGTGGCGCGACACAGTATAGGAGGGTGTTGCTAATAAACTGGCCACACAGTTTATTTACTCGTAAAATCAAGGAGTCTTTTGGTGAGACACCCTGTATAAGTCTTTAAGAATGCGTAATGAAATTTTTGTTTCTTATTTATCTACTTTTCACGGAGTTTATAAGAATCACCATCTACAATTTATGAGGTTAACCAATTCACCATAAAAAACTGCTGCGTGTTTTCCTAGAAACTAATCTTAGTTTATGTAATTTTTAGAGACCTGGTTAGGGAAGATGCTCAACAAAATCATTTTTTTTCCAATTAAAAAAAAAACATGAAAAAAAATCACATAGGCCTAACAAAGACTTTACTTAAATATTACTTACATCCACACGTTTTGCAAAAATTGATTCCCTTATAATAATACAATCCAACTATAATCATTCTATAGACATTTTTAATATTTACCGAACACAATTACGAATGCAGAGATAAGTTTAAAAAGATTGTAACGGTACGGTTTGTCTAGTACTGATTAGGAAGTAATGGTAATATTTTTAATAAGGAAAGAATTTGTTTATTTTTAATTTTTTTAATTATCCAAAACCGGCTGCCTTAAAAATTGAAAATCTGAATCTGTAATTGAAGGGCAAGAACGCTGTACTTTCGGGAAAATTAATGCTTTCAATAAAAAAAAATATAACACACTCAAAACCAATATTTAAAAAAATAATATTTTCTGTTACATGTAAGAATCAAGACAATGTCTATACATTAACGACGCGTGCAAATTGTTGGTAAATAATTAAATTGTTAGACATGTTATCCAAACTGAAATGATCTTTCATTCTGTTGAATTTAAGTTTAGCTTATTTATTGCTAGTGTATTATTCCGATACAAACATATTTTAAATATCTCTTTTTTTACATTTAGAAATATTAAAATCTCGTATCTAAAGATTGCAATATGAAAAAAGGCGAATACTCATTCAAAATTGAAACACTGAAGATTTGAAGGAAGATCAGAAGGGTCTATCATTATGGGAAATTTGTAAATATATTGTGAAATGATTTCATTAAGTTTAAAATTTTGTCTTCAGTCTGACAATTATTATGCTGGCTTTAATTGATCAAGGAAACCAGACAACAGAAAAGATATCTTATGTATTTATCGAATAATTTGTTCTAAATTTTTTCGTAGGTGTCGTCGCATATCGTCTTTCTTTACGAGAGAGCGGCTAAAAGCGCTTCAGTATTTAGTGGCGACGGTGCTCATCATAGCCGGATGTACTTTACTCATTCTACTCGTTATCAAAGGTATGGTTCGTTAAAACTTTTTATGAACTTTGAATAAGACATCTAATCAGAGAAGCATGATTAACGTGCTTGGAATTAAATTCCGGTCATTTTATTTTATGAATATTTCTTTTTTCAGCCACTCTAAATATATTAGGGAGGGGATCAGCTGGTTGCTATTCTGATTTCTACAGACTTTCGTGCCGTTTGTGGGACAAAAGAAAGAAGACAATTGGTCGTCGGTTAGCGAGCGCCTTCTCTACCGACTCTGTGCTCACTGAGATCGAAGGTAATTGCTAGATATCTGAGAAAATGCTGT